>JAGXJF010002087.1:600000-781900 GCA_019208055.1 Stipa capillata | reverse complement strand
CTATTGCTTTTCGCTTCGCAGGCGATGGCTGAAGTACCGGAACTGCTAGACCAGTATTACGATGATCACCACCGATGTCACTGTTGGCTGTCCAATGACATCGAGGTTCCACCAACGTTCACTCTTAGAGTACCCCGGACACAGTGGCCCTTGGACGAGCGCTTCGTTCCCAAGCTTGCCGAAAGTGGCCTCCTCCCCTTTGCTCGTTTGGTTTCAGCTGCGCACTCTTTCACTCTAGATGGTTCTCTATTGACAGCCTTGGTCGATAGGTGGAGACCGGAGACGCACACTTTCCACTTTCATTGGGGAGAGATGACGGTGACTCTTCAAGACGTTTCCATGATAACTGGTTTGCCCATCAGTGGAGAGGCGATTGTTCCACCTCCTAAGAGGGCTGACTGGATGCAGCACTTGGCTGCGAGATTTGGTGTGGAGATCCCGAGAACTGAAAGGGGGGGTGGCTCAACGAGGTATCCCTTTGAGCTGGTTTAGGAGGTTTGACACATGCCCAATCGATGCAGACGATGAGGCTGTTATGACTCATCTGACTGCGTACCTGTTGTATCTCTTCGGGTAGTACATGTTTCCGACGTCGCATGGAAACATAGTCTTCCCCAGCTACATCCACCTCGCGGAGGCCGTGGCTGATTCTGTGCTTGGAGACGTTCCACAATACAGCTGGGGATCTGCAGTACTGTGTGCGACGTATAGGGGGTTGTGTGACGCTACGGCCCGTAAGAAGGGCAAGGAGCTGATTCTTAGTGTGTGTCATACTTTACTGCAGCTATGGAGTTGGGAGCATTTCCCGGTCGGACGGCCCCGCATAATTGAGCCGGTCCACCCGTACCCACCTGGACAGACCGCCATAGATGGTCCAACCATGAGCACTAGGTGGACAGGTGCCACGTTAGCCTGGGCGCGGGACATGTCCGCACGGTGCTACCCGTTCTACCACCAAGAGTTTGAGATGTTGGATCAGCTAGGTGTCGTATGGTTCCCCTGGACAAATGAGCATGTCTTGAGTGTGGCACCTGCGGGGTTGTCCATCCAGTGTTTTAGAGACATGCAGTACTGGATGACGACGTGCCACTTAGTATTCTCAAACATGGTGGAGCCGTACGCGCCTCAACATGTGATGAGACAGTTCCATCGCTTCCAGACGGTGCCCCCCACGACTAGCAGATGGCTGGACAAAAAAGTTCATGAGTACGCTCTAAAATTTGTAACCATTTTTACTTTGCATTACTATTGTTGTTCTTACTAATTTTGACCGTACGGTTTTACAAAATGTAGACAGGGGAAGAAAGGAAGAAATGAGCAAGACTGGAGAGGGACGCAAAGCACATGGAAAGAAATGTGGGATGGCATGGCTGCACAACAGATCGTTCATGAGGCGAGGTATTTATTTTAATCTGTCCGTTCTCACATGACATGATGAATCGTTGTCCGTTACGTAACGACATTACTTCTAGGAAGTACGACGAACGCACGTACGACGAGTATCTACAATGGTACCTACCTAGGACGCGGGCTAGACTAACCTGTGCTCCACCTGAGAGACCCACGAGCCTCACGCATGCTGAGCAACTACAATTGGGGATGGATCGGCATAGAGCTTCACGTCGTGACGAGACGGTAATAGTACCAATTGTTTTGCATTATTCGTTGAACTTATCGATCGCACGGTTTGAAACATTGTTTGGGAATGTAGTTCGATCGGGCTGTGCGGATCCATGATACTGCCGCGTCCGTCATCCGCTTAGGCCGTCGGCAGGATTTGTCGAGGGTACTACAGAAGGTGAAGGACATGTACGAAGATGCCAAAGGAATTTTGAAAAACTTGAGCTATGGTCGCACGGATGACGTATTACGCTCACATTCAAACTTGCCGGAGCAGAGGTCTGCACGACCCAG
Organism: Stipa capillata; assembly: GCA_019208055.1. Lineage (NCBI taxonomy): Eukaryota > Viridiplantae > Streptophyta > Magnoliopsida > Poales > Poaceae > Stipa > Stipa capillata. Next base: position 779,986 of record JAGXJF010002087.1, on the reverse strand, counting down.
TGAGGCACGACCCAGTGAAGCACGACGTAGTGAGGTGCGGACTTCAGGAACCGTTTCAGGACGTCGAGAGGTAACGTATTTCAGTGCTTCGAGCCAAACTGTTGAATATAGGGCGTGTACAATTTTTAGTTAACCATATTATTGTATTTTCATAGTATGATGCACGGGCAGACACGTCTGTACAAAGGATCTCTTCTAGGCGAGCTGGTCGAGGACATCAGGTGCGCATAATTGATAATTAGTCACACATACATAGTGCACAAATGTACACTGAGAGTGTAATTGGCATGGTGTTATTTGTAGTCCGACGTACGTGGGGACACATCACTCATGCGGATGTCGTTAGGACGAGCTGGTACAGGACATAAGGTGTGCTTTACTCTTCAGAAGAACGCATTGCAATATTTAGAAAGTGTGCTTAGTCTTTTGCAATGGTCACTTTATTTATGCAGTACGACTCGATTGAGGACGAAGGCCAGACCTCTCATTCTGGTGCAGCTACCGATTCACCACATGAGCCGCTGCAGGGTTCTCCGGGAGGAACATTTAGTCAGGTATGTCAAATTAAATTTATTGTTGTCAAAACAATAAACTTGATTCTTAATTGATATACCGTTTATTCTGGTCTTTTTTCAGACATTCAACGATTCGCCTCCCCACGAAGAGACTTTTATTTACCAAAATCAATTTATGCGACCTTCACTTCAATACCAGTCCCTAGTTGGAGGAGGAAGTTCCGAGCCTGGTTCGTCCCACCAACAGGGTCATGAGTGGGTCGAAGATTTGTTTCGACATTCCCAGGAGATTGTTAATAGCCAAATTCCTAGTCAACCATACCCTACTCAGGACACTCAGGAGGATCAGGAAACTTATGAGACTCCCCAGTACAGTCTCCGAACAAACCCTAGACCAAGCGAGCATTTCACTTTCCCCTCAGGTAACATGCCACCGAGGCATAAGAGGGGAAGAGGCCCGTGATCGCAACTTTTTTAGTTCCTTCAATAATTGTGCTATTGTACTTTGCCGTATGCAGTACTTCATTTTCTCACTTATTTCGTGTTATACATAGAGTCTGGCGCGCGATTTTTCGGTGTCGCGGGTCTGGCTGGCGATTTGTCCATGTGTCGAGTGCGTGGCGCGTCGCGGAGCCATTTTCGGCGTTGCTCCCAGACGGGGGCTATTTCCGGCTTTGCCACTCGTCCGGGGGTCAATTCTACCTTTTTTCCGAGAAATAAAGAGGACCATAGCACCAGCACCAGCATCAGCGTAATATAAAGAGAGAAGAGAATCTCTGGCGATCGGATGAGTAAGGGTGCGTTTGGTTGGGCGACTCGGGGTGGATGGGATACGGCGATCCCATTATACGTGGTGAGATGATCCAGTTTTTTGTTTGGTTGAGTGGTGGGGTGGTCCATTTTTTTGTTTGATTAGAGGGGTGAGAGTGGATGGAGTGAACCAGTTCTTGTTTGGTTGGAAGGATAGAGATGACTAAAATCAAATTGTGAAAATCTTGTGAAGATGTGTAGATTACCACCATATATGACTTGTGCAAGACAACGCGAGCGGCATTAGCGTTCGGGTCTCCGGAAGCTCCAGCAAAAAAATGTTGAGCTCTATGGAAGCTCCGGAAAGGAAACGCCAGCGTAGTGGGCGTTCGACTGCAAGGAAAACGCCATGTCCGCTGGCGTTTGCGTTCCTCGGCCAAACGCCGTGCTATTCGCCAGAACAGAAGCATGTTTGCCAGTTGTTCTGTTTTCCCAAAACAACGGGCGTTTGGCTTTCTACGGAAAATGCCGGTGACTCTGGCGTTTTCCTCAGTCATCAAACGCCAGCTTAGTTGGCGTGTGGGTTCCTCGGCAAAACGCCCGGGAGTGAGTTGCCGTCCGGTCGTCGCTCGGCACGGGTCGGGACCTGGTCGCGGGCCCCGGGCGCGACCTGGGCTTGCTCGCGAGGCCCAGGCGCGAGCGGCGTTCGGCGCGGGCGGCAGGCACGACACGGAGGCGATCGCGGGCCGAGGCCGCGAGGTGGTGTCCGCGGGCCGACAGCGCGACGCGCCGCGTGATCGCGGGCCGAGGCCGCGACGTGGGCGTTCGCGGGCCGAGGGCGCGACGCACCGCGTGCTCGCGGGCCAAGGCCGCGACCTGTAGACAGCCCGTGGGCCGAGGCCCGCGACGCGTGGGTAGCAACCGGGACGTGCTCTCTTCGCGGGTCTAGGGCACGATTTTCGCCGTCGCGGATCCGGGGTGCGAATTTGCCACGCGTCAGTTGCCCGTTCCTTCGTGGGGACATTTTCGCCGTTGCGCCCGGCGGGGGGCCAAAGCCGCCTTTGCAACTCGGAGGGGAGGGGGGGGGCTAGATTTGCCTTTTTCCCAGCTCCGTCATTGCCTACACGGCTATACTCATGCGTTGTTGTGCGTCAAATGTAAAAGAAGTAAATTACTAAAGCCAGGCAACACAAGGTCCGGAGCTTTTCTCTCCAACTTGCTATTTCTCAACAACTTGAGGAATTATTATCTCAGTCGATCAATTATACACTATTAAATCTATAATTGTATAAAATATTTTGTACCACTTTAGATCTAAAATATAACCTAAATTTACACACGACTTACATCAATTAACTGTTTACAAGCATATGCATTTCATAGTCTGTAAAAGTTGCAGAATTTTTCATGAGAATTTACAAGTTTTTTCTAAGATTGGGGACAAAGGATGGGATAATGGGAGCACAGTATATGTTCTCGCCTCCGCCCTTGCCACAGGTAGTATTGACCTAGGAATTTTGTCCAACTTGGCCTATGTTCACCCCGCCGCCAGTCATCTTTGACATGAATTATGGTGTCTGAACTCTGACCCCGAATGCCTCTTCTTTTAAGGAAGAAAGATACTGTGTTAAAAATAATTTGTTCCTTATAGGTGAAGTATATTTAGAAACAAACTAACTGAAATATACAGTCAAACTTCTCTGACTACGTAGTACTTCCTCATTCTGTAACTTGACAATTTTGACTAATACATACATAATTAGGCAATCGTTTTTAAATGACTTGCGATAAAATGATCATACATGGTTGGTATTAGGTTGCACAAATAATGAGGTAGCATGATAGCTAAGGGCAAAATTGAAAAATGCGGAAAGATGTGTATTGGGATGCGTAGAACTAACGACCATTTTGAATAAAATTTTGTGGATAAAGTGTCAAATATTGCGAAATAAAGAAATATATATATATATATATAACATTTAGATTGATTAGGTGAGAACATTAGATTAATATAAAAGACAAAAAAGATGTTCATAAATATAGTAACTATATTTATACTGACATATTTATAAGAAAGTGAGGTCAAAATTAAAATGTTTCATAGACTGTTTACTAACTGGTGGAGTAGAAGTCTTCCAGGTTTTTTTTTAATGTAGGACTGGAAAATATGGAAATAGAAAATATATAGAAATTTGACAGAATGTAAGTGTAAAACAGAGCATTATAAAATATAGCGAAATTGTAAGAATAGTCGTTCAGATCAAACACATGAAAACTATAAGAAAAAGTGTTTCAATCCTACGTGAATGAGTGGAAAAAAAATGTTAGAGTAGATATTAAGATTCTGATAGAATTAGACGCATAGAAAAACAATCTATAACAATTTAATAGCATTATTGCTATGATCTAAAATGCATTTTTACACAGACCTCCTAAGGTTTAAAATCCAACGAGAATCATGTATCCTATCTCCAACAAGTAACAAAATTGCCAAATTCTCGACATTTCCGAAGCCCAGATGCAATAAAACGAAAGCATCCACCTGGCTAGAAATAAAACGAAAGCATCCACCTAGCCAGAAATTGACGCAACTCGTCTGGCACCCCTCTCTTCTCTATCCGCTCCTCCACCTCTCGTTGCGCCGCTTCTATCCTATACTCTCTCCCGCGCGCCCACCACCTGTTCGACCCGACTCCCCCCACACACTCCCCATTCCAACCACCGCAATGGCAACGACCGCCGCGACCATGGCGCCTCCCTCCACCTCCACCTCCTCCGTCCTCCTCCTCCGCCGACTCCCCTCTCCCGCCTCCGCCCGCGGCCTCGGACCGCCCCCCCGCAGCGGCGCGTCCCTCCGCAGCGCGCGGCAGGTCTCCCTCACCAGCGACGTGTCCTCGTCGCCCGACGTGGCCGAAGAGGAGGCCGCGAATGCACCCAAGATCGGCAAGCGCGTGCGCGTCACGGCGCCCCTCCGCGTCTACCACGTCGTGAAGGCGCCCGACCTGGACATCCAGGGCATGGAGGGCGTCATCAAGCAGTACGTGGGCGTCTGGAAGGGCAAGCGCATCACGGCTAACTTCCCCTTCAAGGTGGAGTTCCAGGTCAGCGTGGAGGGCCAGCCCAAGCCGGTCAGGCTCTTCGTCCACCTCCGCGAGGACGAGTTCGAGTTCATCGGGGACGAATGAGACCGGCACCCTGTACATGACCACAAGTAAGCGGAGCGCCTTTCTTATACAATAAAGGCCGCAGTTTAGGCTTGTGTATATTGTTCCGGTGTGCGTTGAGAGGGATGAAGGCTGAAGAGGGTAGGAACTGGAGTAACACATAGCAAGTAAGTTGCTTGCTCGCTGTTGTGCTCTTCTTCCTCCTCCAGTTCAACATCTAATTTTTCAGATGTGGGGAATTGTTCGGACGATGATCGATAGTTATAATAGTGGTGTTTTGTTCTTCCTTGCTGCCTATGTTTGATACTTTTATTTTGCTGATTGTCCCAAGAAATTTTGTTTATCTGATTGTATAGTCTTATCCTTGGTCTGTTGAATCTAGGCTATTCTATAATCAGGATACCAGATGTTCTTAAAGCGGGAATTTGGTTAAGCAACTAGCTCCTTTTTGGCATTACGATAAGCATTTGGAGCTAACGCTGTATATGAGAAATTTTCATTTGGTGCCTTTTACTTGACAAACTATTGCGCTGCATATATTTTGTTCTTAAGAGTCTATGAATACAAAAGAAAAACTCCACGAACAGGCACTAGCACCTGTGGCATTTTTAACTAATAAGAACCACCGTGAGCATCTGCGGAGGCCAGGTCTCGATCGCGGGTGGGCTGGGTGAGCAGCGGCGCCTGTAACCAAACCAAGTGACGCTCGGTTCTCAAGAGTCTGTGAATACCTTTGTTGTTCATAAACTTGAACTAGAGTGGCTATATTTGGTCTGAATTCTGATATCTAAGTTGTGCTGAATCCTTCAAGCCACCAAATTATCCCGTTACAAGAACACATTCTAATGAAATTAGTTCTATAAAGCACATGTTGTGACTTAAAGACTTACAAGAATGAACAAACTGTTAAGACTCTAAGCTAGGTTCTTGGCCTAGTAGGCGTTCTGTTTAGCTAGGGGTATTTGGACTTTCATGGTTTGTCTACTAAAACATGTTGCCGTTTGTAATTTTTTCTCCGAGTTTGGTTGTGATCATCCTAAAATTTAGTAGCTCCCACAATACAACGATTTACGGTGTTCTTTGCAGTGGAATTGTTTAAAGTAATCTCATAATGAGTTTGTTTTATATTAGCTCATACTTCCACATCGAACAACAATGTAGAATACCAAATAGGAGAGATTTACATCAATTTCTTTTAAGAGAAATATATACAGCCATACTGTAACTAGATATAAACTACCCCTTGTATACCAAATAACAATCTATTGCCAAGATCCATGCTCCAGGTTATCCCCCAAAAATATTGCTTTCATGTTCTAAGATTTGCAAGCTAACCTAATCACATGTAGACATTGCATTATATTTTTCAGTTTCTGACATTTCCTACCCTAAGTTGGGAACCGCGAGATGAGATCAGATGGTATACAATGGTGTAGCATACATCCACATGTGAACTAGTATTTAGTAGTACATCCACATTATGTACTTTTTTTAAAATGTTGTTATTGTTCTGAGCTGGGACATGATATATATAGGATTCCTTGGGGTCGTTAGTTGTATATAGAATGGATCAAAATAATCTACAGTGCTATAGGAGTTACTGATGGTAAAATGTATTGCTCTAACACATTGATATTATAGGGCTAGCAACTCTCATTCTGAACTGTTTTTTCTTACATGGTTTCATATGCACTGTATGCCAACTCATCTGGATATATCCTGAACTGGAACAAAAGAAGTTACAAATATTCTAGTATCAAATATCTACCAATTACCGCCTAGTGTCCACAATTATATTGCACCAAAAAGGGCGGTTGGCTTCATCCTAGTGAAGTGTTGGAAAGGGCAAATCTGAATCTTTTGGTTGTCTAATGTTACTGTAGAAAGCTAATCTAGCAAGACAACATAAGGGAGGTCAGGAAGTTGCCAGCTTATTTAGAACAAAACTGTTTTTGTTTGCTTACACTGTCGTTAATAACCCAAAGGCATGGCTAGAACAAAGGACTGGATTTACAAACCTTTCTGGGTAAGATGCTAATATTGCATGTACAGAAATTTTACCTTACCATCTTGGGCTGTGCGTGTAATAGATAGTGATGAATGTGTTGGTATGTGAAATTTATTGATAAATTCTGTTAAGACTAATAGGAATATCTGTGCAAGGACCATCACAGTATTAGATATAATTGATTTTAATTGGAGTTTATGTTAGAAAATAGTTAACTGCAGCATGCACATGTTCAGTCCTTTGGTAAAGCTGGCATATAATGCCAGCATGATTTCTGCACAAGTAGTAACAACTAAGACCGAAATGATGCTTCTGTGCACCATAGGCATTCTAGATAGAGTTTTTGGCAGCTAAAAAGGATCTCAACATAGTTCAGATCTTCATCATAAGAAGTGGATGGTGCAACCATTTACTCTGCCCAGAATCCTGTTGCTCAAACTGAAAAGCAAAAGGCATAAGAATCCCTATCTTCATGAAAGAGGCATGCATCATGTTGAATACAATTCAAATAATTGCAAAAGTGAATAGTTGCATCCTTCATTTACTTTCTAGTTTCAATAGGCAATTTTGAATGAGTACTGGGTCAGTTTTGTGCTCTTTGAATTTGCACATCTATTATAATCGTAAATAGATATGTCGAGCTCCTTGAATCAACAAGTGACTGAGCCAGTTGCCCCAACTTCTGAACTTTATTTTCTGTGTTTAGAACCCCAGAGGATTTGCTGGCTCAGTGGTTAGTCTTGTTCAACCTGCAAACAATATGCTTTTGTTTCAAACATTAAATCTGATATCCACAAACATATTTTGGCCTGTAATATTTTTCCAGTGAAGTTATTCAGGTCAACTAATACCTACAGCAGCAGTGCTCCTTAACTCTGAACACTTGTGTTTCTTGACACAGTTCTAGCATTGTTGTTTGCAGAATGCACTGAATTCAAATGAAGAGGCCTCCTAAAACCTGAAAACAATTTATTAACCCATAGCGTGCCTGATGATGCATTCTCTGTGATCTACAGTTTGGGTATTCATCTGCCGTCAAAATCAGCTTGATTAAACTACAGCATTAGTGCCTTTCATGAGATTTGCTACCAGTGCCAGCCTGCCATTGTACATGAGGCATAACTTGTGGTAAATCTGTCATGAAGGTCGATGAAACCACTCAAAATGAAGTTCTAGCATTGTCATGAGATCAACCTGCTTCCTTTGGTTTGTCTCAAGAGAACAAAGCACGCGTGCCTTTTGTTTTGCTACGTCTCATTTTTTCGGTTGACGTGTTCTCCTTTTGCTTGTGCTGTGTCGCTTTTCTTTTGTACCTCACGTTTTCAGCTTTCGTGAGCTATGTTCTGACTCTTCAAAACTGAAAACTACTTCCCAAAACGAGCAAGGAGCAGTCGACTTGGACGCTCCTCCTGGGGAGCCTTGGGCTCGTTGTTACCTTCGGATTGTCGGCAGATTTTGTTTCCGTGCTTCTGTCTCTCTGGTCTGCCCATCTCCATGCTGCTGCATACTACAGTGACTCTCCGAGCAGCTCCAGAGTCCAGCCTGCATAAAGAAGCAAGAGAACCCGGTGCCAACCTGGGGGTAACAATTCATTCGAACGTACCATTCACTGCAGGTGGTCCCGTTGTAAATTATGATGCCACCCTGGGACATCAGGCCCACTATCTGCCAGGAAGAATAGCAGCAGAGGGAGCAGGATCCAGTCAAATGGCTAGTGTTGCTTGATCGGCGGACACGAGTTAAGAAGCCACCAGCGAATCAATCAATGACCTGATGATCTACGAGCGCTCACGAGCCCACCGTTTCTCACGCCCGTCACGTGAACCCAAAAGACACAATCTGATTCTCCCTGGTGCAATTAACTCCAACTGATGGCTGTTGCCGATCCGATCAAAAGTGGGAGAGGATTCGAAGCATGGCGTATCAGCATGCACACGGCCACACATGCGCTTCTGCCGTCCCCAACGGTCGACTAGTGCCGGAGTCCCGGTGTTCAAAAGAAACAAGTTTTATTGGGTGCAAAGAACAAAACGAAACGGTCCAATTGTTGTGGCCGAGCGCAGGCAAAAGGGAGTGTGCATTTGGTAGGCCTCCATGACACCAGTAAGTCTCGATGCTGGTAAGGTTCTCCTTTACAGGTGTGGTGACTGTGCAGCTCCAGAAGGAGAAGCCGGAGTGGCCAGGATAGTCGTGGCTTCGCGCTGTGATCCTATTGTGCCGCCGAGCGTCGGTGGGCATCGCTGAACACAAAGTTCATCGTTCGTGATATGGTGCAATCCTGATAGAACTAGTCATAGCTCTTAGCAAAGAGGGTGTTCTGGAACCCCTGGATTCGGCAGCCAAATAAGACCGCTTTATTTGACTTTTAATCGAAAAGCCACAACTTGGGAAAAATGCCACATTTGGCTCCCCGACTCGAGTCAATGTCGCCCGGGGACGATACGACGGTGCTGGCACCGTCCGCTGCCATTGGCAAACGCCGGAGTCCATGGCGTTTGGCTTTCCTCAAACGCCAGAGTCCCTGGCGTTCGGATCTACCTGCGAACACCATTGTCTCTAGCGTCCAGCGCTTTGCCACGTCAGCTCAGCGGGTCGAGCCGGGCGTGGACCGGCGAACGCCACTAACCGTGGCATTAGCCTTCGCAGTCACACGCCACCATCGCGGCGGGCCAACGCGAAGCGCATCGTCGCATCCGGGGCGAGCGACGACGCGACAGCGTCGCTCCTGGGCCAGGCGACGTGGCTAACGCCACCCACGGTGGCGTGTAACTGCGAAGGCTAACGCCACGGTCAGTGGCGTGTTGAAGCCAAACGCCACGGCATCCGGCGTTTGCCAATGGCAGCGTCGCGCAGCGCGGGAGCGACGGTGCCATCGCGTCAATCGTCCCGTCCGTCGCGTTGCTAATTTTGGCATTGCGTGTGGAGGGCAGCCAATTTTGGCATTGACCCGAGTCGGGGAGCCAAATGTGGCATTTTTTCCCACAATTTTTTTGTCATCTGCAGCGTCCGCACATGTTGTCCTCTCGCTCATTGCACACTTAGTAACAGCGCTTAGCCCGTTCATATCTCATCCTCAGTAGATCCAATAATGAATATGTATCAGTTAGCATGCATGAGTAAGATAAGAGAAGATCATGAAAACTCAACCCGCATATACTTTATTATTAGCAAACCCAATATTTTAAAATGCATCAGTCAACATAAATACATATGCAAATATACAGAAAAAGCTAACATATATGAGTAAGATAAGAAAATAATATGCAAATATACATACATAATCAATAGTGAAATTGATAGCTTAATCCGCTCCTACTTTCTACAACCACACTATCACGGACTCCGTGGCTAGCTGGTTTTAGCCGTTAGAGCAACTCCAGCAGCTGCGCTATCGGAGACGCCATCTGTAAAGTAGCTACTCCCGAGCCAAAAAACCACTCCAGTAGAGACGCTATCGGAGACGCCATTTTTAGCGGCCTTCCATTCCGGCCGCTCCCAACCCCATATTTGGCGTGAGCCTCCGAGACGCCATCTCGCCAACGGTTCCTCCCGGACACCTCCCTCCCCGCCATCCCCTCCATCTCCGCCGCTGCCCCCCTCCCTCCCGTCGACCGCCCGCTGCTCCCCTCCCTCCTATTGCTCCTCTTCCGCCCCACATGCTGCACCGCCGGCCGCAGCTCGGTCCGCCACCTGCAGCCCGCAGCCCACCGAGCCCACCTCGCTCCAAATCTGGGAGCGGCGGCGCAGCCCAAGCCGGTCCCAGTTCTGGAGCGGCGGCGCCTAGAGGGAGGGTGCTGGGGGAGGAGCTCGGGCGAGGGGGCTGGGCGCTAGGAGAGGGGCGGCGTCGGGAAGGGGCGCCGGGGCAGGGAGCGACGGTGAGGGGGCGCCGGGGAGGGAGGGCACTGGGGAGGGTGCCGGGGGAGGGCGGTGCGGGGAGTGCTGGCCGTGGGCGTCGGTGGAGAAGATGAGGAAGGGGCGTTGGTGGAGATGAAGGAGAGAGGGGGCACGGTGGAGAAGAAATTGAGGAGGGGGTTGCGGTGGAGATGAAGTAAAGCACGGTGGAGAAGAAATTGAGGAGGGGGTTGCGGTGGAGATGAAGTAGAGGGGGGCGCGGTGGAGAAGAAATTGAGGAGGGGGCTGCGGTGGAGATGAAGTAGAGGGGGGGCACAGTGGAGATGAAATTGAGGAGGAGAGGAAATTGAGTAAATAGCAATGCAATTTGTGTAGTATATGTAATAGAAATCCAATTGTAAATATAGCAATGCAATCTATGGAGCACAGTTCAGATACCAAACAGTTACACATATAACAAATAGAAATAAATGGGTAGTTATAGGATATTATTAAAATATAGAAAAGAGAATATAGAGGGTGAGATATAGATGTTCTGCTGAAGAGATAGGATAATATAGAAGAGAAATCTTTATAGATGATAATCTATATAAAAATATGGAGTATGAGTTATAGATCAGCCGCTGGAGTTGCTCTGGCTGAGGTCCCGTCCGATTCGAACGCCACACCTATTTGAATCGCGGCACCGTGTCACCGTGCAGACCCAGTGGCGTAGGAGTACCTCTGACACGCGGGCTCAGGGGCGGCCAGTGACGTTAACAACTTATCGGTACGTGCCACTGTTGTTGTTACGGATCCACACCGGCTGCGACCACCAACTCCAAGTTTGACCGCGAAGGAATTGTAAAAATCGCGCACAGCGGGTGTTGTGTCTCGACCAACTCAGCAAGTTTTGGTCATATTTAAGCAATTTTGGCTTCTGAGTGACGTACTTGTGATAAAGTAAATGTATACTTTCTATTATTCAAAAAAGATAAATGGATACTGTCATGTGATTCTAATTCTGCTAACCGTGTAACTTTTTTTCTATTATAAATGAATCAGCAGGGTTCTAGTTCGTTTCCACGAAGAAACAGACTGCTAGTGCTGTGCTGACCCTATATCGCTAACCATTTTGAGGACGAGATGATGAGATAGCCAGAGCCAGGCCCCGCCTTCCTCTAACGAACACCTGTCCCACCGAGCAGGCAACGGAACAAACACCTCCATGGGACAGTTCCTTGTGGACCACCGTCAACGAAAATTCGGCAGAGTACGCATCAATTTACATCCATGAAAACAGTCCACAGCGCCAGGTTCACGGAACATCTCCCAGGCGCGCGCGAACACCGAGGCAATCAGCAAGAGAGGATTTGAAATCACATATCAGCGGCCATGACCGTGCACTTCCACAGTACACGGTAATTCTACTAACACAGAGCACGACGCACAGTAGACATACTTAATTCTCTAGTCACTTCCCCCGAAGCACTGCATAAATACCACCTCCACAAATTCCTACTCCAAATCTTGCCCTTTCTTCCTCCCCAGCGACTACCCCCACGGGCCACGGCAGCTCACCATGGGCCTCTGCTTTAGCAAGAAGCAGCAAGAGAAGCCACCACCGCCGCCGCCGAGTGCGGAGGCCAGCTCCACCAAGTCCAAGAAGCCCAGCAAGATCTCCGCGGTGGTCGCCGATGAGAAGGCCAAGAAGGCCCCGCTGCCCAGGTGGGCGTCCAAGGCGGAGGAGCCTGCGGCGACCGACAAGAAGGCGGTGCACGTCGTGAAGACCAAGGCGGCTGTGAGCGGGGAGGAGAAGAAGGAAGAGGCGAGGCCGGTGGTGGTGACCACGGTGCCTGTGCGGACGTCGAGCTGCACCAAGGAGGAGGTGGACGCGATCCTGATCCAGTGCGGGCGCCTCAGCCGGAGCTCGTCCGGGAGGGCAGCGTCGAGCGAGACAGGGGACGGCGGGCATAGGAGGCGTTCCGGGTCGAAGAGGAGCTATGACTACGATCAGGAGAGGAGGGCCGGGGCCGGTGTTGCGGATGAGGAGTGCGACTTGGAGAGGCACGGGGTCCCGGTGTCAAGGCCGTCGCCCCACCGGAGCTCGCCGCAGAGGAAGCGGTCGGGAAGCCGGGAGAGGAGCGGCGGCGGGAGCCGGAGGGCGAGCCGATCGCCGGGACGGCGTGCGGAGGGCGCGTCCTCTACGGCGACGGCGAGCTCCGGTGGGGCGAAACAGCAGCCCGGGAAGATGGTCTCTGTGCCGGCCAGGGAGAAGGGGCGCGCACCGTCGCCCGCTGCCGCGGCCGGGAAGAGATGCGCGTCTCCGCGATCAAGCTCGCCCGCGAGGGTGGCAGCGGCGGCCGCGGGGAATGAGAATGCTGGAGGCGCGCAGAAGATGGCGGGGCAGACGCCATCGCTGAGCCGGAGCTCGTCCAGGAAGGCCGAGCAGTCGCCGTACCGGCGGAGCCCCATGGCCGAGCTCGACGAGAATTCCCTCCGCAACAGCAACAATGCCAAGCCTCAGAAGGTAAGGATCAAACGAGTTTGAATTTTTACTACGGTTCTTGCAAGTCAACATCTTGTAATCTGATAATCTGCTCACAATCTTGAAATAACTCCAGAAATCGACGGAGAATGCCGTCGCCACCGCAACTCAGAAGGCCACGGAGCGTGCAAAGGAGCAGACCGCCGCGGCGTCAGAGACGAGAGCACCCTCATTGAAGACCCCCGCGACGCGCACGGTGAACATCGTGGCCGACAACCTTAACCCGAGGTCAGGCTGCCGGTCGCGCCGGTCGTCGCGCGACTTCGACCAGAATCCCAACCTGTACGCCACCCAGCTCCTGGAGGACATCCAAAGCTACCACACCTCCGCCGCGGCCACCACCGGAACGCCGCCATCCTCCACGCTACCAGTCTGCGTCCCCAAGGCGCACTCCATCCTCGAGGCCGTGGCCGACCTCAACTCCTCCTCGTCGGAGAACCGCTCCGCTAACGACAAAGGCTCGGTCAACGCGCCGCTCGGCGGGGACGACCACGTCGAGCCGAGCGTGCACAGGTACGTGTCGGTGCGGGACATCCGTGCGGAGACCGAGCCGCAGGAGTCCGCCGGGAGCAACAGCGTCTCAGGCAACGTGTGGACGCCGTCGTGCGAGCACAACTCGGTGGAGTCCACGGATCGGACATGGAGCACCTCGCGGTGCAACAACGGCGACGAGGTCGTCGAGCAGGGCTCTGGCCACGGTGCGCGCAGCCCGCTGAACCGGCCCCGGCAGAGCAAGCAGAGGCCGGTGCAGCCGGAGTCCAGCGGCCGGTCGCGTACCGGCGGCTCTGGTGTCAGTGCTCACCGTGGACGGAGCGCTCATCGCGGCAGCGGCGGCGGCGGCAGCGTGGCGAGCGGCCGATCGGCTGTCCGTGGCATCTCGGCGAGCTCGTAGTGAAGGGGAATTAGGCAAAATGTATGAATTGCTTCGTGGGTAGTGGTGTTCTGCTGCGTTGGTAGTGGCAAGACGGATTGCTGCTTCTCACAGTCAGAGATGTGTTTGCGTTCGCTGTTCGGATGTAGTCATGGTGTATGACATTGGCAATGTATACTCCGTTATCTGCTTTTAGTGTTGGATCATTGTTTGGCTGGCTGCAAACTTGAATGTTCAGATGCAGCCTGTTGATTTGATGATCAGAAGAAGAGCTTCTCAGAAGTTTCTCCTGCTCCTCGGTTGGGTAGAAGAACATTTGCATTGGTTCATGGGGTAGTCTCTTTTGTCGTATATGGTAAAGTAAGTAAAATCTCAAAAAAGCTTTCGTGGCTCAGGTGGTTAGAGCACCCGTTTAGTAAGCGGGAGGACTTGAGTTCAACTCTCAAGCTATTTTTCACAGGTGATGTGGACAAACATATCAAAATACAGATAAGCTCACAGCTCCATTCGTATTTTGAGAAAACACATCACATGATGCTAAACCTAAACACGATGCACGCACGTGTTGAGTTCAACTCTCAAGCTATTTTTCACAGGTGCGCCGTGTAGCACCTCTTGCCGCAGATCGCCTTCCTCCGCCTGCACGTCGCCGCGGGGACGCACCTCGCCGCGCCTTTCCTGAGCCCGCGTCCTTGTCTGCCCCTGATGATGACAGCTTTGCCGCGTTGGCCGCGGCTCGCCAGCTGCCTTCGACGCCCTGCTGGTGCAGGAGGACGTCCCCCCGCACCTCGCGGCCGACGACAAGTGCCGCTCGCCGAGGCAAGCGCGAGCAGAATCACCATCACGAAGCAAGCCATCTCCATTGCTGTGTTGTATCCGAATTAAGTAGGCACTAGCTTAACTGTATCCGTGCAGCAACTGTTCTAACTGTATCTTTACACCACGCAGTTAGACGGATACCAGGAACTTAATTCAAGAAAGAAAGGAAAAAGAAGGTCCTGACCGTGGCAGTGGTCTGTGGAGTATTTCGGAGTGATTTGTTGCTGCAGGAAGCACTTGAGCATCAAGTGCATGGGAATGACAGCAGGTGGCGTGAGGAATGAGCGGTAGAGGAAACGAAATGTATGCTTTGGATTTATGAGAGCTTCGACGGTTAACGCGAGAAATTTATGAACAGTAGCCATTCCAACTCAACTATGTTGCACGCTAAGACCAGCTTGATTTCTTGAAAGATAACGGTCCGGACCTTCTTTTGTAAAAATAGTGTCGCACCTGATATCTCTTCTTACACATATCAACCTGTGGATTAAACGTGATATTGTAAGATATGTATACAAGCGTGTCTGGTACCTATAACGAAGTGGATGGATCCCATAAAGAAATAAAAGAATAATAATAAGAAAGAGAAGTTTTTTGGCTAGGCCAAATGCAAATAGTCTAAACACAACATTAGAAGAGTGTGCAAAATATTTTCACTCACTTATCACTCTCTCACATAACCCTTTCAAGTGTTTTCGCCCTATCAGATTCTTCCCGTATACAAGAATATCGTTAATAAAAAAACTAGCCTCTGATCACATCATGTATATTGATGAGAATATGACCCTTCTAAACACAACCATTTTTGCCTTTTCTTAAATTAAGAATCAAGTTCAATACAAAACATGGAGTAGCAAGAGAGTGATCAAGATTTCAACATACAAGTTCATAATAATTTAGACAAGGATCAAGCCTTGAAGCACAAAACCAGGAGATTACATGAAGATGATAAAGTCTTGACGATCTTCTATAAGCAATTGATGCCACCATAAATATATAATGAGCAGTGGCTGCACTTGCACCTACATGAGGACATCAAATATTTCAGCCACCTCATAATTTAAAAAAAATATTAATTAGTTAGCTTAAAGGGGTTATGTCCTCTAGGGCTTGGCCCATGTAAGAGTCTGAGAGGGGGAGGAGTTCTGATTGTCCTCCAACCCTAAGGTGCCCCTTGCTGCCCCTCTCCTATATTTAGCCACCAAACACTCCTAGATCAGATGAGTTTTGATTAGACAAAAGTTTAGCCTCGGTTACTTTTCGCTTTTGCACGTGTGTCGACTAGACCATTTGTGAAACTATCGTTGGAACCCAAACGCCTTTGTGAGATTATCAATATCAAATTGTGCTCACTATTATTTGCAATTCAGACTGCTCTTGTTTTGTTCTTACTCGTTCTCGATTGCTTGCAGGAATAGACCTTCGTGGTTAGGTAGATCGTGCACCCCATCAAGGTCAATAACCTCCAGGAGTTGATTTAGCAATTGCCTAGGCGCAACATCGTCGTACTATTGTAGCCGGATCGTTAAAGTCGTCTCCACCAATCGATTATCGTTCTCGTCAAAAGATCAGGACGCCCCAGGTGCTATCATATATGTTTTATATCATTAATAATAACTAGCCTCTAATCAAACTCATTTATATGCTTTCACCATACTTTGGATTGCTTGTTTTGAGTTATCAGTTATCACTTAACCATAGTATAGTCAAAAAGAGAGGAATAACACGCAGGAGCAAAATCATATATGCATGAGAGGTCATGAAGATGAGTAAATGAGTAAAAATATGTAAGAGTGGTACGAAGGAGAAGCGGTCGCCCAATCTTTCTAAAGAAGCGATACATAGAAAGAGGCACAGTAGTAAGGTAGAGGAGGTCGCGGCTACCCGATCTCTCTGAGGAAGCGATACATAGGAGGAGGCACGGTAGCAAGGTGGAGAAGGTCGTGGCCGCCTGATCTTTTCGAGGAAGCAATACACAGAAGGAGGCACAGTAGACCATCCTAGGAAAGTGTTGGAGTTTGAGGCCTTGTTGCATAGAATCCGGAGTATTGCCTCTCCCAGCTGCGCTGCCGAACGTGTCTCCAACCATGACCTGGGACAAGTTCCCATGTGGGTTTGTGAAAATGGCTTGCATAACTTGGCCGTGTCTCTAGTTGCCAAAAAAGTTTAGGAGACAAAGCTTCTTGAAGTAGAACTTTTTCCTTTTTTTTCCCTCAAATGTCTTATATTTTCCTAGGACCTTACTCTGATACATGTTCATGTGTGCTGTAACTTGTTCCCCAATCAACTTTATATATAAAAAAACACCGTATGTGTTCACCTAAAACTATCGAACTCTTCATCCTTTCCACGTCGATTCATCCTTTCTGCATTCTAGGTCACAAGGCTACGTGAGATGCACTTGACACAACCAAAGTGTATTATATCTTTTTTTTAATGTTCTCTTTCTACTTTAAAAAGTTATTTAGATGAGGGGTAACATAGGTGAAGAATTATTTTATGATAGTTGAGCTGTATTGTGCTAAACTTATTTTGTGAGGTATTATGCAAAAGTTCCCGTGGAAAAGTTTGCACGTTGTTTGGCAAAAAAAAATTATATCTCACTAACTCCTAAAATAGACCAAAATAAAAGCACAGCACTTGTCACAAGGATGGATATATCCTCTATTTTTTGGTTAGCTAGGATGCAATTTCAATATTTTTTCTACGAGTTATACCAAAAACAGCTATCCAAACAACAAGACGTGCCAAAAAGGTTAAACTAAATGAGATTATGTAACACCCGAGGTTCCAAATCATCCTAGGCTATCCACATATTGGAAGACCACGCCCTTGACAATTAATTATTTACATTTTTGTAAGCAACATATGTAAAATGGCTAGCATATGGTTAATTGTCTTGAAACACTAGGATTATATATTGGGTGTGTTCTGATATAAATATATCCTATATATGTCGCTCTAATTAAATCCTACGTGGCTCATATATGGCACAAAATCAAGTCAAGAAGCAAGTTAACAAGTTAAAAAAAATAATTAGCAAGTCAAAGAGGAGCACATTAGGAGATGTATGAGAGGGTTAGTTCATCATAGACTATACACCACCCCCTCCTCCCTAGTCCACCATAGACTAGTGGATCATTTTTCACTTCTACCCATCTTTCTCCAATCCCTCAAGGGTTAGTCATTTGGCATGGGGCTCATGTCTATATAAACCACCCCATAAGTGGTTTGCAAAATCATCCATAAATGGAAAATCTCATGGAGAGAGGCCTAGAGCTCCTGTCCCAAACGGGGAGCACTAGGGACAGCCTTCAGAAGTCCACGACAACCCAAGTCACTAGTTGAGTCCCATACAAGGTTCTTCTCTTGACATAGGACTAGACTGTGCTCCACAAGGCGACCAGACCTATTCAAAAAACATTGGCATGTTTCATATTGTCGAGTGTACGCGATCTTTTGATAAGGCATTCGTACACTATTGTGATGTAGCTATCGAGCTATCAACACCTCATCTTCTATGTTGTTTCTATGATGACAACAGTGGCGCCGTCCGTGGGGACCCTAGGCGATGTAAGAAACTATGGTCCCACCTAAGCAAAAATCCCACCAGATCCGAGGCATCGCTCGCCTAGAGCATAGGCGCAATGACCCGAGGTTCCAAGAAGAAAGATGCACCTCGAAGACGGCCGAGGAAGACCACTCCGACGCCGGACGTATTGAGGACATGGAAGAGATCATCCAAGCCGATTCCCTCGTGACCGCGCTACCGGTCGTACCGAAGGGCGGGGAACTCCTCAAAGACGTCCTCCCTGGAGCTCGCCAAGGTATCCCAAGAATCGCCGATAACACTCTGAGGAGGCCCAACGAACTCATCACCAACTTGAGGGTGCTTGTGAACGCCGAGTTCTCCGATCTCGATGCTCTTGGGCATTGCTCACAATCCCTCAAGCAATCACCACAGAGGCATCTGTCGCGCCATTCCTTCAAAGTCAACTCGTGATTTCACCACACTCACAGTCACAAACACCTCTTTCCAACCGCCTCGGGATGGACCACACGACGTTGCGGGAATCCGAACTCGCTCTTGGAGGAGCGCTAGTATTCAACACCACCTACTTCTCACACTTGCCGCCCATGGCACACACACCCGTCATGAATGGAGCTCCGTTGTTCAACCCTTTTTGGGAACCAACCTTCACCGAAGTGCCTCTAAACATGGTTCAACCTATGGCACGACCAACTCTCCTTGAAAGGACAAGGTAAGAAAACACTCATCACCTGTAGGCTGCATCACAAGGAGCACATGTCTGCCCGACAAGAAGCATTGTACATCGAGGGCAAATATCAAGCACGGTGCACCCCAGTCACCACGAAGGGACGCATGCACACCAGAAAGATCAGGTGGCAGAATTCGAAATGGTCGGTGGTTTCAACAAGAAGCCAATGTGACCACTCCCACTCGAGAAGAAGGTCTCGAGGCTGCTCGCTGTTCTCTTCCTTCGGGGAGGAGAGCGACAACTGGCCCCACATCGAACGGCATCGGCACTGGGGGATAGAGGACATAGGCTAACTTAAATCCCATGCTAAAATTCAAGAATGAAAGTGCATCGAGGCCTCCTAAGTGAGTTTTAATGATTGATGATAGAATGATTAAATGGCTAATAATTTATGAAGTGTTGATCAAGATTAACCCCTTGAAAATGACATTGATGACCCTCTAAAAAGATTGAAGAAGTATGGCTTGCTACGAAGAGTAAAATTTTTTCCTAGTTTTGGTGATTCGTTGAATCACATTGAGTCATAGGCAAACCATACTATTAAAAAGAGAGTTAGTCGACAGGTAAGGTGGATTGTCTTAATAACTTCTCAATAAGATCACATTTTAGATTTTTCTAGAATCCCTTATCTTTTGTTGCTACCCGGAGCCTTCGAGCCTTGGTCATCCGGACTCTTCAAATGTTAAAAATGTCTCTATCTAGAGAGCACTTTTCTTATCCGGAGCTTCCGAGAGGTCTCTATCCGGAACATGTGAAACTCTTATGCAAATACTCCATGAAACAAACACAAAGACAACATTACTGTTATATTATTCAACCCACCTTTGGGGAACAAATTCAAACTAGAACCGGTAGAGATGGGAAATACTCTTGGAATTTCATTCCACGGTGCTTTAGCTACCGCACACATGAAAAAAACGTATAACTGTTTTGCCGTCTCCTTCTTAGAAAAGAGAACACAGTAGTCACTACCAGACCAGTTCATCTCTAAGACGATTGTCTGTATTTAGCAGGTTAACACGCATATGTCAAAAGTCATCGGAAAAATATTCTATGTGTGTAACAAATAAGCTTCAAACAACGGGGCTATTGATAGGAAATAGTACTCCTGCAAAAGAACAACAATATAGATGGATTGACGAATAACTGACGTTACTTTCATATTGTCAAATAACACAACCCTTTTCAAACATAATTGTATCTACTCATTTGTGTACCGCCCACGAATCTCCTGGGCGCGATTTCAAGTAATGTTCAAACACCTGACAGTTTAAGAAATTTGCGAAGCAAAGTTCATCGTAGAATCCAACGTTGCTTAGGATCCGGCGTCCTCTATACGCTTGAAATCGTCGCGAAGTACCATACTTCATCCACAAAATCCGCAAGGTCAAAATCCTGATGTATCTCTAATTGAGAATATATACATCAGAGATACAGAGCTCCCCTGTATTAGAACTCTCTCATTTTGTTTTCCTCCAATGTCCTACCCATTTTCCCCACACCTGATTCTGATGCCTTTGTTCATGGTGACACCTGCGACTTGTTTCCAAGGAAAACTTTAAATAGGAGCCAGCGTATGGTCGCCAAAAACTATCACACTTTCATCCTGTCCGCGTCGATTCATCCTTTCTGCATTCAAGTCGACAAAAGGTGGCACAAAAATGCACCTAGAGACGAGCAAAGTGTTTTCTTCTTTTCAGATAAATTTTTTCGCAAGAATTAACATTGGTAACACTGCAAACAAGTTCCAGACACAAGCTGGGCCCATAAAAGGCCCGTAAACCCAATCTGACATTTTGCTGGCTTTTGATGGGCCTGGGAGCCGCGGAGCCCGCCAAGATCTCTTCACGAACAACCGGGCCGCAGTGCACTAACTGGCGGGCCCGTTGCTTCCAACCCCAGCCGTCGCCCTCCTCTTCGCTTCGCCTTCCCCATCGAGCTAAAACCTCGCTCTCCTCGTCGAGTCCAGCCACCCATGAAACCCTAAGACCCCGCTCCTCCCCAATCCGCCTTTCCCGCCCCCGATGCAGGCGTGCGCGCGCCTCTCCTCCTCAGCCGCCTCCAGAAGGGGTAAGCGTGCGAGCCTCCAAATGGGGTTTATACATGGGTCATTTGGCGCCGCGTGACTGTGTTCGATCGAAGCTTTGGTTTTTGGTCCCCGCGGCGCTGATGTTTCATTCCGATTGTTCTATTTTTCCAGTGATTGCGGGCATCTCTAGCACGATCACACGGCCGTGTTACCGGACATGGCGAGGGAAGGCACACGCGGCGCAGCTGTCGGCTCAGGAGCCACCCAAGGGCCACAAAAGGGTATCAAAGGATGAGAGGAGGGTTATGATAGAGGAATTTGTTGAGTGGTAGGTGGCCTCAGCTCACTAACATAAAGGATGAGAGGAGGCTTATTTTGCGTTGATCTCGATTAGGAGATTTTAGCTGGTTTTGCATAGATTGACATGTTTGTGCTGTTTCCCGAGTTGAATTTTAGAAATTAGAAACCAATAGGATAGGCATAGGAGAATTCATGCAAAATGTGTATGAAAGCCGATCAGTGTAGCAATTACATGTAGCTGAAACGGAATAGCTTCTGTTTGCCTCTGATTTAGTGACGCTCATGAGTCTAACACTGCATGCTTCTTTGTGGTTCTTCTTAGTGCAGCTATAAGACATCAAATGATGATAAATTTCCGTCTATCACAATTGTTCGCCAACATATTGGAGGGTCTCACTACACAGTGAGGGAGATACTACAGGAAATGAAGTATAATCATACAAAGCTACTGTTGGGTAAGTCTAAGGCAGCTCAACTTCAGGAGGCAGCTGAATGTGCTGAGCAACTGAGGCCTGAGGAGGACAATGGGAGCAATTCATTCGACCCTCAAAGCTTCAAAGGAAAACAGGGTGTAGATAACATGCTTCTCTCCCAGAAAGGTTCTGCTACTGGCACTATGACCACGGAAAAGGTCCATTCCTTGATTCACCTTTATTTTCAAATTATACCATTGGATGTTTTTATTTCAGTTTAAACGTTTCAATCAATCATTAAGAGTCAAAGTGTCGATTGCTGTACCGACTCATCGACTTGTCATTCGACAAGTTGAGGTTTCGAGTTGGAAGCCAAGTACTGACTGGTAGACTAATTGCGACTATTAAAGCGACTGTTGATCATTGGTTTCAATGGGACAACTGAAAACATGATTATGCATTGCCTTATTTTCATATGCCTAATGTTATGTAGTATTGCAGACTGGGACATGGAGATCTCTAGAATTGAAGACAACACCAGCCTCGTCTCATCACAGTGGAGAAACAGAAGCTGCCAAGCAAGTTCTGTACACCGGAGATACTCCTAAGAGTTCAAATGACTCAACTGTATCAAGTCAAACAGAAATTGAAGGCATAAAGGTTCCAATGCTATGCACTCCGAATATTCTCCCAAGTTCGTTATTCTGTATGTAGACAAGATTTTGTAGCCATTTTCCTCAAATTATCATGCATATGCAGACTGAAGCTTCCATATCTTTGGGACTAGAGACTAAATCGGACTGTGGGAGTCATCAAGGGGAAACCAAAGGTAACAAGTTACATCTGAACAATACGGGGAAATTCCAGAATGCAAGCGAACCAACTGTATCAGATCAGACTGAAAGTGACAAGGTGTCCAAGGCAAATATACCTGGCAGGTATTACCTACTACGTGCTAGATGCTTATATTGATATTAGTTATTAAATTAAATGTATCAGCAAGTGATTTGCTAAACATTATCATGATATAACTAGCTATGCTTACACCATTTTGTGGTTTCGGTAATATGATCAACAGCTTCAACTATGGGAGAGGACTGGTTGCATCATTTAGCCCTTGTGATGTCTGGGATTTCCCAGCAGATGGTGGGATTTTTGCCTGTCAGAGCTGAGATCCCAGCAATTAACACCCTAGTTATTTCTAAATCATATCGATTCTGGTCGTTTTGGGAATATACTTCTTTTTACCAAGAATCGAGAACTTGTGACTTGATAGTTTTTACCTGAAACCAATTGATTTCTGAATGACTTAGGATTCAGGTGGGTGGGTCATGGGTATCAGGGCACTTCCCTGCATAATACTGCCAGGGAACAACCAGAAACAGTGCCACCGGCACCTGGGAAATTGTGTTTTGACAGGTTTAAGAACCCTGGTTGGGGTTCAGAATTCAAGGCAAATATTACTTCAATACTTGTATGTTGAGCTCCTTTAACCGCTAAAGTGAACACATTCCTAGTTCCTTTAGAGTACCTGCTGAGCATGGTTAAGTTCATAGTTGGACCAAGTCTTTTGGTTCAAAATCTCAGATAGGACATATTGTATCCCTTCTTTTCACTACGTTTACATAAAGATCATAAGAATAAGATTGTTTGCTTCCATGAATCGCATGGCTGGAATGTTTTACTGATTGCATTATTGGTCAATTTGTTCGATACAACATGTTGGGTATTTCAGTTACTACTTTTTTCCTGTTAATGCTGGATGTCATGGTCATATTTTGTGTCTGTTTTTACGCTGCGCAGAGAAGAGAACCCCGAGGTTGAGCACCAGGGAATAACAAAGACAAGTCTTTTAGGGAGCCTGAAATATCTTGCTTCTGGGATCAGGAACTTCTGGAAAAAACTGTAAATTTATCTTTTGGCTTGAAGCTAACACACATGAAATCCCCTTGTCTATCATTTCGTGAGCCTGGAGCATCTTGTGAAGCTTTGTATAGGCTAAAGAGTTAATTATCTAAGTGCCCCTTGTTTAGCATTTTGTGAGCCTGAAGAAAACTGTAAAGTTCATTTTTAGGCTACTGAACATTGGTCTAATTCTCGTTGTGGCACGTTACTGATAAGCTAGATAAGAGCATATTGCGGTGTATCCAGTATCCACAAGTTGGTCATAATGGCACGGTGCATTATTGTGTTGCTTACTGACCATGGGGCGGTAGCTTGCTTTGCTTGCTTTCTTGAGATATTCAGTCTAATCAGTAACTCAAGCTTGATTTGAGCAGAGAGAAACATCCTAGGAGAAAATAATTGATTCGTAGGATTCCAGAAATACAACAATAGAAAAAACACGGGATTGCAATGTCAAGTCTTTTGACTTCTGAATCCTACCTACTGGATTGGAAATCACATGAATTAGTGTAAAATGGTGTTTGATTACACCATAGGAAAAACATAGGAATTTTTCCAACAGATTTTAGGTGGATGAAAAATTTCCTATGAAATATAGTGCAAAGGGATCCTTAAGAAAAAATTCCCAAGGATTACAATCTTACATATCAAAGAACACATATAAAACAAACTCCGAAGGATTACAGTACCTAAAACATCCTTTGAATTAAAGAGGCTAGGAAGGAAATCACGAGTTACAATGGAACGGAAAAAATCAAGTGCGAGGAAAAGTTTTCCATCATCCTGACACAGAATATATGCGGCAGAAACCTAATACACGATCTACAATGGCTACCCCTACATCACTTGGTTATTCTTCATCCGAACTCTCATATGCTAAACCAAGTAAGCTTCCAGCCACATTCTGGGGCTTAACCTCTGTTGGTTCAGCTGGTTTTGATAAAGTCTGCACAGAACTGACTGCGCCATGAGATGATGCTTATTTCTCACCTTCAAGTGATTCTGGTACATTCTGGATGAAGGTATTTTGCCGACAGAATTTCTCGGTTCTGCTTAGGTCTATTGCTCTCTGCTGGCTGTGAAGGACTGCTAACTATTGGTCGCTTTGGTTTGATCCTGACAATATTCTTCAAGAGATCCTGTTGCTTGCCCATCAAGCATGTGCAAATCATAAGGGCTAAGAGTATTGTGAATAGAAACAGAATTTTTGTTGCACACGGCTTACCTTATATCACTTTTGGGTCTAGACTCTACTCGAAGAGCCACAGGAACAGCAGGTGCAGAATCAGCTAAAAGCTGCTGCTTTGTAAGGCCAGAGTTAAAAACAGACTAGAACTTACACGGATTTAAATCAGAAACCACCCCTGGCTGGGCATGTTTCTCTATTATGCTATTCCAACTAATGTAAACAAATCCACTAATAAATACTTCTTCCGTCCAACAATATAAGGCGTATTTTGATTGGTTAAGATAAGCCTTTGATCAACAATTACTCTATTACTATGTGGTTTATGTGATATAAAGTCACAATCATAAGTAAGTCATTTTGAATACAAATCTAATAATATCAATTTTATATCACATATCTGAAAACTTGCAAGCTGACATAACAGGACTGCATGAACTATATTGCTCAAATAGTATTGCATAAAATGTAGGCTATAATGTTTCATAGAGAGGCTATCTTAAAAGTAGTTCTGTTGGGGGAAGGGTCCCCTCGCTACCCCGAATCGACGGGTTTCTCCTTGACAGCATCAAGGTCCCCCTGCCTGAATTGACATACTTTGTCTAGCGTCAGCAAGCTCCGCTGGCATCGGCGACGACGTCAAAGAAACACTCCGTCTTGGCAGACGTTGGGGCCACGCTCTTTCCCCGACGCCAAGGACAACACGTCGTCATAGCAGCGAGTACTAGGATACTAGAGTATTAGGATATTCCATAAGGATCCTTATAAAAGACCAGAATACCCTTGAGAGTGTGTTGTTGCCCGAAGGGCATAATTGTAATCTCGCACCCACCTCCCTCCACCCCTATACATAGGACCCAAAGGGGTAGAGAGGGGAGGTTTGTTCTCACATGTAAACCATAATCTCTAAAATAAATACGAGAGTTTTCACTTCGTCCCACACGAGAATTTCTATTTAGCCTCGATGGACATCATACTTGCTCGTACTCCTCTGGTACTCCCGGAGGTCGACGTAATCGATCGGGGGTGCCTAAAGTACACTGCCTAGTCCCGTAGCTACGACAGTTGGCGCCGTCTGTGAGATACGAGCAAGAAGTTGTGTCACCTAAGACGCCGTCGAGAGGAGGCCCGGGGACATCACCCACGATTGTAACGTGCGCGACCTCAACACCAACATGCGCGCGTGCTCATCTTCAACACCACACGCGTTCTCCTTTGCGAAGTAGGAAAGCATGCCTCCTAGGGCGAAGGCGAAGAAGGGGACCAAGCGAAAGGTCGCAAGCATCACCAATATGGTTTCAAGCACCATGGCTGTCGCCCCACAGGTCACCGCGAGGATGACAACACGCGCGGCCACCCCCGCGATGAACAATGATATCGCCCCTGCCATCGATGCCCAGGCCACCTATCTAGAGACCTCTGGGGCCCTCACTCATGCTGAGCGAGAGATGGAGGCATTAAGGCAACAGGTTGCGGCCGCAGCCCAGCAGGCGGAGCAGCTCCATGTCCAGCTTGAAGCAGCCCAAGTCGAGGCCCTCTGCGCGACGGCATTAGCCTGAGAAACTATGGAGCTCCGGGCACAACTTGCGGTTGCCCAAGGATGGGTTGACGTTGTATGTCGGTCGCAAGAAGAAGCCATAGCGGAAGCACGGGAGAATATACGGCGCAATCACCAAGCGGCCGATGAGCTCCTCCAAGACTTGGCAAACGCGCAAGCATGCGCCGAACCCCTCCGTGAAGAGATCGGACGAAATCAACAAACGGCACACGCCGTCCTCCGCGACGCTGGGGTCGGCATCAGCGACCAAGGGACGCAAGGCCCAGGGCGACGCCCGGACAAGGACCAGGGCGACGCCCGGACAAGGAACACGTATACCCAACTGTCCCACCCGACGCCTACATCCCCGCTCTGCCGCCGCACCTGCTGCTCGCCCGCCGTGGCCGGAGGTCGTCAACCTCGCGGACGTGCTTAGCCCGCTCAGCTCGGGGCTTGCAGCTAACCCATGGCCAAGCAAGTTTCACCCGGCGGACCTTCCCAAGTACAACGGTGAGACAGACCCCACTGAGTACACCCGTGTGTATGAAGCTGCCGTATCAGCTGTCGGAGGGTGCGAAGCAGTGATGGCGAAAAGTCTGCTGCTTGCGCTCACCAGATTAGCTCGCACGTAGTACCTCACATTGCCTCCCAGCTCGCTGTACTCGTGGGAGCACATTCGCGAGCAGATGCACAGTCGCTTCCAGGGAAGCAAAAACAAACAAGTCACCTCTTCGGATCTGAACATCCTCAAGCAGGCCCCAGGCGAGTCCATCCAGGCGTTCCGCAAACGCTTCTCCAACCTCCAATGCCAAGTCCGCGACATAACCGACCAAAGCGTGTGTGACTCCACGCATCGTGCCATACGTGATAAGGACCTGGCAGCCAAGCTCGACAGGAGGCAGCCGAGAACAATTAGGGAGCTCTACGACATCATGGACACATACTTCCGTGCCGAGGAAGAGAGAGAGAGAGCAGAGAAGGCCGAAGCCTTGGCCTCAGCCGCACAGTTCGCGCCCGACGCTGAGAATCATGACAAGCGTCGGCAACGCCAACGAGGGGTACACCACGTGGAGGAGCGCGAGGCACCTGCCCCGCAACCACGCTACCAAGGCTAGAGCCAGTGGCAAGGTGGTGGGCAGGACCGAGCGCGCAGTGAAGGAAGAAACCATCCACGCCAGGATCACCAAGACTGGAAGCGCGGTGCACACCGCAACCACGAGAGCAACAGCCAGACCGGGCACGACAACCACAGAAGCGGCGGAAGCAGCAGGCCACAAGACAAGTTTTGTGAAGTACACCGAGTAAACACTCACTCCACGGCGGAGTGCGATGTCGTCATCGCGGCCCGGCAGCACCGGTAACCACAGCGCCCCGGCGGCAGGGGCATCGCTGATCCGTCAGGCCAAGCTCGAGAGCAAGGGGTTCCTGCCTTACAGCTACCATCGCCACCACCGCCACCGCTACGTGGCGGAGCACCAGTGCAGGCCATCGGCCCCAATGAATCATCCATGCCATCACCGGAGGCAATGCTCACACCTGCTCGTCCAAGCAGCAACACTGGGCCTACACCCGTCAAGTCAACCATATCAGTTCCTTTCCGCCCACTGAGCTACCCGCGTGGGTCGACGCTACCGTGACCTTCGGCCCTGAGGAGCTGCCGGAGTCACTTTTCCCCACCATGACACTCTCTCATCTCGGTGGTCATCAACAGCTGCGAGATGCGCCGCATCTTCATTGATGGAGGTAGCTCAGCGGACATCCTTGTCGCGTCTACACTTTCGGTGGAATTTGGAGCCAGCGGTTGCACCCGTAGGGAGAGCATTGTCTTCGATGTTGTCGACATCCCCTACCAATACAATGTCATTCTTGGCCGAGTCACGCTGAACAAATTTGGTGCGGTTCCGCACCACGCCTTTCTCTGCATGAAGATCCCAGCCTCCTCAGGGGTCGTCACAATGCGGGGCAACCAGGACTTCTCACGTAAGATCGACAGCGACATCCAAGCGGCCATCCGGTATGTCCATACCGTCCAATCGGAAGGTGACAAGGCTACGCAAGGGGCTCCCGACCTACGAACATCAGGGTGGTGGGTGCCAAAACCTAAACCTGACGGCGAGACGCGCGCCACGCAGCTCTCAGAGGGTGATCTGACCAAGACAGTGCTCATCGGGTCAATCTCGACCCAATCAATGAGGAGGCCATCCTCAACACGTTGCGGACTAATGGAGACATGTTTGCATGGGAGCACAAGGACCTCCCCGGTGTCCCTCGGGAGATCATCGAGCACAAATTGCTCGTCAACCCCGACGCGGTCTTGTCAAGCAGAAGTTGCGAAAGATGTCGGTGGAGTGTCAGGTCGCGGCCCGAGAGCAGGTTGACAAGCTCCACAAGGCTGGAGTCATCCGCCAGGTCATGCACCCCGAATGGCTTGCTAATCCTGTCCTAGTTGAGAAGGCCAATGGCAAGTTGCGCATGTGTGTGGACTACACCAATCTCAACCGCGCATGCCTGAAGGACAACTTCTCGCTGCCACGGATCGATCAACTCGTCGATGCCACCTCCGGTGCGAACTTATGAGCTTTCTCGATGTCTACTCAGGGTATCACCAGGTATGGATGACGCGGGAAGACGAAGAAAAGACCAGCTTCATCACACCTTCCGGGACATTTTGTTATGTCTGGATGGCGTTTGGTTGAATAACGCCGGAACTACTTTCTCCAGGCTCGTACACAAGGCCCTCTCCAGCCAAATCA
Source organism: Stipa capillata (assembly GCA_019208055.1). Lineage (NCBI taxonomy): Eukaryota > Viridiplantae > Streptophyta > Magnoliopsida > Poales > Poaceae > Stipa > Stipa capillata. Next base: position 751,077 of record JAGXJF010002087.1, on the reverse strand, counting down.
GGCGCAACGTCGAGGCCTATGTTGATGACATCATCATCAGGAGCATGATAGCCGCCGTTCATGTGGCAGACTTACAAACAACCTCCGTCGAGCCGGCATGAAGCTCAATCTTGAGAAATGTGTGTTCGGTGTTCAAGCAGGGAAGCTGCTCGACTTCCTCGTGTCAAGAAGGGGAATTGAAGCTAATTCTTCAAAATCAAAACCATCCTCGACATGCGCCCACTTGAGAACGTCAAGGAAGTGCAGAAGCTTACAGGACGCCTCACGGCGCTCGAGAGGTTTGTCTCCAGATCTGCCAAAAAGGGTCTCCCTTTCTACAAAGCTCTGCGGGGGTCCACAAACTTTGAGTGGATGGTGGACAACCAAGCAGCCCTGGACGAATTTAAGAGGTACCTCACCTCGCCACTGCTGTTGCAAAGCCTTGCCCGAGGAGAGAGCCTGTTGTTGTATCTGGCAGCCACCCCGGCCGTGGTGAGCGCCGTCTTGGCCAAAGAAGAAAACATAATCTAGCACCCAGTTTACTATGTTTCAGAAACACTTCAAGGTGCCAGGGCGTGGTATACCGAGCTAGAAAAGCTTACATACGAGTTATTGATGGCGTCCCACAAACTGCGGCACTACTTTCTCGCTCACTCTATTCGAGTACCATCCTCCTTCCCCCTCGGAGAGATGCTCCACAACAAGGAGGCCTCCGGACGCATCGGGAAGTGGGCAGCCGAGCTCGCTCCATTTGTCATCGACATTCTCCCCTGGATGGTGATCAAGTCACAGGTGCTGGCGGACTTTATGACGGAATGTTTCCCATCGAAATATCCCGTCACGCAAGACCATGCTGACTTGTTGTGGACGATATACGTGGATGGCTCCTGGTGCTCCGACGGTACCGGCGCAGAGGCTGTCCTAGAATCACCCAAGAGATCACGCACCTTGTACTCCGCACGTCTTGAGTTCAAGGCCACTAACAACATTGCCGAGTACGAAGCATTGTTGCTCGGCCTACGTAAGGCACGAGCCTCGGGAGCGCGGAGGGTGATGGTCAAGAGCGACTCCCAGCTCATAACAGGGCATGTTGACAAAAGTTATCAGGCCAAGGACCCCGAGATGATCAAGTACCTTGCCCTTACGCAAGCCATCCAGAAACACTTTGTCGGCATCACCGTGCGTAGCATCCCGCGCTCGGAGAATGCCGACGCCGACGGTTTGGCGCGCGCCGCGAGCATGCAAGCTGAGGTCCCGCCGGGCGTCTTTTACGAGGTCATCACGGCCCCAGCAACAAAGGACTTCTCGGAGGTGCACCACATTGAAGAACAAGAATGGATCTGCCGCAGGACAAACCCTCGAACGCCGTGTCAAGGTCGGCCATAGAAAGCTGCACAGCGACGTCCTGGTAAAAGCCCGCCTCAGCCTCAGGGTCAACGAAGTGAGCCGAAAGCAACCGGCCCGCACTGAGAAAGGGTGCGGCCCACCGGCCTTACCCTCCTCAACACCGTTGTCGACAAACGCCACCGGAGTCGGCACTGGGTGGCCCCCAGAAGACAACGGAGCCACTATCTCAGGGCTCGCCGCATGAGCCGTCATAGGAGAGCGGGAAGCGGCCTCGTCGCCCTCAATAACCCGTAGGTCAAACTCACTCGAAGCGTCGGCCCAAGGTCGCACTGCGCTGGCAGGTCCAACTCAGCGGACACCTTGATATCGTCCTCGTAGTCCCGTGAGCGTGACTTGACATCCCGCACAATCGACGCCGACATCTGGCCCTTCCCAGCCCCTGGGCAACGCCGCGGCACCTCCAGGGTTGGGCTGGAAGAAACACCCCCAGATGCTCCACGCACTCGAATCGTCCGCTCTGGTGAGGACGAAGAAGGTGACCAGCTCTGCTTGCTCGCGGTAAGGGCCCTAGCAACCACAGGAAACGGCCGTGCAGGCACCTCCCACCTGAAATCCTCACAAACTCGGTTACGCCGGGCCCCCTTGATCAATCAGCTCGCTTCCTTGGCCTCCGCAGGGGTGAAGCGGCCCAACAGCTCGCGAGCGCCAAGCTCTCCGTCCTCTAGCGTGGAGCCTGCAACATGGGAGCATACAAGGTTCAGTAGAAGCTAAGGTCAACATAAATAAACTATGGATAAAAGTAAGAGGCACTCACACGTCGTGGGTGTGTATCTTCGCGGGACACGCAGAAAACGCGACGAGCTCGGCGGGGCCAAAGACAGAGTCCAACCCTGAGCGAGCGGAGCAATGCCCAGCAAGCAGTACTCTTCCACCAAGTCGCACACGCTCAGCTCATGAGCCATGCGTTGAAGCATGGTCACGCCCTCGTCATCCCGCCCGCCGAGGCGAGCTGCCCGAAGAACGGCACCGCCACCCCTCTCAGTCGTTGCAAGGAGGGATCGCGGTGGTAAAACCACACTCTCTGCCAGTCCCTCCAAACTTCTTCAGGGGAAACGCAAGGTAGTCCCCAACGCTGCGCCCCGCGGCGTCGACCAAAGCTGACCATCCCGTAGACCGAAAGAAGACCTCAGTGCTCCCGAACCCACAGCGTTACCTCCGTTGGCATATACATCCAAGCAAAAGCGCAGGCAAGCTGACCATCTCCATGCTTTGGGCCGCCCACTTGAAGGTGGCAATCAGGACGAAAGCCGAAGGGTGGAGGTCTGACAGCGTCACTCGAAAAAACTGCAGTATCCCCGTCAGAGGTCGGACAGCGGGAGGCACAACCCGCGTCGAACTGGGCAGCGAAGACGATGATTCGCCCCTGGCCGGGCGAGCCCCTCAAGTCAGACCGCCCGGGGGGCTCCGGGCCCGTAACCTGGCCAGTGTTAGGAATCTTGCCCGCTAGCAAGCCATCTGAAGAGCCTCGCATCCGCAGTAGAGCGACTGAGGTAGCCAGTGTGCGTCACCAAGGCCACCGTCTTGCCCCCCTTCTCGATCACGTTCTTCTCCGCCCCCGCGCCCAGCATCCCATGCTTCAGCCCCGCAAGGTTGAGAGACAGCACCGTCCTCAACGACATCGATTTTGACAATCAGCACGAACAAGCGGATAACAGTTCGTCAATAACAACGGCAAAGAAAAAGACATAGAAAGGACGGCCCAAGAAGACAGGCGCGCCATCTTTCAACTGAAAACACGCGTCAGCCAACAGCGGCCGTGGTGTCATGGTAGCCCGCCCGACGAGGCTCCAAGAACCTACCCGCCCTGAGTTCGGGGGAGTTCGGAGGAGCTAGTGGAGACAACACGTCCAGCGAGACTCCTCGAACCGGTGCATAAGCAGGTGCCGTGGTGGAATCTCGGGAATGAGGGCGCGGCTGTGCAAGAGGGGTGACTCGCTGCGACTGAACAAGGGTCTCGGCGAGCTGGGTGAAGACCTCGGTCAGGGCGACAAGGTACCGGGTGAGATGTACCATGGCTACATCCTGTTCTGCCTGGGTGCTGGCAAAGACTACATTTCCTCCCCAGGCACGGCTGGGGTAGAACCGGAAGGCTCTACGGTTCATGCTTGGCACCATGTGGTGGAGTCGGGAAATTGCTTCCCATGCCGCCATCTGAACTGCTAGTCGGGGTTGGGCATTGATCTCCCGGTAAAATTGAAGGTCGCGACTTCTTGATTTTCGGCTTGGTAGATGTGTACATCGGCCCAGTACACGCTGGCTGCATTGGACGCCTCTTCCTGGTAGATGTCATACTCCGGTCGCTGGGTGGCTCCAAGTGCTCGTTGAGCTACTGTCCATAGGATGTCTATGAGTCCAGACGATCCAGCGGCAGTGGTTTCGTCAAAGAGCACTCCGCGAGGCATCACTTCTGGTGGGAATCAACAAGGGAAGGAAAACTATAGAGGATTTCTCTGATCTGAGAGCGGTGAGCGAGATGAGAAGTGGAAAGGCTAGGGGTTTTATAGCCGGATGGTGTGGCTTCGGTCATAAGGAGAACAAGGTTTTCCCCTTTGATGCGACGGTTATCTGCCCACACAAATGCGGGTCGATCGATGACGATGACATAGCACCCGGGTATTGTCAAGGAGGATAAAGCTGGCCATCCGGGCATAGGGTGGACCGGACCGACTACTCGGAGTCCGACTTCTACACGGGGGCGCCTCATCAACGTGGAGTACAAGACATGGACTAATACCTGTCCGGCATACCCGGAATCTGTTGTAACTAATTAGGAAACCAATCTGTTAGCCGATCCGGACTCTTGTAACCCTATCCCGGCCGCCTATATAAGGCCTGGTAGGGGACCTCCGATCGGTAAGCCTTGAAGCCTATTAGTCATAGACAATCTCCATTGTTTCATAGCTCAAGCCACCTCGAGATCGATTCTCCAGGGCTTGCGGTACTCGGGATTCAAGCTATACTAGCCGCCAAACACAGGACGTAAGGTATTACCTCTCCGTGAGGGCCTGAACCTGTCTAAATCCTGTCTCCCGTGTGCACCCATCCGGATTTGCTGTGCTCACACCACCCCATATTCAGTATTGCCAGAATAATACTCCGACAATCGAGGTGTCGCGTCCTCTCGGGATTCGCAGTTTGAATGATAGGTAAGAGGGATTCGCGGGATAAGGGTAGAATAGAAAACACTTTTGTACATAATAGGCCGACAGACTATTTTATTTAGCAGGTAGTGTGACACGATATAACACCTATTGGTGCGTCGTGACACACGGCACATACATGGAAGTATATTACATTACACAGGCACTCAAGCGGTCTACCACTAGCATACCTAGCATCTACTTATTTATAGTACAGGGTTCCTAGCTCATGGTGCTATGCGACTATGAGCCTTGACATCTAAGACACTATCTGGACATCCTCTTCATTTTCTGCTGGAATCACTTCTTCTGGGTCTTCTTCCTCCTCAGAGTCTATGTGAGACGTCAGGCCATAATACGGTGTGGGTTCCGGTATGAGGGGTATGGCCTGAGAGGTTCCTACCATCGGAATAAACGTGTGACAGAGTGGCACGACAGAAGCATTGCAGCGGTCCATATGATACAAACATAATTTACAAACTCGAAATACAACATAAGTCTTACAACACATTCCTAAAAGTACGGGGAATTTAAAACCGTTATTGTTTGGTTACAGCAAAAGTCTTAACTACACCTAACAACTCTTACGACCTACTACTCTACTCGGCGTTGTCTTCGTCGCGGAACTCGACGTAGTAGTCGACGCCTTCGTCCTCCTTCCTCATCGGCTGATCCTCGGGAACTTCATCGTCGATCTCGACGTAGACCACCTCCTCCGTCATCGGCTCACAGTCTACTCAAAGGAATTAGATAGAGGGATGAGTACAAAAGGTACTCAACAAGTCCAGGAATAGCAAAGAGGTGTTTGATGCACTAACTACTGAGAACGACAATGTTCTCCCAAAAGAAATGCAGTTTTAAAGGTAAGGGAGTCAAGTTTTAATTTAAGAGACTAATGATCTCCTGTCTCACAAGCTGCTAGGATTCCCGATGAATCCCTTTCTTGCCGGGTTTGCAGTTCTAACCGGGAACACGGAGTGACATTGCCACACTTCTATACACTCTGCAGAGGTGCACAACTGTACCCACAAATGATCAATAGTCATGGAGTTCATGTCGTCACATGCACTACTAGACCGGCAAATCACAGAGCCGTTTCACCGCCCGCTCAGTTATACCCTGCATCGCAGTCCTGCACTACGGGCCAGAACTACCAGTCTCACGTTGATACTCCGGATACAACGTGTTGTGGATAGCCAACGGCTAGCGCCACCTTCCCAATAGCTGATACTCCGGATACAACTATTGAGGTCTTCCTTTCCCGGGGGAGTATAGACCTAGGGTAAAGGGTACTTTAGCTCAGCCCCGCCCATACAGGGTATGTGGTATGTGCGATCACTACGGCCCTTAAGCACAATCGATCATTGGTTGCATTAACCTTATATGAGACTTTCCCGTGTGATGAAATCTACCATCCCAAATGTGCCATCCGGCACCCATACCAGGATTTCACCACCCGCCATGCGATCACCCAAGAACCGGCGATCCAAAACAAACAACAGTTGATTTATCTTTAGAAAATAGGCTTTTGTGCATGTTATAGACAAGAGGGAAGTTTTAAAAACATTCTCAACGGATATGAACAAGAAACTGGACTTGCCTGGTAACGGATAGGTAGTGGAGTTCGACTGGTCTGCTGGCTGAACTCCGGCTTCTGAAGAAGAAAACCGATAAAGTCCGATAAGGACTTATTCAGAAAATTGCAAATGCGAATGCGATGACATGGTAATGTATGTATGTATGAAAGAATGTAGGGCAATAAGAATTCCCCTAATGAATTTAGATATAAATTTCTTGAACACTATCTCAAGGATTTAGGATTACTTAGGAGAAGAACCAAGATTTAATTATTTCTAGGAGTATTATCACAACATTAATCAATCTAGCCTTTGATTTACTGTACTTAATACGTTCCTTTCTTTTATTTCCATTTGTTTAAAAGACCAACTCAAGATCTTTAGAGATTATCTTCGAATTTAACTTCTTTAGAGAGGAACAATGCATCCTATTCAATTTAAGGAGAATCTAGAATTCCAAATAAGTTTAGAGTCTTTTCTTCGAAATTATCTTAAGTTAAGCTACTACTATGGCATTAGATACATGAAATGATGCGTGTATCAATACTTCTAAGGAAATCGAGACTTGGTTCTTTAAGCCTTTTTGCAATAATTCTCAGGTTAGTAACAACTAAATTTTTTTGGTATTCTTAAGGTTTATGCCAAGTTAACCTAACTTCTCAACCTATTTCTTTTTGAAGTTTGGCTTATGGTTTTAACTCTTTTCCTCAAGGAAATTATACACTTAACCTAGTTATAATAACTTTTCATGTTGCTTAATCCCTTCTTAAGAGCATCTTAAGTTAAGTGATTACTTCAATTCTTCCTTTATTCTTTAAAGAAACATATATATATATACACTTCCTCTTTTCCTTCATATTTCTTCTAAGATCCACTTAGTTTAACTCTAATTCTTGCTAAAAGAAACAATTAGAAATCATCTTCAATTTCTATCTTTTCTTCCTTTTCTTTTTCTGTTCTATTAATTCCATTTCCATTCTTTTTCTTTTTTTCTTTTTTTCTTTCTTCCTTAACCTCTCTCTGCCATCTCTCCTCACCCGCACCTGGTTCTTTGCCTTTCCTCTTCCTCCAAATCCCTAGCTCCTCTCTCATTTTCTCTCACTCACTCGCACCGCCGGTGCTTTCCCTTTGTCGCCGCCGTGGCCGGCTTCGCCTAAGCCGCCCTCCAACCTCCTCTGTTCCTCTAGGCCTCGCCCAAGCACCTCGAGCACCGCCGCCCTTGGTTAACCATGCCGCTGCCAGGAGCCTAGGGCTCGGCTCCCTCTTGGTCTAGTACCGTCGCCGTCGTGTCTTCTTCGGGCGCCTTCCTACCGAGCCTCGGCGCCGCCTGCCCGACGCTCCGCCGCCTGAGAGCCGTGCGCCTCGGCCGCCGCCCGGGTTGGCCGTGGCCGGCGTCGCAGCTCCTTCACCGGAGCTCCGCCGGCCCGCCTCCCGCCGGTGGCGCGCCACGGTGCTCGGTCGCCGACCTCCTCCATCGGTAAGTCTCCTTCCTCTTATCCTCATCTTCTATTTTCCCCCAACTCTTCTATTCCTCATTTTCCCCAATCCTAGGGTTCTTCAATGGCTGGTCCGATTGGTCTCGGTTTTGATTGATATATGCCCTAGAACAGATGCTACGCTTGATTACTATTAAGAGCATATGCTATGCTGCTGTGATTAACTCAATTGGAGTATTTTGCTATAGCTCATCCGGGTGACTTTTGATATATATATATATGTGTGTGTGTGTGTGTTTAAGGTATTTAACATTGATGAGGAGCAGTTGCTACTACTTGATTCTGATATTTTAACTGATGAGAACAACTACACTGGTCTTGGCTGTTTTCTATCTCCTATCTTGATTGATGAGGCAATTGTTACTCTGCTGTTGCCTATTTGATGCCCATTTTTGGGATGGTTGAAATTAAGAAAGAATTGATAATAATAAGAACAGATACTTCACTTGGTCTTTGTCTACACTGATTCTTTGTCTAGAAAGGATTTAGGGAGGATGTTTACTGATAAGAACAGATTACTCTACACTTGATTTTTAATTAACTGCTGACTACTTCTTCCTTTTTGCATATATCCTTATCTGATTATTAGCTGAGAAGAACAGATGCTAGTTTGATTCTTAGCCTTAGTTCTATGATGTTTTGCTTGAGAAGAAAGGTTAGAGACAAGGTATTTTTGATGGGAACAGATTACTACATAGGAGGCCTAAATGAAAACCCTGTGATGAATTTAAAAGAATCTGAGAACTTTTGTTTGAGATATTTAGGGTTAATGCTAAGAACAGATACTATTGGAGTCTCTTACAAATTTCTGTGATGAACATTAGATTCTGAGGGTCCTATTCTGCCATTTAACTCCCAGCTATATGCATTTGCAAAGCTGTGATAATCTAGAGGTGTTTACCTTGTTCCTAAGCTAGGCAAGACTTGGTTTCTTTTGGTCTTGCTCTTTTCTTCCCTTGGCTGATCTTCCTCTCACCACAGCTCTTGGTTCATGGTGTTCTCCCCTCTCTTCGGCTGGTCCTCCTCTTGAGCTCCTAATGTTTCCTTAGCCTTACACTCTTTGCTGCTCTTTCTCCTAAACTTCTCTTGTGTTCTATGCTCCTAAGGAACTGGTGGCTCGATGGTGGGTTGCTTTTGTGCTAGTTGATGGTCAACTAGTACTGGTACTACTCTCCTATACCTCTGGTTGCCTTACTCAGGTCTTCTACAGTGGTCTAATATATGAGATGAGGATGACCACCTCATGCTTATCCCTTATTATGGCTGCTGGACATGTTACTTGAGCTCAGCTACCTTGTTCACTAAGAAAATTGACCCTGGTCACTTCCTAGGGCTATTTGAATATTTCTACGGTGGATACTTGTTGCCTTGGTCCATTTTATATTGAATGGCTGCTGGATAACTATTTCAAGTGATACCTTATCCAATGCTTTGCTTTATCTCAGATTTTTGTTTAATAAAACACTTTTCCTTTTCAAGATGAAAACTTATGGAGGCAATTTAGTTGTAGGAAAAATAAAATTATTTTGTTTATAACCTCTCATCTCCTTTATCCCTATATAAAATATTAGACTTTGTCCGATGAGGGTCTTAGCCACGTGGCCCTTGGACATTTTGAAAAACAAAATGTTTTACGAAACTATTTTTGAAAACTAAAATTATTTTAGGTCATCGGCACTATTTTGCCCCCGCAGCTAAACCTGCGGATGTCGGTGGAACTGTGCCGATAAGACCACACGTATTTCAAAATATAGCTTTTAGAACCTTTTGCCTCCTACAGCAACGGCACGATTCCAATGGTCTCGAGTACCCATACTCGATGACCCTAGATGACCGCCTACATTCCCGAAGGACTTCCCCCTTTGGCTCTCGGTGCTTCTCGACGACTCAGGACTCGAAGACCCGAAGATTTGAAGTTTCAAGACTTAGGGTTTAGATATTTGTATAGGTAGAACATTACATGATGTAATTTTTATTTCTTCTTCTTTATTCTTTTGTAATAATGTTGTATCATTAACATTTGTATCATGCGTTTGAATTTAATAAAGTTTCTATTTAAATTCCATTTGCATTCTATCTTGCATGAATTCTAAATGCCATGAGAAAAATGAATGCGATGCGAGTGCACAACAATTTCCTCCCCCTCTCGACTACTCTCGACGTAGCTCGATAGGTTCGAATCAACTCAGCAATGCGAGTTGGTCTGACTCCACCTCACGCCTCTCTCGACTAACGTTAGAATTAGGTTTCTCACAAAACGGTCCTGTATAAACTCCGGAATTTCCACGGTGTCGCTTCGGCGGGGGTGGCTGCGAGCTTTCACCCACAACATGGACATCGTGGGGCTCTGGGAGTGCTGCACTGGTGTTAACACTCTGCTGCTGGGTAGTTGCCTGCTTCAGACGTTCTTGCACACGTTGTAGCTCATCACAGACTTTTTCCATTTCGACGAGTACCTCGTGGACCATAGAGTCTTGGGCTTCTACGTAGTGTGCCAGGCTTACTATGGCTGGGTCATCTTTGCCATCGGGTGCAGTATACCATCGGACATTCTCTCTGATTGGGTACTTGGGATAATACTTGGTGGCTCTGAAATCATCCATTTCGGCGATCTCGTGGCGAAGGTGAATCAGTGCCTTGTAGGCTGCCAGGTGGACAGCCTGAATGTGGGACCAGCTTCGGGGTCCCGTAAAGTTGTAGGCCCGGTTATCCTCTCGCCTTGTTCCAAATATGAAAACTCTGGCCCAATACTCGGTTATCGTCTCTGAAATCTTTTCCTAGAAAATGTGATATTTCGGTATGGCCATGCCTCCGCAGCGTTCTAATGCCTCTCGAAGAAGTCGAGGAAATCCAGCGGTAGTGGCAGCACAAGTCTCTCCGAATTTCTCGATTGCCATCTGCGCAATTTTTAAAACCAAGACTGGGGTGAGTTTAGGTGTTCAGGAGTTTTTGTCGAGATAAGATGAATATTAGAGAGGAGGAGAATACCAGAACTTAAGCCTAGACAATTTGTTTGATTTTTAGAAAATAATTTATATCCTAATTTTTGTCTAACGGCCATGCTAGCTAGGGTTTCCTACAGTTAGTATGGCTCTGATACCAAGCTATGGCGCACCCGGTTTTAGGACCGGATACGCTCCTGTGATTACTGTACCGGTCCCTGGATCAGTAGCCGGCACACACAAGAACTTGATAACAACGTCATACATTATCGAATATTATACAATACAAGCCAATAAGGTCTTTTAATAGAACATGGCCTATTGGCCGAATCAAAGTCTTGCAGCGGAATAACATAAGAAAACATGTAGGTAGACCCATCAATATACCAAACCCTCAGGCAACTGACTGGGGAAACGCCCTAGCCCTCGAATTCACTGTCGTCGTCCTCGGAGACGAATTCTTCTTCTTTTTCTAGCTAAATCAACAAGCCAGGTGAGTACTTTGAATGTACTCGCAAGCTATTCCCACCGGAGAAAGTATACGGCAATATTTCATGCAGGGAATAAATCAAGGAATAGCTCTACCCTAGGTTGGTTGTTATGCAGAAAAGTAAGTACTCAATTTAAATACAGGAATAGTAGATTCAAAAGCAGTTTGGTAAAACTGATTAAATCAAAGTGAAAAGAACTTCTCTTGAGGTAGACCTGGCTACCTCTTTTCTTTCAAGCCTCGAGACAGCTCAGACCATACTACCCCGGGCAGTATCTCTAGCTTCTCTACCTAACGCTCAGCTTGCACTATCCCGGATAGTACAGTGAGCCTCATCATCTCCATGCTAGCCCGTGTTATCCCGGATAGCAAGGCTAGGCCCCTCCTCCAGCAATTCCTTGCTATCAGCCGCATAGCATAAATTGCACTCTATGGACACGTCATGCCCACATCCTTAATCCCTTTTCTCCAAGTTTTCACAAGCAAAACTTAGTCTAACCAGTGTGTGGCCTTGCCAGTTCGTGTCCATGACCGAGGACGCGGCTATCCGAATAGTTTTTAACACTCTGCAGAGGTTGTACGGCTTCACCCACAAGATGTAAGTTCACCCTTGTTGCCGAACGTTACTGGTACACTTCACGAGGTGTACTGGCAGGGTGGTTACAACGAGGCCTTCGCCCGCTTCCATACTAGAGCTGGACCCACTAGGTGGTTGACCCAACTTTTGCGTCTCGGACCAAAAATGGGACTCCCCACCTCTGTGTTGCATCAACACCCAAACGCCCAGTGGTGGTCGATCTCTAGGACTTTAAACACCTAGCACATGCTTCCTACTTTCCACGGGTCCATACCCTAATACTTGTCGGGGTACTAAGCCAAGTCCTTTCCCATATAGGACATGTGGACGTACGGTGAGGGAACTGGTTTAGCGGCACTTAGGCCCGGTCCTTAATTGATTCGAGCAAGACTCTATTCTCGACACATGTTCGTCCCGGATGACCATGCCACCATCAGGTACTCGACACCCCCGAGCTACCCTTAGCATTCTCACCCGAATCAAAATCATCTCTAGTTTTCTTTGGGGTTTTGACAAACATTTATTTTAAAAAGGCCACCTCGGATAGCACGTGCTACCCGAGGGTTTTATTTCCCATGACCCAACGGGGTTTGTAAAATTGGTATAAAATTTGGTTTTAGCTATAGAAGGGCTAAGCGTGGCTAATGCCTATAGCCTTAGTAGTCTTGTTGGTCGTGGAACAACCGACTAATGTACCTAGGGTTACAAAGGTCAGATATTCAGACCTAAGTATTGTGCAACTACTGGGTATAGCTACTTCTACATAAAATATCATTAATAACCACATAACATGCAGAGTTCGCAAACAACATAAATAAGATTTCACACATATGGGATTCAGCATGATCAAAGTGGGAATGCTTGCCTGGCAGTTCTTGTTCTTGCTCTGGTTGAGGTGGTGATGCCGAGTCTTCCTAGCGCACGTACGTCACTCCGTTAACTACACATCAGAGAAATCAACGAATAAGAAGCGAACGAAACAACTCCAACAAAACTAAATAACCAGCATGAATGTCACATAAAATGACGGTGTCCTTGGTCGGACAAAGAACCATGCTATTAGGGTTTTGTATTGAAAACCATTATCTTTGTTGATTTAACGGATGTTGTGATTATTTTTCTCATGCGAAGAGGTTTGGGAACATTTATCTTGATCAGGTTAGGAATGTATGCATGGTATGTGTGTTATGCCCAATTTTTAATCTTCACTGTTAATGATTTCCATGCTCTGAGAACTTTTAATAAAATAATTTTGAAAACAATGATTTGGAAACAAACTAGGGTTCTCAGAGTCGGTCTTGGAAGCATTATATAGTGCTCTGGAATTGCTTGAGTGCTTAGGTAAAGAAGGGATTTTAGAAGGAAATTTTGAATATGATAACATTTTGAATTCCCTTCTTTTTGTAAGAAACCAATTGAGATTTGGAATTTGGTTTAAGCCAAAAGTTCACAAATGTTTTTAGGAGCTTAAGTTGTTTTGGAAATATTTCAAGAACCGGTCATTTAGGAGCTAAACCGATTGAACCAAGGATTATTTGATTTCTAAAAATAACAAACCATCTGGCTTAAGTTTCTAGTGGTGATGCCGGAGGCATTTTTTTCTTTTTTTTCCTTTTGTGCCTTCACTGGAATCGGAAATGGGCCGAGTCCTGCTGTCTTGGGCCCTCTTGGTGGCAGCCGGGGAGCTTACCTCTTCGGGAGTGAGCTCCCGAGACTTACCTGCTTGGTCGGGATGCCCCGGGCTGCTCGGGTCTAGACAGGGTGGCAGCGGGGCTTCGGACAGGGGTTGCCGGCGGCGGGGCTGCGGGTTGGAGGGAAGGGAAGCTCAAGGGAGAGAGGGGGGTCTCTTGGCTCGTCTTCCCTGGATCAAGAAGTTCGGTAGGAGCTCGGAGGGCTTGGATTTGGCGTGAAACCGAGAAAATGGTGGGAGTCTAGATTGGGGAGAAAGGCTTGGTGATGGCTTGAGCTTGACCTCGGCCGATGAAAGAATAGGAGGGCGTATTGAGGTGAAGAGGAGGACTGGGCGTGGAGGAAGGACGCTCGGGCTGCCTTTTATAGCCGGAGCGAGGAGCTCGAGGAAGTCGTCGCCGGACTTGTCGAGTCATGCCAATGGTCCGAGGTCGTCTGGAGCAGTGGTGCCGATGGGAGGTGAGAGGAAGGTTGGGTGCTGAGCTGACCGGCGGATGGCGCGGTGGAAATCGTCGGCCAGTGCGGCTTGAGCTGTGGATGCTCACATCGGCATGGCCATGCACAACCAGTGCGCGAACCCAATGGCATGGCATGCCATAGTGTGCACTGAGGTGTCCGGGGGTGTCAATCCATGTCACTGGTGCTCAAGGGACGTGTCTAAGGTGATGGTGAAAAGTTAGGCACCAAAAGAGCAGTGCATGTACGGGTTATTTGATTGCCACCGTGTGCCATAAGGTAGGTTTTAAATGGACGGGACAAATTGTGGAGCTGCCCATGAAAGTTATTGGGGTAGGTGGGTTAGGCACGCCGTGAAGTTACTTCGGAGAAGTTTTGGGCTGGTTCTATTAAGGGTTGCTCGGGGTTTCATGCAAGAAAATGATTTGGACAAAGGTGTTCGATGGCAAGGGCTGAGGATTCTTGAATACGGGGTACCTATGTTTTTGGATATCTTGACTCCTAGGAATGTAAGGATCATTGTGGGGATTTAGGGGAATTTTTGGAACTTTAATTCTATAAGTTGTAGCTGAATGCTCATTTTAATCCTAAGGTTTATTAATTTTTTATATAAATATTTTTGTACTGGACATCATTATTTTATGTTATAACTGGGTTTTATCTGGGAATTTTTGGAAAGGCCGAGGAGTGGCGGATCTCGTGATTAGGGTTTTTGGGGAGAATTGGGTTAAATAAGACAAAGGGAAGTCGGGAGCTGGAACTAGGGTTCCGGGATGTGGCAAGGAGTGGAGAAGATATGGAAACTCTCGGTAGGTCATCTGTCTCGGCTTGGGGCTACTCGGTGGCAAGGTGCCGCGGGTGCATCGGTGTATACGGTGCATGTGTTGTTTCAGGGTATTTTTGGTATTAGGGTTTGGTTTAACAGGGGTGCGTGTGTGGCGGGGTTAGGGATAATGAGTGCATGTTTGGATTAAAATGTTCTAAACATATGTGGGGTTATGCCGGCATGCAGGATTTTAAAAAATAGGGTGTGACAACGAGGCTCCAAGAACCCGCCCGCCTCGAGTTCGGGGGAGTTTGGGGGAGCTAGTAGAGACAACACGTCCGGCGAGGCTCCTCGAACCTACCAAGACCATAGACCTCGTCGAAGCGGTCGTGGTGTCGCGGTAGCACGCCTAACAAGGCTCCAAGAACCCGCCCGCCCCGAATTCGGGGGAGTTCGGGGGAGCTATGGAGACAATACGTCCGGCGAGGCTCCTCGAACCTACCAAGACCACGGACCTCATCGAAGTGGTCATGGTGTCACGGTACCCTGCCCGACGTGGCTCCACGAACCCGCCCGCCCCGAGTTCGGAGGATGTCGGGGGAGTTAGTGGAGACAACACGTTCAGCGAGGCTCTTCGAGCATGCTCGTAATCACTCAAGGGATCATATCTCTACGCGTTCAAATGCGTCACGACGTAGCAACAAATAATAAGCGACGGCATTTTCATGTGAAGGAGATACAACGCCAGTTTTTGCGAGATAAACGCGTAATGATCGACATTTAAAACAACGGTCGCTACTCTCTCTCTACTCGTTCGCCACCCAAACACAACAGCGTCCATGCATGGAACATGCAATCGCCATACCTGTACCTCGTCCACGCATATAGCAGTTTCACGCAACAGAAAATATTACAATAACAAGTCCACGATACAGTCCGCCACATTGCACGCACAAGCAATCACAGGCATATGAAATAAATGTGTATATTTGTATAAGTGCTAGGACGGGCGAGAAGGGTCACCCTTAGAGACCAGCAGCGTGGATTGCGTGCTGATGGGGTAGCGTGCGAGGGCATCTTCCGCACCAACGGCTTCGGCGGCGGTGTCCCCACGGCAGGGAGCAGCCGGCACAGCCGAGGCACGGCAGGGCGTGGCCTCCCGGCAGTGGCTGCTCTCGGCGACAGCTAGGTGAGGTTGCTCTTAGCGAGGCCGACGGTGCACTAGAGAGCTGAGATCGGCGGCGCACGGGGGCGGTGTGCTGGAGCCGAGGCCGGCGTGGTGATGAGCCCGGCTAGGCCGGGCGTAGGGCTGGCGGCGAGCGCGGGGAGGCGCCGGGAGGAGCCCGGCTAGGCCGGTGGCGGAGCCGCGGGGAGCGCGGGGAGGCGCCGGGAAGAGCCTGGCTAGGCCTGTCGTGGGGCCGGCGGCGAGCGCGAGGAGGCACCGGGAGGAGCCCGGCTAGGCCGAGGACAGAGTAGCGACGGCTCAAGGGAGGTGAGGGGGCGGAGCAGCGGCGGCGCAAGGAAGGCGAGGGGGCGCGGCGGCGGTTGGGCATGGGGTGGAGTGTCAGTGGCGGCGGGGTGTATATGACCCCACCCCCCGACCGACTTAGAGCAGGCGTAGATGGGCCACGGCCCATTAGGCTGGGGAGGCCGCTCGGGCCAAGAAGAAGAGAAAGAAGAAAAGAAAAGGAAGAAGAAAAGGGAGAAAAGAAAAGGAAGAAGAAAAGAAAAGAAAGAAAAGGAGGAAGAAGAAAAAGAAAAAAGAAGAGAAAAAGAAAGAAGAGAAAAGAAAAATAAGAAGGAGAAGGAAGTTGTCAGTTCGGCCCGCGCGCCAACCCTTTGGAATTGGTGCGCCGGCTCGAACGGGCGTCACTCGACCGCCCGAACCGGCAAGGGGCTACTGTTGGGGGAAGAGTCCCCTCGCTACCTCGAACCGACGGGCTTCTCCTTGACAGCATCAAGGTCCACTTCCTTGAATCGACATACTTTGCCTGGCGTCAGCAAGCTCCGCTGGCATCGCCGACGACATCAAAGAAACGCTCCGTCTTAGCAGATGTTGGGGCCACGCTCCTTCCCCGATGCCAAGGACAACACGTCGTCATAGCAGCGAGTACTAGGATACTAGAGAATTAGGATATTCCATACGGATCCTTGTAAAAGTTCAGAATACCCTTGAGGGTGTGTTGTTGCCCGAAGGGCATAATTGTAATCTCGCACCCACCTCTCTCCACCCCTATAAATAGGACCCAAAGGGGTAGAGAGAGGGGAGGTTTTTTCTCACATGTAAACCATAATCCCTGAAATAAATACGAGAGTTTTCACTTCGCCCCAACACGAGAGTTTCTATTTAGCCTCGACGGACATCATACTTGCTTGTACTCCTCTGGTACTCTCGGAGGTCGACGTAACCGATCGGGGGTGCCTAAAGTACACTGCCTAGTCCCGTAGCTATGACAATTTCTATCAAGAGGGATTGTCAGATGAATAGCTTGAACAAGTCATGTGTTGAGTGCTTAAATATTTGCATGATTTGCATTTTTCCTCAAGCTCCTTTGTTCCCGAGCTTTAATCTTGCATGACAAAAGCTTGTCCGATAGGTGGGAAGCTTTTGGGTTGTGCTCTTGGAGTTTTCGGGCTTGTTTTCTCAGTTTTCACTGTGCTGAATACCGCAATCTTAGAACCTCCAAGTTTGAACTCAGAACCTCTATGATCATGTTCTGTTGTCTGCTTGGCTGAGGAGTCAGAATTGTCAGAGTATTCGAGATTTTCTCGAAATGTCTAAGATCATGTTCTGGATTGATGTCAGAACTTATGAGATTGAATTCGGAACCTTTGAGATCATGTTTTGTTATCTACCTGGCTGAGGAGTCAGAATTATCAAAGTATTCGAGATTTGCTCAGAATGTCTAAATTTGTGTTCTAGAGTGATGTCAGAACCTCTAAAATTTTCTCAGAGTATCCGAGTTCAGGTTCTGTCCGGTCAATATAGCTGTTATTCTGAATCTTGGAACCTCTGAGTTTGAAGTCAGAGTATCCGAGATTTACGCAGAAAGTGCATAACGACTAGGTTTTTTTAGTGTGAGCATAAGTAGCCACCTTGGCTTGTTGGGAGAAGTGGCTTTGACTCTTAGGGATCATTTGTTTACCTCTCATCATATTCCCTTCTCCAGAGCATGAGTTGCCATTGGTGATGTGCGGGACGAAGATTTGTGCATTCTATTGCACATCGGTTGCATCAATTTGAGCTTTCCTTGTCGATTGTATTCGAGCAGAAGTCCGATAGCTTGTTACTCCTGGAGGCCACCGCCTCCTAGATGGTTTGGCAGTGTTTAGCTCGGGATCTCTTCAAGAAGATTATGAAAAGGCCCAAGGAAGTGTGAGTTGTTGTGGAGCTCACCATCTCTGTAGTGGAGAATGAGCTAACCAAAATAAGCGGTTCTTGCTAGAGCAAGGATCTTGAGGAAAACGTTCGATTTGGAGCCGGCTTGTTCATTGAAGTAAGCTTCCTCAACGGAAACGTAGAATATTAGTGGATATCCAAACTTTGAGAACAAACATCGTATATGTCCTTTATCTCTTTTACTTTATTATAATTCATATTTGTGAAATTTTCTTGCATATAAATTATTTTGCTTGCTTGTCACCTTAGGGTTGCTTACCTTATCTTAGACTTGGGATGTTGGTGTAATCAGTTGAACGTAGTTGATTTAGATTTTGAACGTGTGCAAATTAGAATTGCCATAGGTCGTAATCAATTTTAAAATATTTATCCATCTTCCTCGAGATGACATCTGAGGTCCTACACTATTGTTCCTTCCTTTTAGTCTTCAATTGGTCTTTGATCATTTTTATTTTATTCAGCTAATTATATCATTTTCCATTCCACTACTAGCCTTGAAGTGTCATACGAGCACTTCCAATTTATTTCTGCTAATATTTGGATTTGTTCAATACAAAGTTTTAAATTGTTCCATGAGCTAACTAAAACCGTGCTACACATACAAGTTGCATAATGTTCTCAAGATCCCAGTGTAAGGACACGATAGTTTAAAGTTTAAATGATTCATGTATGCATGACTTATTTACGTGTTACGGATACTTGAATTTAAGAATGAAAACATCTTAATCCGCTGGCACTCACTCCACCATGGCCCAATTGCAAGGATTTTGTGTTTTGGGCAAAGATGTGGAACAATGGCTTCCTTGGACTTCTCAAGTTGGGTTGGATGCCCTTTTGTATGTGGGGCAGTCATGCTTGCCTAGGGGCCATGCTTCCGCCCAGGCATATAAGGGGCGCTAGTAGGAGATCCCAAGCAGAGGCAGTCATAGCTTGCTGTGTTTGGCTGGAGGAGCTCGGGATGCGGACACCGAGCGTAGTGTCATAGTTTGGGAGAAGGAAGTGGTGATGCCAAGAAAAGGAGGCGGTCATTGCCGCAAGAGATCACTCGGACCGTGTTTGTTGTGTACTTGTATGCATTTGCTTGCCTTTTTTTGGAAAACGTTGGCTCATTTTATTGCAACCACATTTCTCAATTGTTTTAAGGAGTTTTGCTATGTTGCATCAATTATATCAACTAGAAAGATTATCTTCATTGTTATCGAGGTTATCATGTCGAACTCAGTATTTTTCTTGTTGTTGCGGTAGGTTTGTTTTGTTATCTCTTTTTGATGGCAATTCTTTTGGTGGCGTGTACGTTATATCCTTTATTCCACTGTCGATTTTCAATACATTATAATTGAATAGTGCAAAATATGTGTTGGATCTTTTGTACCTAATGCAGGATTGAGATTTGTTAGACTTTGACAACTAATGCGCTAGGTCAAACTTTTTAAGTGAGATCCGACGAAGCTCCCATCGATCATCTGATTGCTAGTATTTTTATTTGTACCTAGCAATAAATTTTTTAGCATTAACTGTGATGATTAAATTAGTAAATAATTATGTCTGAGTTAATCCTAAGTCAGAGGAATCATCCTAATAAACAGAAAAAACCGGCACAGGCAGCCAACGATACTTCTAGAGAAGTCACATTCTAAGCAAATAGGATCTATATTAGACTCAAACCATCTGACGACAGTTACACGTTACTCACTCTGTTTATTATGTAAAGCGCTAACGTTTTTCAAGGTTGAGTTTTAACCATAAATTTCTTGTGAAACATTTTATTCAGAGTTATAAAATCACAATAATAAGAAAAAAAATTAAATAAGGTTTGAATTATATTATATTATTATAAACTAATTATTGAGTAAAAGTGAATCTTAAAAGACCCGACGCTTTACGTTATATCCAACAGCGAAAATGTTAGGCAGGCTAGTCTCTTCACGGCTTCAAAGCCCAAACTGCAAATGGCACCGCACTGTACCGTTAGTCCTCTCGATACACACCGCGGTGGAAACGCACGGGACGACGCGGCGGAACCGAAGCAAGCAAAGGAAGCGGGAAGAACGGCAGGCGACCGGCAGAACCCACCGGGGGTCCTCCAAGCAAGGCAAGCGAGGACGAGGGCGGCATGGGGATCGTGGAGACGTGGGCGCGCGAGAAGCCCATCCGTGCCTTCCTCGCCCGCCTCTCCCGCCACGGAGCGGCCGCCTTTGTCGCCTCCGCCTCCTCCTCCGCAGCATCGTCCGACGGCGAGAGCGGTGGCGGCCTCGGCGCCGGTGGAGGCATCTCGCAGCTCTCGTCCATCGCCAACTCCGTCGTCTCCCGCTGCTCCGGGTATGGCCTCCCGAACCGCAAAATTCACTCCAGTAGCAGCAGGGCTTGCGGGGTAGAAGTTTGATTTAAGTCAATTACTGTTCGCTCATCGCCTCAAATATTCCATAACTCGGCAGAATCATGCTGAAATCACACCGAACTGTTGCGGATTACTTAGGCCCCCGAATTCGGTCGATGTATTTGAGGCGTAGGGTGGAATGCTCAATGGATAGCTGAAATCAGCTTAGGCTGCTCAGCACCTATGATTGATTGCTGCTTGTTAACTTAGTTGACTTACTTTTCTAGGCGAGAGCAGTGTGCTTTTACTCTCGTCAGTAGTTATTTCTTCTCAAGGTGGATAAAATTGATGTGGTTATTTATTCTCAAGGTGTGTAAAATTGTTGTACATAGGCACATAGCGTACTCTCTTTTAGCTTGACACGAATTTATTGTGCTCCAGTGGGACTCTGTTTAGTGTCCCAGTGAGTTCCATGTTTTTCAGGGATTGACATGGTTTTGGTGTATGACCAGTACCTTTCTTGACGTGTGTACCTCAAATTTCGACTTCACCATTTTGTTAGCATGCACATTCAATTGATGAATCGTGCATCTGGCAACATCCTTTGTTCCTGTGAGAGGAATGGAGCAAGCAGCATAGTTAAACCACTATCAGGTTAATCAAACTTAGCTGCTATAAAAAATTAGCTTATATAGAAAGGCCAATGGGGCTGCTGATTTCTCTCTGGGATCAACTATTAAATGGTGAGGGTAATAATAGCTAGTTATTTCTGGACATGTATACTTCACACTTCAACACTTCGCTAATGCCCATATGTAATTTCTAAATATATATACTATTTCTTACTAGATGCACTCTCTTGTAAAAGGGAGGGAGTAAGCAGCATTAAGTTAACCACAGTTGAATCAGCTAAAGCTTCAGACTTTTAATTAAGTCACATCTATGCTCTAACCCTGGCAAGAAAAATCTATGCTTTGAAGAATGCTGTAATTTAGCTCTAATTTGAAAGACATTATAATATCATGTTTCCTTTCGAGTTGCCCACTCCGATACCATTTTATTCGTAATGTTGTTGTTATGCTGACAAGCTTCTGGTTCAGTTCCTCTCAAGATACTCTATTCAGAAGTGAAGTGCTTAGTTTCCTCACTTTTATGGTTTCAGGATTCTTTCTCTTGCAACTGAAAACTTGCAGCAAAGTTTTGAGGCTGATTTCCCAGATAATTGTAAGGAGCCCAATACATATGCAAGAGAGCTATTAGAGTACTGCTGCCACAAAGCTCTTCATGAAGTAACTACACGTCCAGACTATTTGGATGATAAGAATCTTCGCCGTTTAATGTTTGATATGATGCTTGCATGGGAAAACCCAGGTGCTGAGGATGAATTGCTAGAAAATGTGAGAGATCTTCATAGGCGCAGTTGGTTGTAAGATGCTATTTTTCTTCTTCCTATTTTATCAAATGGTTTCCTTAACCAAAACTAAATAAATGCTGCCCATTTTCTGAAGAGAAATTTCAAAATGCATTACTTAACTTTACGACATTCATCATTCTTTCTAATTGTACTGTGATGGTCAGGATTCTGCCTTGCGTAATCCCATAGAGATTGAAGATGAGGATGAGGGATCAATTTTTTATGCAAATTCCACAAGATTGGCTGTTCAAGTTAGTTCTGTTTACAAATACATCATCTCTTAGTCATGACCACATTTCTTCACTATGCGTGCACATGATGATTGATGATCTAGTGCTGTTCATTTTTAGGTCAATGACATGAAGACAGTTGGGTTAAGTGCTTTTGCACGAATAGCACCTTCATGCCCAATAATAGCTGATTTGATTACTGTCCACAATCTGTTTGATGCCCTTACATGTTCATCTGGTGGCCGGTTACATTTTTTTGTATACGACAAGTATCTGAAAAGTTTAGACCGGTAAGAAATATAATCAGTTAGATTATCAAATTCTCGATATTCATTTGCCTTACTTTTGTTAATATCATTATTGAATAAATGTATAAATATGTTTTAAATCACCACCATTCTATTCTATTTCGTACCCCCAACCAAACACTACCTAAGCTAGCATTGAGTTAAACAGACCAAGTCCATACCCTCTGCATGTGGAGTTGCACTGCATTAGGTGTTACTATTTTAGAGCTGGTACTGTATCAGTAGTGCTTTATGCTACAAATCAATGGTTGATTCAATAGAGACATTAAAAGAAACATCCACGGTACTGTTCAGGGTATTCAGGTCTGCCAAAGGAATCATGCATTCACCACTTGCTTCAAGTTTTCATCTTGATGCTGACGAGTGTATCTTAGCTATTGATGGAGACAGGCCTATTCATCCTGTACTGCAGCATATTGGAATATCAGCTTGGCCAGGTGAATTAGTTGACTGGCATTTGACTTCTCAATTTGCAGCCATGCTTCATTTTATGAAGCCATTAATGTTTCTTTTTCTTTTGGCAGGAAGATTGATCCTTACAACACATGCTCTTTATTTTGAGAGTATCAGAGTGGGTTATGGTGAGAAGATTGTTAAATACGATTTAGCAACAGATTCAAATCAAGTGATTAAGCGTGATTTTACTGGACCATTGGGTGTTCGCCTGTTTGATAAGGCTGTGATGTACAAATCAAGCACTTTGTAAGTATAAAAGGGGAATGATTCTAATACCCATATTACTGACTACTGAGCACTGTAGATGTACTTTCATGTGTTTCCTTCAAAGCTAACAGCACTTTGTTTGCAGATTAGAACCAATTTATTTTGACTTCCCTGAGCTAGGAGGCCCCTCACGAAGAAACTACTGGTTAGCAATCACTCGTGAAGTAATGCAGGTGAATAGATTCATCAGGAAATTCAATCTCGAAGATGTTCAGAGAGCGGAAGCACTCTCAAAAGCTATCCTGGGGATCTTGAGATACTCTGCTGTGAGAGAAGCTTTTCATATTGCTCCTTCTCACTTTAAGACAACACTCACTTTTAGCTTAGCAGAAAAGCTCCCAAAAGGAGACATGGTATTAGAGGCCCTATATAATAACTACTTTCAACCGTTGGACGCTTCGTTGAGCCATTTGGCAACTGAACCAGCAGTTGACAAAAGATTCCAGACTCATTCTATACCATTTTCATTGTATGCTCTCTCTAGAATGGGATTTATCTTGCTGAAGAGAAAAGGTGAATCTGAAAAAGAGATAAGTTTTTGTGCTGTTTGCGTTGGTGTAACAAAATCTCTGGAGGTTGCTTTGGAAGAGTCGTTTTGTTATTCTGAAAGAATAGAGGCAGCACGTGCTACGGTAGATCAAGTAAAGGTGGAAGGTGTTGCTGCAAATATTGCCCTCATGCAGGTGTGTTGATAATAATCAATTTAAATTGTTCTTTCCTGGATAGGTCTTGAATGGTTTTTAGTAAATGCAGTAGAGGTGTGTTTTCCATTGCCTTGTATTCAATAGATAACATGTGATTTAGATAAGGTAAATCTTAAATTCTTGCCATGGATTTTATGCTCTTAGGATCATATGCACCTATTATTGGTTTGAAACTTTATATACCTGTGCACTTCAAAAAATCAAAATAAAATAAGAATATAATAGTACTAGAAGTCTAGAACATGTGTACTTGCAAAAATTTGTGTGAGAGTATGATCATATGTGCACTATAATATAAGTCTACTTTTTGTCTCTCTTTTTTCTGTACAGTGTACAATGATCATTTTTTCACATCTTTTTTTGCAAGGGCACGTATCTAACACGTTCTAGTATTTAAAAAAATTGTGGAAATTTTCTGAAATGCACGAGTATACTATCTCACTCTAGGTGCATATGATCCTAGGACATATTTGCATTTCCTAGCAATAGTTCTTTGGTGTTACACCATGCACTTTTCACATTGTCCAAGATTCCAAGCTTATCTCTCTGCTTATTAAATAGAGTCATGGTTCACAATCTTGATCATTTTTTGACCGTATCTTCTTTCTTTTATTTTACCAAGTATACATCCATCAATGGCCAAAATGAAATAGGAATCAAAATTCTCGGGTGACTAGCATCAACAGATTTGCAGTCTCTAGTTCTTAACTGTATGCAGGTTACAGAGTCTTAACTGTATGCAGGTTACAGAGTAATCTATCAGAAAGTTGTTTAGAAAGTTGTTGTTAAGGGTATTATGGTCTTTTCCTATTGGTCTAGGGTTTGGGTGTGGTCTCTACTAGATTGACCTGTAGTCCAAGTCTCCTTCTACTATATATTTGCCCCTTTGGGCTGTGCAATACAACGAGCTCTATTCATAACAGCTGTATCATCTTTCCTGATTGAAATGTTGCTTTCCCATGCCTTCTTTTATTCACACATGCAATTCCATTTTACTTGCATAAGATCTTCACATGTTTTTGCTATATTCAGGTAATAGTTATACTTCTTGCATCCTTTTCCTTGAATGGTTATCACCCAAATGGTACTATAATTTTATACACCAGTATTGTGATTTGAGTTCTGATGGACTGCCCTTATATTGCAGGAGCTACTCTTTTCATTCATTCAAGTAGGCAAACTTATGTACTCGTTAACCAAGTGGGAGGATCCTCTGAAATCATTTCTGTTCTTAGCTTTTATCCTTTATGTTGTTCAAAGGTATTTTCATTGTGGTTGTTGGATCTTATCAAGTATGCTTACAGATATTTCTTTGCTTAACATTTTTCTTCTTTGTTATGTAGTGGGCTTGTCAGTTACATTGTGCCCTCTATTTTCATAGTTTTTGCTGTTGTTATGCTTTGGCGTAAGTACAGTGGAGAAGGAAAATTATTGGAAGTGCTTGAAGTAAGGCCTCCTCCAAGTAAGAATGCTGTTGAGCAAATCTTGACCTTGCAGGAAGCTATATCCAGGCTGGAAGATACTTTACAGGCTGTAAATATTGTTCTTCTCAAGTTCAGAGCTCTCTTGTTTGTGGCTGTTCCAAAGGTTTGTCTTTGCTGTTGTTTCGGAATATCTTTTTTGACGCAAGTTTTCAAATATATTGATAGGAACAAGTGTCTGTTCATCGAGAGAGGTAGCCTAGCGAACTCATAGAGTTGCAGTACATCGATACACCTATGATAAATAATCCCTTGACATGCCTAACACTTCATGTATTTTGTTTTACAATTTCACACAACTTGGTGATCAACATTTATTAAACTCATCGGATAAAGCCATTTCAGAACTTGTTCTGAAATTCTAGCCCAACATATATCGATACATTTGCAACAGTGCAAAAGTTTTATTTGCTAGACAAGAGAGATTGAGAGAGATCAATCTTGCAAAATGATAATCTCTATCTTTTCCATATGCAGGCAACTGAAATGGTCGCAGTGGCACTTCTTGCTGTGGCTGCATTTGTTGTCTTCACGCCTTCCAAGCATATGCTCCTAGTGGTAGTCCTGGAGGTTTACACAAGGGAGATGCCACTAAGGAAGCAGAACACGGAGAAGTTCCACAGACGAATTAGAGAATGGTGGGCTCGTATTCCAGCTGCTCCTGTTCAGATGATCAGACCCAACGAGAACAAGAAAAAGATATGACTATGAGCTATATATCCATTGCAAAAAAGAGCTCACAATTTCCCCCAATCTCCTTGGTTTAACCTAGCCAGCTAACCTGTACAGATATCACCCCTGATTACCCTCGCGTGCCGCGATCATTATTATAGTGCAGTGCTACTGATAGCCCCTTGTTAGATTTGTACCCATTGTATAGTGGTACTGCTATGGATGTACAAAAGAACTACAAATATAGCTACAGAAATGCTGTCGGATTTTTCTTTGCTCGAGTGATGAGTTTGCTGAGCTCGCAAGATAAAGTGTTCCGATGTGAATTCTTTGAACAGAGTTGAATAATCGAATGATAAGTAAATCGTGGTGTTCCATTTTTTTCTTCTTGGTACTGATTACTATGGAGTCTGCTCAGATTATGGTGTCTGCTTTGCGGGAATGTAAGATGGGTCATCTGGAAAGGGTAACACACTCTGGATAGAATTCCTGCCACTTCCGATTTGCAATCTTCAGGTTCACTGGAACTCTGGAAGGGCCACTGTATGTTACACAAGTTTTGAGCCGTGGTTTGCGCGTCAGTTTGCGCGCGCTCTTTCTGGACACTACAGTGCTGGCGGGTAGCACCTAGCAACGGTGATAGGTGGCCACAGCGCTCCTACCTAACCCACCCTCCCTACTAAAGCGAAGCCAAGGCCCAATGAACCAGGAAATCAAGGAGGCCAAGACTTGACACAGGCAAGAAGCCAGTACGCAAATCTGCTAGAATGGCCGCTGCTGCATCCTCCTCCCCTCCGGCGGCCATCACCTGCCGAGGTAACGAACCCGTCCCCGCCCGAGCCTCTTATCTCGTTGCAATGGATGCGTGTGCTTCTCCTCACGCCTCGATGTTTGGTGGTGTCCAGCGGCGGTCGCATGGGGGCCGGGGCAGACGCTGGTGATGGAGGACGTGGAGGTGGCCCCGCCGGGGGCCATGGAGATCCGCGTCAAGGTCGTCTCCACCTCCATCTGCCGCAGCGACGTCACCCAGTGGCAATCCACGGTACGCAGCTGAAACAGCTTTCGTCCCCTGCATTTGCATTTGATTCGAGTAAAATGCAAGCCCGGCGATCTCGATGTGCTTATCTGATCTCTGTTCTGTTCCTCACACGCAGGCGCAGCCCGATCTGTTCCCGAGAATTTTCGGGCACGAAGCATCCGGGTCCGTATCCTGATGTCGCTTCTTGCTGCTAGGCCTTTGCGAGGCTGCGGGGCTGCTTACAGTTAGAGATTGCAATGCTGACATTTGAGCACATTTGATCTGTACAGTGGTGGAGAGCGTTGGTGAAGGAGTGACCGAATTCCGAGTGGGAGACCACGCGCTCACCGTCTTCATCGGGGAATGTATGAGCTGCAAGCACTGTGTAACGGGGAAAAGCAACATGTGCCAGAAGCTCGGCCTGGAGAGGAAGGGTGTCATGCACAGCGACCAGAAGACCCGCTTCTCGATCAAAGGGAAACCCGTGTACCATTACTGTGCAGTGTCAAGCTTCAGCGAGTACACGGTTGTCCACTCAGGCTGTGCGGTGAAGGTCAGCCCAACTGTCCCAATGGACAGGATATGCCTGCTGAGCTGTGGTGTCTCTGCAGGTAACCTTGCCATGTCCTTCTGTAGCTGTATTTTTTGTTTTGGTGCTAAGGATTGGTGAACCGGTCATCTTGCATGGTTGCATATTTTGATGTTTATCTGATCATCTGTTGTTCATTGCTCTGTTAGACCGTTCTTCAGGCCTTGGTGCTGCTTGGAATGTTGCTGATATATCAGAGGGGTCAAGTGTAGTTATATTTGGTCTTAGAACTGTAGGACTTTCTGTGAGTATCTACAGAAGCTGCTGTTATAAGTTTAAAAACACATATTAATAACTGTATTTTTTTAGACTCATATCTGCTGATCTAGGTATCTCAAGGTGCTAAGCTGCGGCCTGCGGGGAGCTTCCAAGATCATTGGAGTAGATACTAATCCTGATAAGCAAGAAAAGGGTATGTCGCAATATAAATTTATATTTGTCTGTAGTCACATTTTTCTGTCTACTAACGTGTTGTGTCTGTGGCACAGGGAAAGCTTTTGGTGTTACAGATTTTATTAATCCTGATGAATTGAATTAACCTGTTCAGCAGGTACTTTGCATTAAACTGGCTGAGAAAATTGTACTGCTTATCATATACAGCTTACAAGACTATATCTTAACATCATCTTTGGTGTATAATTGGCATTCTGTTCACACAAACAAACTGTTGTGCTGAATAGTAGACTGTGAGCTAAAAGGTGAATTGTGAAAAAATAAAGCAAGATCATAGAAGTTATTTGTCCAAGCACTGACAAAAATATTGGGACAGAGCATTGGTTGAATAGGCAAAGCTTTGGATACACACTTTGCCAATATACTCTTATAACAACTTGATTCATGATCCACTTAAAGAGAGAAGCCTAAAAAGAGTTTTGATGTGGTACTGGTATCCACTGCATAGGTTTTAACATATTGATCCCAACCTGATAAATTACATGACAATGGTGTTCTCTTCATCCTTTGCAGGTAGTAAAACGGCTTACTGACGGAGGGGCTGATTACTCTTTTGAATGTGTGGGTGATACCGGACTAGTCTCGACTGCATTGCAATCATGTTCTGATGTAATTTTCATTCTTCTTTTCATGTTCTCATGTAATCTTCATCCTTATTTTCATTTGTAGCCACACAATTTGCCTATTATTTTGAGATGTATTTCTCCTCTCATATTTTGGTTCAGGGATGGGGACTGACTGTAACTCTTGGTGTACCAAAAGCAAAGCCAGAAGTTTCTGCTCATTATGCATTACTTCTTTCTGGACGAACGCTGAAGGGGTCTCTGTTTGGAGGATGGAGACCCAAGTCTGATATACCTTTGTTAGTGGAGAAGTATGCAAACAAGGTACTTCAGCACATTGTTGCAGAAATGCACATTTTAAACAAATTAGCTTTTTCCATACTCTACTAACGATATGAAATTAAGATACCGAACTTCATTATTTCAGACTGGTGTAAATATTGTGTCCTTTAGTGTGGCGTGAGGTGGTAGAGGCAAGTGGAAATAATACCCGGTTATATACATGACGGCATAATGGATGTGTGGTCATTACAAATTCAATCGATGGCCACGCAACAATGCATTCAATAAATATAGCACATACAAAATATTTTTTCAGCTGCCAAAATTGACTTAGGAAGCATAAATCTTACAAAAGAATTGACTATTTTATCATGTAACTTCTCAGGAAATCCAAGTTGATGGCCTTGTCACACATGACATGTCATTCAGTGACATCAACAAGGCACTTGAACTAATGCTGGAAAACAGGTGTTTACGATGTGTGATTCACATGTCACAGTGACAGGATTGAAAAAACACATGAGTACCGTCATATATTTACAGTTTTGGGGGTTATCTTTTCAGTATTTTCCAGTTGATCTCACTCCTGGCTCAAGTTGTCATGAGCACATCAAAGCTCTTACATCATTCTCTATTGGCATTTCACCTTGGAAATTGTGTTGCTGTAGTTGTCGAGAGGATTACAAATTTATACTGATGTGTCCTTTGAGCCCTCATGTGTCCTATCTCAACAATTGTTCATGTGATATTTGTAGTGATTCTACTGTTGTATGCATGTTCCATGCATTGGCCAAGATTGTTCTTCTATCATGTGAGGTTCTTGTTTGGGATGAATTATGTAAATTGAATGATAGAAAAATGGAAATGAAATTATTTGTACTAACTAATATGTTGTCATCGGACGAGTTAATACATTTTTTAGATTGAGGACCCATTGCTTGCTCCTGCTTCAAGGAATTCTCTTTTGAAAATAATGGATCTTATTATATTGCATGTGCTTCAAGGGGTACCCTGGGCTAGTAAACACTATTAGTATGGATTATAGTTCAATTGTGGAAGCACCATAATTCAAGTGCCATCATATACTGAAGTTTTTTTTTCCAATTATGCAGTGGCAGTTTTTTTTTATAATTTCCTTCAAGTTAAACAAGTTGTAGGCCCCTTTTAGCCCTTTTTGGCCAAAAAAAGAAAGATCACAGAGTGTGCAAAATGAACTGAAATCCATCGTGTCATTTAAAAAAGCAGCACTCCATGGAAAGATATACTTGGTGCTTACTTTATACAGCTCTAGCAAAATCAGTGACAAGAAATCTTTCAACAAAAGCATTTGCATAACTCAAAAGAAATTATCAGTCTGTACAATGCTCTTCAGAATATCCTTGGCTCTTGCTGGTTCATTTTATCTGCTCCCCGGTAATAAGATTGTTTTCTCTTTCTGACACTCGGCGTCATACACTTCGTTTTTCACTATGGTTGTCTAACATGCTGCAGAATTCTTGTTCTTTGTCAGCAGTGGAGGAATATTTCATTTCAGAAGAAATCCTTCTTGCTTGCCTGAGCTTGGTAATAAACTTCATCAATGGTTAGCTTCCTTCTTCCACAGTGGATCCAATTGGGGAAGCTCATATTCCTCGGGATTTAGTGCCAACGGGAAATCTGGCAATGGAGGCGGTGACGTGATGATCCTGCTGATTCCTGTGTTTGAAGTTCTGAATTTACAAAACATTATGATTAACATTTGCTTCATTAAAAACAAACAATTGTCGCCCCTTCTAAAAATTTAATTCTTACCTTTCTTGGGTGTACAGGTCCTCGTTGTTCTGGAGTTTGCTTAATGTATCTTTTGGGATCCTGTCCAAGAGATATTTGGTTGTTCCGAAAGGAGTTGAGATCCTGCAACGTTACATGTACAAAGTTTAGTCTCCATATTAATTCCATCAAACAAAATTCTGCAAGTTGAAAATTAGTTTATTACACTATGCAACACTAGCTTTCAAATAAGAGTCCTCGGTATTATTTTCTTGTACCAATTTCTTCATGCTAGATCTAAAAAATTTCAAATGGTACGGCAGTAAACTTGAAGACAAGTAAATCAAGTGTTAAAGAATACTAAAAGTTGTCAAATGACCTTGATGTTGGAGGAGTTGAATGGAATGCCTCAGAAGCCCTTTTGCTCTCTTTGAGAAACTCCTCTGACGCTTGTAGGGATGATATTGCCATCTCATGTGATTTCTCGGTGTCTCCCTCATCAAGAATCAACCCATGAAAATAATATGCAGCAGCCTGACAGGAAAAAGATCGATAATACCAGTTTAAATGTCTCTAGAGGGAACAGTAAAGAGATTTACATATTAGATATCTGTCGGTATGTAGAAGAGAATGTGCATGATCTGTTGATGACTTCAATATAAATGTGTTATGGATGGTTGCATTCAATATTTTTCCTATTAAAGACATGGACCATGCATTTGCAATTTTGAACTCAAAATAATTAACATATTTAGGAATTATGAGAAAATATTTTTAGGCTGGATTGCGCACCTTTGCTTCAGCATATTTCCACTTTACAAATAGTGTGTGCTTTTTCCCCCATCCATCTGACACAGGAAGCTCTGGTATGCTATCCTTAATCTGTAGAACAATAATTCATAGATTCGAGTGCAATAAGTTTTCCGAATACCTGTTTAATGCGAAAAGAAAATGATGAAGTGTGATGTGAAAGAACAGGCTCATATGCTGATAAGCCATTGAAATAGGTCTGAGAAAAAAGAAGCACCTGTTGCCAATATTTGATCATCTCACAAGCTAAACGCCGTTTTACTGCTAGACTCGCTTTTGGATTATCAATTGCCAATCCAAGTTGCATATCAACTCCCTGTAGGATATGAAGATGATAAGTCACTCCAACTCTCCAAGAAACAGAAATAAAGCTCTGAGTATTTCAGATTTACTTGCAATGGAAGCATATGAAGGAGTAAAGATTAATGCTCAAAGTTATTTTAGAATGTCTAAGTGAATAAGTGGATTCCTTTGAACATAGGATCTAAACAACACATTCACTTCTTGAACAATATTGGAAGAAAGAAAATAGCATATGAAAATGCATCTTTCGAATCAATGCTTTCAGTTTAACCAACGTATAGTCAAACACTTTGAGAAGCAACAAATCCACAACTCTCGGAAAATGTGGGTCCTGGTTACTCCCCCCAAAAAATGTGAGTCCTCTTATGTAACATAATTGAAAGTAGTGTAGTTTTTTAGGAGCTTATGAGCTATTTTCAGAAAAAAGAAGAAGGCCGTGTGCTTCGTAAAAATTGTATTTTTGAAACTACATATTGCTTTCAGAGAGCAGTACCTGACCAAGTCCTTGCAAGCTAAGTGCTTTCAGATTCCCTTCAGCTAGATCTACTGGAAGTTCTCTTCTGAAATTAACATCAAATAGTAGAATTCAGTAGATGTTATTGCAAGGTTGGTCTCCTTGAGATTCATAAACTGAGATCGAAGAGCATTGAACCTTTTTTCAGGTGGTATCTGTATAAATACTTTATGAATTGCACAATCCAAGTATCCAGCTGCTTTCAAGAAAACATCAACAGTGGCTCGCCTGCTCTCTGCGCCGGACCACATGTGTATTGTTTCGTTAGCAAAAACTAGCCAAATACCCGTGCGTTGCTACGGATAAATAAATTAGATTATTGAGCATGTCGAATAATTGATGTCGTGCTCCATGCCACTTCCTTGATTTCGTCTCAACTTTTGGTTGAGAATTGGGAGTTGTTTATGGGGAGCAGCACTTTGAGTGAATTTGAATTTTTGAATTTTGAGTCGGTGGATGAGGAGGACGTCTATTGAGGTTTCGACACTGGCATATAGTTTTTGCTAATATTTTGAGATGATCACACAATAAGAAGGAGGGAAAGAAAGTGTACGGACCGCCTCCACCGATATGATTGACATCTTTATAGGAGTAAAGATATACAAAATCATTTTCTCTTGAAACGGATCACAGTGCACAAAATCATGAAACTTAACAATGGTATTAATCCAACAAGAATGGATACTAATGCCATGATACATCAGCTGTATCGTTTATACTGAAATACCAACCTTCAGATACTCTAGGTCCATGGCCATCACCATATGACCTAGGGAGAAGCAGGGAGTTGGCCTGCAGGAAGCACACCATGGCCATCAAGTGCAGCACAGATAGCACCTCATACCAAGCATCTGTCATGGATGTCTCCTGCAATTAAACCCAGGAGCAGCTTTGAGCATCTTTAGCCCAGTCTCATCTGTGAACATGGATGGACCCCATCCTCTTACCTCTGCCCCATCTTCTTGGTTAACCCAAACAAACTGGACTTTGTTTCTCAGCTCACTGCCTGCAACGTTATGTATGATAAATCAGTAAAAGCACTAACTGTATCAAGAACTAACAACATAGGATAGGATAATCACTTTGTTTCACCAGTCCTAGCAGAACTGGCAGGTACTCTTCCAAAGCCTGGAGAAGATTAGCAGTAGAAGACCCTCCTGAAAAGCAAAGGCTACAGTCAAAGCTAAACTTCTCGTATTCGCATGTAGCAGCCAAACAGGACACACCCCTACACACCGTGCCGCGCCGCAACCCTTCGCCTTGGCTTCAGGGCCATCGCTGATTCCTGCATTGCCATTGCCATGACCCTTGCTCTTAGAGCTGATAGCCTCTCCACTGTGCTCTTGTCCAAGTGATCACCAAGAGACTGCGAGAAATCGATGGTTCTTGGCACCCGGAGTCCCGGGAGGAAAACAACCACCTCGCCGACACTTCTTGGCCTTCCCTGGCGTCCACTGGTGTCCCTCCATTTTGACGCCCCACAACCCATGGGTGCTACCTATCTGCAACAATTTGTCGAAAAATCTGGCACTTGAATGTTGTGAAGGGCAAAACATAAGTTTATCCTAAGGAACTTGTGGAGTGAAAACAAAGCTCAGTAATCAAATATTCTAAGCCATTCACAACCAAGAAACAAAGTGGCAAGGAAGCAAGCAGAAAGATCGAAGAGAACTCTCCGAACTACAAAAGTAACAGAAAGATTCTTACCTTTATTCCTACTTTACGGTTCGGGGTTTGTTCAGCGACTAAACTAATCCAAATCAAAACATGCACCTTTAACTGCGGTCGTCCTCTGCAAACAACATCAAAAGGAGAGTTCAACTTGAGCAAATGGAAGGCCAACTTGGCAGTTCCTTTGTGGGGAAGACAAACACATGAAGAATAATGGTTATCAGAAAATTTAAAAATGGCATATGCTAGTACTACTACTCAGAAAGGGGTGCATCGCCTGATGCATGGAATCAACCTTTGATATTTGTGCCTTACTAGATCAATCTTGAAGCAATGGAAGGATCACTGGAACTTTTCTTTTTAAAAATATTGTGAGGAGTTGAAAATTCAGAGGGAAAAAAAGAGAGCTACCTTAACCTTCGCGAAGATGTTGCATGTGCTGCTTCTTGTACCAAAGATATGCTTCTAGAAAGGAAGATTGAGAGGGATTTGATCTGGTGTGGTAGAACTGGAAGGGAATGAAGGCCTCTTGGAGGTGATGAGCTGAAGAAAGAAGTCGACGGAGGGAGCAGGGGGGTTGGGTGATTTGTTAAATGGTGACGTGTCTATTTAAAGGTCCGCGTTTGGTGATGTGTGGAGGCAACTGGCTTATGCACGCCACAATTAGTAGGCGGCCACCTCATTGGGCATTCGCCAAGACAAGTCATCGGAGTGTTTCAGAAATACCCCTGATTAATAAACTGTTTTGTCAACACTGAGGAAATATCAATCGCTTTTTGGAAAAGGCAAACACAGAGGTGAAAATGGTGGTTATTTTAGAATTTCTCCCCCTAATTTTTCTGTTTCATCTCTTTCGGTTGTTCTTTTCCATCCATATTTGTTAGTCTGTCTCTGTCTGCATTCTCCTAGTGGCTATTGCTGAAGAGTAGTAGCTTTAGATATGGAGTGGGCTAGCTAGATTAAGCATTAGTGCTATGCTAACTAACAGATATGCAAGTGCGAGAGTAGACAGAGTCCACAGTCCACATTCTCCACAGAGCAAACTTTCTTGACTCCGAAGAAGAAGAAAAGAAGCTGAGCTTCCCGCCCCAGAATATCATGATGCCCGAGCCGGTTGGAGTACGTTTCTCGCTTTCATCTCATACATCTGCAGATCAACTGGCTGAAACAACACAGCATCTCTTTCACAAGAGCATCGATCACCTGTTAGGTAGCAGTGTTGCTAATCAATAGGGCCGGCAGATTTTGATTAGATCCACTGGCTAGTTTAGTTAATTGTTGGAAATTTGGATGGGCCGGTGGCATTTCGCAGTAACAGCGACCGAGAAGCCGAATTTAGATTAAAACGCAGCGAGAATGCTACTGCCTACCGCATAATCCATTTGCTGGATAGCATGCAATGCGAAATTGCGGAAACCTCTGGGAGCAGGGAGTGATTTCTGCGTTGACCTTGGCCTGCTCACATGCAAACACATTATTACCTTTGTAGTACTGACTGTACCTCCGTAGGCAACAATTCTCAAGACTTTTTCCTTCCATTTCTGCAGAGGAGCTCGTGTGAGGTGTCCACTCAGTTCATCATGTGTGTCCCCGTCTAACCCACATCGCGCGGTGACCAATTCGTGTGTTGGACCATATGGCATGACATAACACCACTAGTTTAACCCGTCTGGAATCGTTCGTTCGTACCGAAATCCGCACGGGCTGCTTTCGATGATCGAGAAATTCGCCTTAACAAAGCACGCATGCTGCTACGTATCACGTACGTGCCTGCGGTCGTGGCACGGCCGAAATGAGCAGAAAACTCCAACGTGCGAGGCGTAAGGAAAGCCGAGAACCACACGATACGGAGGCACCGCCGGAGCGGCCTCGGCGGCCCACGTGGCCTGCCTGTCTAACTCTAGCTTCTATTCCCGTCAGCTCCGAGCCGCCACCTGCCCCGTCCTTGGAGGCAACCGAGAAAACGCCGTGTTTTTGTCGGCTCCGGAGCGTCACCTTGCGTGTAAAATAAAATGAAAACAGTTCGATCGATCGGCAACGTGCGCTCGTTCGTGCAGGCGCGGCAGTTCGTTTCCTCGGCCGCAGGGCAGCAAGCTAGCGGAGTAGCGGTGGCACGCGGCCGGTGGCGCCCCGGAGAGCGTGCGGGCTGCCCGTCGGTGGCACGCGATATCGACAGACCGGGCGTCTGCGGGCTGATGGCGACCGGTGTCGCAACGGCTGGGTTGTGGTTGAGTTTTCGGCAATCGCCATGCTGTGGACGAGGCGAGTCCTCCCACCCAAGACCCCGCGTGCACAGGGGAAGCTGGGAAGCCGCTTCCCGTTTTGCGATGGTTACGCTTTTTTAGGACCCGTGGTCCATGTGAAGCGAGCCGGTCGTGGGGAAAGCACGGGCCGATCATATCAAATGTGACTATTTGTGTTCTTGTCTTTTGGACTCAAAACGCAAGCTTATGCTTGATCGCAAACAAGCAAAAAACGAGCTTAAGCTTGATCGCAAAAAGGAAGCTTATGCTTTATTGAAATGGCACTGCAGTCCTAGAGTACAACTGAAGATGTAAAGCTAGGTATACTACTCAGACAAGTACACGGGAGACGAGCTGACTAGACTTGTTTCTTGTCCGCGGACACGACTTGACGAGCTGACTAGACTTGTTTCTTGTCCGCGGACACGACTTGACTTCATCAGCGCACGCCCGCGTTCTACAATAAAGCTAGCGATTGACCTAATTAAAGTTCCTTGTCTAGCTCAACAATACATGCCCTCTTAGCCCGCCAGCCCTGCCTGCCGGCTGCCGTGCCGAGCTCTGCGCCACCGCTTGCGACGTGCCTCCATCTGCCTCGGCGTCCGCAGCCAAAACTCGTGCGTCACCGCCTAGCGCAAGTCCCTGTCTACCGTGCACTGTACGAGGTCGGGAATAGAAGCCGTCATGCGCCGTCGGGCGTCACCGCGTTGGGGATGGAAGCCGAATGATCACCGGTCAGTTTTCTTTTTGTTTCGTGGCTTTGATCAGTGCACTGATTCTGACTGTGGGCTGTGGCAATGCAGTGGGCTTTCTCCTTTTTCCCAGATAATGCAATGTGCTTTTTCGTAGCCTTGGCCCATCTGTGCTACCCGAGGTTGTTACTTATCCACTACTTCCTCTTTTTTAGCTCTTATTTGAGAACCATAACACTGCTATAAATTATGTTACACTGGTGTGCACGCTGCAACTGCATGCCTGTACGTGCTTACCGGACAAAACTAGCACGATTGACACATGTTAAGTCGGCCGCAGCTGGCTAAGCTAGCAGTTAGCGAAATATATATACTGTGCATTGGCACGTCAGTTGCAGCAACAAAAATGACGAGACACCTGAGGCTCTTCACTGGGCTTAAGCAGGACTGCAAGAGTAGGCCCTAATGGTTTTTTAGCGTAAGGCCCTAATTTCTTAAGAAGACAAAGCTGGCCCTGAACAAATCCGCGATGCTAACTAGCCTAACAAAAGTAGAGGCCCATTATCGTCTGAGCCCACTGTGTACCATCCTGTTGCACAGTACTAAGAAGGAGGCCGCCGTGTCGTGTTACTCCCGAGTCCAGCACATGTGATTTGTTGCTTTCGTCGCAGGCACCAGCTGAGCCCATTTCGATGTATAGCAAGTGCGAAACGGTGCCTATACACATCAAATCATCTCCAGCTTTGGACGGAAGACGACCAAATTAACTGAGACTGGAGCATTTGTCAGTTGCCGTGAACAACCATATTCTCTTTTACACGTTACAGTAACTTCTTTTTTTTGCGAGAGTACACGTTACAGAACCTGACGTGACCAGAACCTGAAGAAGGAAAGTAAGTGAGAGAGAATCCCAACAGCGAGAGCTAAAGTAAACCCTACTCACTGCTCACTTTCGTGTAGGGCGAAAGACTTCACCTGCTTCTGGTAGAACGCAACGGACGCAGACTAGATTAGCCTGAACATGCCAAAAAGCACTGTACTGTGAGTACTTAAAGTAGAGATAGTCCAAGCACAAGCACGAGTCATCCTGAGACTAGCTCACCTACCCCTCGCAAAAGAATGAATCTTTTAGAGCAAGTCCAGCAGCACCCCGACTGCCTTCCCGATAGCTAGAATAGAGGAGAAAAGAGAAAAAGAACGCTTCAGCAGCTCCCCGATTGCCTCCCCTACTATTGGCGCTCCCCCCGATATCGCTCTCTCTCTCCCCTACCTTTCGGGGGGCAGCAGAGGTCCCCGATCCCTCCTCGATCCCCTCATCGGTGCCAACCGCGCCCCCTGGAAGAGTCCTTCCCGCCACCACGCTGCTGCCTCCCTCTCTCAGGTTCGTCCCCATTTTGCTCAGATTGAGATTGAGAGAGAGAAACAGACCTGGGGGAGAGAGAGGTGGCCACCACCGTCGTCGTCGATCTGGAGCGCGCAAGACGCGGAGTAGCCGGCTCCATCTCCTCCATCTCCTCCGCCCGTGCGCCTCCATCTCCTCCGCCTGCCGGCCTCTTCAACTCGTGCCGGCTTCGGCCTCGCCAGCCCCCGCCTGCGCCGCCTCCATCTCCTCCGCCCGCGCCGGCTGCATCTCCTCCCCCCGCGCCGGATCCATCTCCTCCGCCCGCCGGCCTCTGCAACTCACGCCGGCTCCGGCATCGGCAGCCCCTGCCCGCGCCGCCTCCATCTCTTCCTCGGCCGTGAGCGCAGCCGGCCCGCCGCCTCTCTCCCCCGCACGCGCGCACTCGGCCTCAAGCCGCCAGCTTCCTCCCGCCGCGCGGAGCGTGGCCGCTCTTTCTCCCACACCCGCCGCCCTAATTTTTTCCCCTCCCCTCAATTTCTCCCGCACCCGCCGAGGCCTCTGCTGCTTTTTTTTTGGATTGCTCCGGCCGCTTGCTGATGGACTCCTGCATATATAAAGCATATTAGCTAATATGTGCAACACTGGATTTTTTTTTACAATCAAAGGAATGTTTTGTACTGCGGCATGCTGAAGATTTTTGCTAATGCACTGATTGCAATTGCTTCATGATATCTAGATGTGTATGCTGCTGCTGCTAGATTTTGTTGTTGCTTCTCATATATATGCATTCATGTTGAAAAATGGTTCAAGTAGTAAAATGGATGGCATGGCTAATATTGTGGCTTCAGATGCTTGGTTGTATATGTGTATATTCTCATGACCATATAACATGTCATATGTTCACATCTGCATGTTCTTCCAGAGAACCAGGAATCTATTCTGAAGATTCGGACTGCATATTGATTTTGTGTATGCTGCTGCTGTATGCTAATCCGACATCGCTTTGCAAAGGATCTAGATGTGTATGCTGCTGCTGCTAGATTTTGTTGTTGCTTCTCATATATATGTATCCGTGTTGCTGCAGATTGTTGTGATGGATAATCAACAATATTATGACCTTTTACAAAGCGATGTCGGATTGAATGATTTGAGTTGGAGTGAATCACAAGAAGTCGATCTCGATGGACCTGAACAATCTACCCCTCCCGTGAAAGCAAGCTCGAAGAGACAAAAAAACTTCAGCGTGCTTGAAGACAAGGTTTTGGTGGATGCATACCTGGAGATAAGTCAGGATCCAGTCATAGGAGTCGACCAACCTCGTGCTTGTTATTGGAAAAGAGTCCATGATTACTTCCATGCCAACAAGAAAGAAGAATCGGATCGAACTCAAAGTTCTCTCCAACACCGTTGGGCTGTTATTCAAGAACAAGTGAATAGGTTTTCTGCATGTTATGCCCAGATTTTAAATAGAAACCAAAGTGGGATGACACAAAAAGATAAGGTAAAAATCTATGGTTCGCACGGTTTGTGTTCATATGTTATGTTTTGTTGTACTAATACATAGATACTAATGCAGGTAACTCAGGCATGTATTAAGTACCGGGAAGATGACAAGGGAAAGAAATCATTTGGATTGATGCATTGCTATGAAAAATTAGAAAAAGCCGAGAAGTGGACATCTCGATTGACTCACAAAAAACAGAAGACGACCTCCATGGCTACTCCGGGTTCATCTACTCGTAGTACAAATGCTAGTGAGTTCGAGGATAACGCTACATCTCCCTTGAAAGATGGTCCCACATCAAGACCAATTGGTAACAAGACGGCGAAACAACTATTACGACGAGGTAAAAGTTCTGCCTCTACAGGAAGTAGTGTCATGGAGGCATTTGGTGATATGTTATCGGCGAGGGAGGTGAAGAGACAAGAGCGCTTTGATCTTGCTATTGCAATGGACCAACAGATAGAAGAACAAAGGTTGGTAGAAGAAAGGAGAAAGACTGCAATAGAAGAAAAAAGGGTGGCATTAGAAGAAGAAAAGATACAACTCAAGAGAATGATGGAAGAACGTCAAATAATGAACATGGACCTTAGTGGCATGGACGAGCAACAACAAGAATGCTACAGGATGAGGCGGAGTCAGATCATCAGTGCGCATCGCAACTCATCGGGTTGACCTTCACTATTTGTTGTATGAACTTTATATTATTTTGTTGTAATCTTTAGTTCGTCGTACGAACTTGGACTTTTTGTTGTATGAACCGTCTAGATTATAAACTATGTGTTGTATGAAATAGTTGCTCAGCTATATCAAAAAAATAGTTGTAGAAAATAAAATAATACCGCTTACACCCCTCCATAGTTTAAAAACATTACACCCCTCCATAATTTAAAAACATTACACCCCTCCATAAATTAAAATGACTACACAGACTACATTATTACTACCGCTTACATAAGCTACATTTCTCCTCGGATCTGCCATAGGTGCTCAACTAGATCAAGTTGACGCTAACAATGAACTTGTTTGTTTCGAATATCACTATGAACTTGAAGAAACTGAGAAAATGAAGATGTATGTTGGCGAGAAACTGTCACTCTTTCTCCCATGTAATCATAGTTGTAGTCTTCAGGGTTTTCACGCTCATTTTCAATTATCATGTTATGCATGATGACACAAACTGTCATGATATCTCCTAGAGTCTCTTGATTCCAATACATTGCTGGTCCACGAATAATGGCAAAACGAGATTGTAGAACTCCAAAAGCTCGTTCGACATCCTTCCTAGCACCTTCTTGAAATTGAGAGAAATTTTTGTTCTTTTGCCCTATTGGATTTGATATTGTCTTCACGAATGTGGCCCATTGCGGATATATGCCATCTGCAAGATAATACCCCATTTCGTAGCTGTGACCATTGATGTTATAATTCACTTCAGAAGCTTCCCATTCGGCTAGCCTTGTAAACACAGGCGAACGGTGAAGAACATTTATATCATTGTGAGATCCTGGTAAACCAAAGAAGGAATGCCAAATCCAAAGATCTTGTGAAGCAACGGCTTCAAGAATGATTGTGGGTTCGCAGACATGGCCAACAAAAAAACCATGGTATGCTGTAGGGCAATTTTTCCACTGCCAGTGCATGCAATCTATACTCCCTAGCATACCTGGAAGCCCCATTTGCTCTCTAACTGCAAGTAATCTAGCAGTATCTTCCGCATTTGGAGATCTCAAGTACTGTTCACCAAAGACCTCAATCACAGCTCGCACAAATTTTCTAAGAGTTTCTAAAGCGGTGCTCTTTGCTAGCCGACAATAATCATTGGTAGCATCAGCTGGTAGTCCATAAGCTAGCATTCGGAATGCCACGGTGAACTTTTGCAAAGGATGTAACCCAAGAATGCCAGCGCTATTTCTTTTCTGTTGAAAATACATATCATGTTGCTGTATAGCACCCGTTATGCGTTCAAAAGGAGAACGATGCATTCTAAACCTGTGCGGAAAAAATGAATGAGACATTTATATCAACCAGTAAGGCGAAAAAGAAACAAATGCATCAATTGCAAACCTGCGGCGAAACACCCTTGGGGGGTAGGGTAGCATTCTCTGCAAAGTAGTCTTTGTAGAGTCTGAGATAACCTTCGGCACTCTCGCGATCAATGCTTTGACGTCCCGCCACTGAACCGCCATGGCGTGGAGCATCCAACCGCTCTTGTTCTTCCTCTGCTATGACTACGGCCATCATGAGTTCCTCTTCGTCGGACGAGGAATCCAAGCATAATTGTCGTGCCAAGCTTCCACGGCGACTCATTTTGTTGTGGAGATATGACAGAGAGATGGGGAAAGAGATGTCAAAGAGGAGACAGAACCAGGGATGTGTGAGAGAGATATGAGAGATGATCTCGTATATATAGACCTGAAAACTAG
The DNA here is from genome assembly GCA_019208055.1 of Stipa capillata. NCBI lineage: Eukaryota > Viridiplantae > Streptophyta > Magnoliopsida > Poales > Poaceae > Stipa > Stipa capillata. Next base: position 709,153 of record JAGXJF010002087.1, on the reverse strand, counting down.
CCGTTGCAAAACTTGCCGTTACAAAACTAGCCGTTGGAAAACTAACCGTTAGAGATACAACTGTTTAAATTATTATCATTACAAATGTTAGTTACAGGATATTGTTATAATATATGTGAGTGAAATATAGGGGAGATGGCTTAGGGGAGCTGCTGGAGTTAAACAAATTTTAGAGAAAAATCTTTTTAGGAGAGTCCTTTATATAGAGATTTAGGGAAGATATTTTAGAGGAGCTGCTGGACTTGCTCTTACCACTGCCCTTGTATTTGCGCATCCCTAAGGGTGCGTTTGGTTGAGGTGCTCCCGCTGGATGGGATGGGGCGGCCGGTATTTGAAGCTCAAAACAGCGTTTGGTTGGGCGACTCAGCAGCGGGCACGGCCGCCCGAAAGGCATCTCGATGCCAAAATACGGGATGGCACGAGTCGAATGAAATGGTCGACTCGCGCGGCCCGGCGGCCGCCCCGCACTCGCGCGAATCTCACCCCCGTTCCCTCCCTGCTCAGCGCACCCAACGCTCCCGACCAAGCGTGGCGCCGTCGACCCCATCGCCGCCGCCGCCGCCCGAGCTCATCCCCACTCCCGCCCCGCTTCCCCTACCCTCCGCCGCCAACCTCACGCCCCCGATCGGCCCGGATCCGGCGACGCCGACCTCCCCTGCCCCTTCACCACCTCGGATCCGGCGACCCAGCGCTCGCCCCCGCTGTCGCCATCTCGCCTCCACTGCCCGCCACCACGAGCTCTCGCGCCGCCTCCAAGATCTGCCCAGCCGCCAGCGCCCACTCCCTCCTCCTCCCCAACCTCCAGCACCCGCTCCTCGTCCGGCCGACCCCGTCGCCAACGCTCGCCTTCGGTGCCACCGCCGCCAGCGTCCGGCCCCGCTACTGCCTCCCTCCCCCGTCCACCTCTGTGCCCGGCCCGCCGGTGCCCAGCTCCTCGTCCCGCCGCTGCTGAGCCCTGCTCCGGCCGCCTCCGTGCCCGGCCGGCCACCGAGACCCTCCTCAGTGCTCTGGCCGCCTCAGTGCCCAGCTCGGTCCGAAGGTTTTTTTTCGTTTCTTCAATTTTTAATGTACAGAGGATGCTGAGATTGTGATGCACAAAAATTGGTGTACATATTTGGTGTGTATATATGCTTAGATTGATGTATATGGATGCTTGTATAAGATAGATGAAATTTTTTTGTATAGTGATTATGTATATATGTACCGTTGCAAAATATTGTTCTATATACTTGGGTTCCTTTCCGGAGCAAATAAAAAAAGGTTCACTCCATCTCACCCCTCCAACCAAACAAAAAAATGGTTCACTCCATCCACTCTCACCCCTCCAACCAAACAAAAAAATGGACCACCCCACCCCTCCAACCAAACAAAAAACTGGATCATCTCACCACGTATAAATGGATCGCCCTATCCCATCCACCCTGAGTCGCCCAACCAAACGCACCCTAAACCAACCAGGGCGGTTGACTGTAGTACTAGTATTTTGTATTTGTATGCTCAGACATGAATTCCGCTCATACAAGCACAACACATCTGTGAGTCGCGACCTTTTTGGACTCACGACCGGGTTGAGTTCGAGGTAGAGGGATAGAGCCTAGAGGCATGTTTGGGCGTCGGGGAGCGGGTCGATGGAACGACGAGCCAGATCTCGGAGATTTGGACGGTGGAGCCATCCGCCGGCGGGTCCCGGCTCCTGGCACGTCTAGGTGCCGTCGCAGAGCACCTACGCACGCCAAAGTCACGACCCGCCATAAAAAGCAGCATTCCCGTTTCCTCCCGTCTCTGGCCGCTGTTCCCCGGGCTCCCACGCGGCCGAGCCGCGCTCGCGTCGGATTTGAGTCATTTGACCTTTGCCGGTTCACGAAAAAGCACCATCTTGCCCTTCCTCCTGATTTGTTCTAGCAATTCCTCTCTCGACGAGATCGTTCCGTGATCCTGGATTATAATTCGCCTTTTCTTCTTTGTAGCTTTGTTCTTTTCTCTACGGACATTTTGTCCTTTGACAGAGGATGGGAGGGACGAACATGATCCTTCCACCATCGAAAGGTTCGGAGACCGCCAGGATAAGATCATCATGTGTTTCACTAAAAGCGTCTTGATTGATCCGTTCTTCTTTTCTTTTTCTTTCCGAATGGCCCAACGATGGCTAAAGGAAGGCTAAAAGGAACTACTGATGGAGAAAGCTACGCACTTTGGAGTTTGGAATGACCTAAAGCAAGACTTAGGAATAGTATCTTTGCAACGAGTCAATGATTTTGCGTACAAAAATAGTGGTAATAGCTGGGAGAGTTGGTCATGGAATCTTTTTCCCTTCCTTGCCAAGGGACGAACATTCTTGCCTCAAATTGTAGTCCGAATAACAATGTTCACTTAATCTGACTGCTACTGTCCCAAGTTAACTAGTACTGAAAAGTACTCCTCGAGTGGTTATAGTCTATCTATGAAACAAGATTTGTAGTTCAGTATCTCTCTTGTTTATTCATTTCATACGCAGTTAGAATTTCAGTGGTGATCTTTATCTAACTAAATATTACGGTAGGCCAGGCTCTTTTCCTAGAGTGTCAAATCAATCTCTAACTTTTTACAGGTTATTTATATGGTTATCCACTGATTCCGTATATGGTCATTTCTTCATCGTCGACAGAAGGCACGGGATATGCTTGGCGCAATCTCGATTATGCTGGAGCAGGGTGTGCAAGATTTACTCCATACACATGGGTGGCGGCTTAGCCTTCGACTATGCTCCAATTAAGTGTTTTTAGAGCTAGTCTTATATCTTTTTTCTTTCATGTTTCTAACATCATTAAGTGTAGATGTTACTCTCTGTAATAATTGGCTGCGTGCATTTGTTTGGTACAGAAATCATAAGTAAAATTCTATTTTCTAAAATTAAAAAAAGGAGTGTCAAACCAATCTCTACACCGCAGAAAACACTATTCATGGAATCTGTTCAGCCTGTGATAAAGACTTCAAGGTGGACGTCGCGATCCGATTGCAATTCAGCAGCTCCCAAGAACAAGTGCAGGTCGGAGTCATGCATCCGTCCGTTGGAAGCGGGAGTACCAGATTAACTCCACAGCTTGGTTTTAGATGATCTGGCAGTGCTATTAATCTAGGACCTTTGCTCTGACAGAGAAAACCAAGGCATTACGACTACAAGCTATCTGTATAATATACGTTTTTCACAATATAAACACATCAGCTGAATTAGCCACCAATTAGATGATTGAAAGCATGACACAAAATTTAATAAAAAAATTGTCCCTTCAGAACTATCCATGGTACTGATTATTAATTTTTCTAACGGCATGTTGAGACAAAGAAAGGGAATGGCATGAATGGCGGAGACAGATAGAGAAGGCGAAGAGAGTGTTTGAGGGATTTTAGTTTTGATAGATAAAATCAAGCAAAAATACAAAACACAGAATTAATTATGTCATGTTGTGATGTTAAGTACATGACTCAATTAACACTAAGCTATCTATTATTATATACTAAAAGCATAATATAATAGAAAAAATAGAGAAAGACTAGAAATTCTCACAAAAAAACAAAACATCCGATCGTTAATTTGGTGTACCCCTTTATTATTAGTAGACTACAACCGATAGATCTTCATAACTATACCTAAATAGATCATAACCGATAGATCTTTATAACTGCACCTAAACATATCACAGCCGATCGATCTTCATAACCGCACCTAAACATATCACAGCCGATAGATCTTCATAACTGCACCTAAATAGATCACAGCCGATAGATCTTCATAATTGTACCTAAACATATCACATCTGATATATCATCATAACTGTACCTAAATAGATGACTCGATATAACGACTAGCAGGTCGACTCATAAATGTACCTAAATAAACAGCTCAGTACAGGTCGACTCGTGATTTGAACTTTTATTTCCGTACTGATTTAATATCACACGTACGGGTAAAAAATAAAGATAATTAAAAATGTTTGCTACGACAATTAGTACTGATCTAATATCACATATACAGGTATTAAAACATAATTAGCAATTGTGAGGAAAATTTCAGCTTTCTATAGCCAGTGATTAGATTTGATGAATAGTTAAGGTGACTAGTGTTCTAACATGACTATATTCTTATTAGTAATATAGATAGATAGATATAAATATAAGTATACATATAGATATAGATAAACTACTAGCAAAGCTGCGACCTGCTCGATCAATCAATACACGGCAGGGCAGGACCCTGCTGCGCCGGATGCGATTCGATTTTACTGCCGATTCTTCAATTGCCTACTGTTCCGGCTCTATCAATTAATGTGGAGCGCAGGCAATTAACGGAAAGAGCAGTCGAACTCACTGCTTACTGCTTTTTACTCACTCCTGCGGTTCTGCTCCTAGAAACCTGCGGCGATCACGAAGGAGTTCACTATTGGTAAACACTTTCTTTAAAATTTCCATGGCAGGAATCCACTGCCGCTGGTTTGAGGCTGATGGCGACGTAAAAATCCAAGAACACTGGCCCAAGAATCCAAGCCGCCGAGGTCGAGGGAGAGAGAGAGAGGGGAATCCCGTAAAGAAATTCTCGCCAATCCACACCGGCCACTGTGTCTCAGTGCGCCCATGTGACCCACAGGTACGGTCCATCCCCCGTTGTCCCAAATCCAACGCTCCCATCTCCTGGCCCATTGCCTACAGCTGCACTAGAAGAAAGACTACTGTTACCAACAAGTCTCACCAGCCAGCTCGCAAAAGAAAAACAACAAACGAAAAGATCCAAGGCCTGCATTTTTATCCAACAGGTCTTGCAGATTCGTAGAAACAGATGAAAACCCAAAACTACATTGCGCAATTCGCCATACATATTTTTGCGACCAAACTGGTAAAGAAAAGATGATCCAAAACAATTCACAGAACAGAATGCACACTTCTCATCACCAGTCCAACCCCTTTTCAAAATACTCTGATTATCTTTAGTTTTTTTTTGAGGGAAAATTATCTTTAGTTATGCTTCTGCGCAGCAACAATGATCAAAATACTTTGATTTTCAGAGAAGTATGATCTTTAGTTATGCTTCTGCGCAGCAACAATGATAAAAACACTTTGATTTTAGAGGCAACTTAACCTTCCTCATAAATTTGTAACCCAACTCAGCCTGTTGCATCTTCAAAGCTTTTGTACATGGTGCTAACTGAAAACTCACCTTTAAAACCAAGTTTCCAAATGAACTTATCAAAGCGTTCAGTCGGCTGAACCTCAATACAATAGGCTTTCAAATTTGCCATTGCAAGAGATTAGCTCCAAAGCAAAACTCTCCTGAAATGAATTACAGCCCACCCTTCCTGAAACACCCTAGCCACAATGACGTTTGTACCGAAAGTTAAATGGTAAAGCCTGAGAAGGTGATCGGCTAAAGGCTTACTCCCTATCCAATCATCCTCCTAGAATCTTGTCATCTTCCCATTACCAATTAATTTCCTAGGGAAACTCAAGAAAAGCTCCCTCACTTTCATTAGGCTAGACCAGTCACGAGAATCTCCATTTGTGTAAGCTAGCGGAGAAATAATTTTTTAATGTTCCATGACTATTTACTTACTCTCTTTATTCAACTATATTTATAAAAATCTCAGGATACTCCATCTCAAAATATTTATTTATTAAAAAAATTAAAGGTGTAGTTATTGTATTGTTTCCGCTCAATACCTCTATTAAAATATTTTAGGAATGATTAAATAGTTGTATATATTTAATAGGATATGCATGATCATTTTTCATTTACTTTTTCTTAGAGTTAGTATTTCATTGGTTTGTGCACATGATGAGCTGATGACAGATATAGTAAAATAGAGAGAGTAATAAACAAACATTCATGGCATGAAAATCAGCAACACCTAAACACCTCTTGATCTTTAAGTGTCCAAACAATAGGGGCACCTCATTTGGTGATATTTCTCTTCTCCTCATTTCCTTGCCATAACAACCTACATCTAAATAGCTAGCCCCACGGGATGTCATAAAAGGATATCATGTAGTTACTTAGGCATATTACTCATGCAAGAATTTATTAACACTAGCATGCTCCCTCTAGACAAAATCTTACCTTGCCAACAAGCTGATCTCCCTTCCACCCTATCTTCTACATGCTTCCAATCCTAATTCGACAATTGTGTAGCATTCAAAGAGATATCTAGAGATGAGGACATGCGACCTAACTAGGGTTTCTCTCCTCTAGTGGCACCCCCATCGAAGTCCACCAAAAAACCTCGATTCTTAATCGGAATCCTCCTCCGATCAGGAGTTGGATAGTGTCAAGGGTTTTAAGGCATTCGGCGGGCTGCTCACCGGCTCTTATTTTGGTGTGCATCCCCATGGTGGCGGCAGTAGGATCTAGCGTTGCTGGTTTGGGAGGCGATGGCAGAGATGTTCCACTGGATGATCTGTTGAAGCAGCTGGATCTGTAGAGCAAAGAGGACGAGGACGTCGTACTCGAAGAGGATCTGTAGGACCTGCTAGCTAGGGCACGATGGTTAGGCCTAGCTAGGGTTTGTTCACCATGTTTAGCCGGGCAGCGTTCTTCTCTAGTATGCACTTCGCCTGGAGTATGACGAAGGATGTGTCGTTCCAGATGATTGAGGACAACTTGCTCATGGTTTGATTTGGATGTCAAGGTGATCCGCGGAAGGTGCGGAATGAGGGTCCGTGGTTGTTCCGTGGGAGTGTCTTTTTTCTTGGAGAATAAGATGGTATTATGGATGCCTCCTCTTTGGTGGTGATCAACTACTAGCGTGGATCCACATATGTGGTCCACCGAAAGTTCTGAGGACTGAGAGCATGGGTAAGCAGTAGGCTAGACGTGTTGGCGACATGCTTTAGTGGTGGTGGAGGCATCTAGTGATTTTACCCATGCAAGGGTGAAGCTTCACATTTATAAGCCCCTTATGAACATTGTAGCCACGCATGATGTACTAAATCAAGTATCAGAAGCTGCCACACTTTTGTGCAGTGTGTGGAGTGATTGGCCACGTGGCGCAGGATTGTGGTGATGGTAACCATGATCCTAGGGACTACTAGTATGGGAATTGGATAATTGTGTCGCCAGACAGGCGAGGGTGGTCATGGCTAGGCAGTGGCGTTCGGGGGTGGAGGGTGTGGTAGGTTTGGCGCCCCTCGACAATGCATATATTTGGATGTGCAAGAAGATGGTGAGGATTATGTACTAAGTCCATCTAAAGGAGGTAAACACGCTGTTTTGGTGGGTGATAAACAGGTGCACAAGTGCCTTCCGATGGATGAGGAAGCGAGTGACAAGCGGCAGCCCCCACAGGCTTGCCCTTGAAGCCCCCGGGCAAGTTGTGCAACTAGTTGAGCATATAGAACTATGGCACCGGGGAAGGATGGCACCCGAAGAAAGAACAAGTTTAGAAGAGGCAAAAGAAGGATGAGGACAAACCTAGTGTGGACATCTCAGAAGGATCGGCGAGCTCCTTCGAGGAGTCCCGCCGCCAACAATGAATCTATTAAGCTAGAACTGCCAAGGGTAGGGGACCACCGGACAATTCAAGATCTTCTGGCCTTTGTAAGGGCCAAATCCCCTAAACTTGTGTTCCTCTGTTAGAGGAGGGTTCATAAGAGGAGAATGGAGAATTTGCGGTGGCATCTTCGTACGAAGGGGTGTCTAGCTGTGAGTAGTGATGGGCTCAATGGTGGTTTGGCTCTATATTAGCATGATAACTGTTAGATGGAGGTCTTGTCATTTTTAGACTGGCATAATGACTTGTCTGTGTGTGAGGGTGTGGATACTCCGATTTGGAGAGTAACTTTTGTGTGTGGTGAACGAAGGGTGGAGAACAGACATCGTACGTGGGACAAATTGAGAGATATTAAGACTTGTCTGTGTGTGAGGGTGTGGATACTCTGATTTGGAGAGTAACTTTTGTGTGTGGTGAACGAAGGGTGGAGAACAGACATCGTACGTGGGACAAATTGAGAGATATTAAAGCAAGCTCACCACTGCCATGGATGGTCATTGGTGGTTTTAATGAGGCCTAGAGGAAATTTGAGCACTTTTCAGCGCGTGCATGACCGAGTGTCAAATGACTCTATTTGAGAGGTTTTGGCTAATTGTGAATTGATGACCTAGGTTTTATCGTGTGGCGTACCCGATTTTAAGGCTGAATAAACCCTTGTGTTTTCTGTACTGGTCCCATGATCAGTAGCGAATACACACAAGAAGCTTGATAACATTGTCATACAATACCAAGTCTATTACACAAATATGCCATTATAGTCTTTATTGAACAACATAGCCGATTGGCTGAATAAAAGTCTACAGCGGAAGATAGATATACGTAGATAAGCCCATCAATATGCCTACCCGACAGGCAACTGACTGGGGTAACGCCCTAGCCCTCGAATTCACTATCGTCGTTGTCGGAGTGGTACTCCTCTTCGCCTGGCCACATCAACAAGTCAGGTAAGTACATTGAATGTACTCGCAAACAAGCCCCACAGGAGAGTAAGACGACTATATTTCATGCAGGGTTTGATTCAAAGGAGGATGTTCTATTCTAGGTCATATATTGTGCGAAAAAGTAAGTTTTCAATTAAATACAAGGATAGTAGATTCTAAGACAGTTTTGAAATTGAAAGTAATTCAAATGATCGTATCATCGCATGAGGTAGTTTCCACTACCCCCTTCTCTTGTCTCAGCCCGATAGCTTCGCCTATCACCATCTAAAATTCCCATTACCTGTTCGTACTATCCCTTGTAGTACGACTAGACCCTTCTTCTGCAATTACTTGCTACCTGCCTTGTAGCGTAAATTGCACCCTATGGACACGTCATGCCCACGTCCTTAGTTTCTTTCTCAGGTTTTTGTAAACAAAATTCAGTCTAACTAATGTGTGGCCTTGCCAGGTCATGTCCATAACCAAGGACGCGGCTATTCGAATAGATTTTAACACTCTGCAGATGTTGTACGGCTTTACCCACAAGATGTAAGTTCCCCTTGTTGTTGAGCGCTACGAATACACTTCATGAGGTGTATCGGCAGGGTTATTACAGCGAGACATTTCACCCATTTTTGTACCAGAGCTGGACCCGTTAGATAAGATCTACCTAATCTCCGCTTGTGCTCGGTGACTCCCGACCCACAACATGAAGTGGACTTACCTTTGTATCGAACGACTCCCTACGTAGTCACACGGAGGTCCTCTAGGGATGCCAATCTACCTAGCACACTCTTCCTACTACCCATGGGTCCAGACTCTAATACTTGACAGGATAATAATCCAAGTCCTTCCCACAAAGGCCATGTGGACGTACAGGGTGAACCTGGTTTAGCGGCACTTAGGCTCGGTCCTTGGTTGATTCGAGCAAGAATCCATACTCAATCCCGACAACCATGCCACCACATGCTACATCAACATCCCTAAACTGCCCTTAAAATTCTTACCCGAATCAAAATCATCTCACCTTTTATTTTGGACTTTTGGTAAATATATTTTTCAACATCCGCCCTGGGCGACTCACGTCACCTCAAGGGTTTTGTTTTCCCGAACCAAAAGTAATTCACAACCTCGTAAAAAAAATTAGAGTTTTATTCTAGAGCGGGACTAAGCTTGGCTTACAGCCTACATGTCTAGTACCTCGCCGAAACTACAATGTCCAGCGTCTAATACTAGGGCTACAAAAATATTTCAAGTTGGATCCTTGGCAATGCATCTATAGGTTATAACTACTCTTATTTAACATAGTGTTGTTACAAACATAGCGTACAGGTTCGCAAGCAAAATACATAAGTTTATCACATATAGGTTTTCAACATGGTCAAGGTGAGAAATGCTTGCCTGGCAGTTCTTGGTTCTGTTCTTGACACGGGGATGATTCCGGATCCTCCTAGCGCACGTACTTCACTTCGTCAACTACACATCGGGAGAGAGTCGAATAAACAATCAAGCCAGAGAAACCCAAATAAGATTCAAACGATAATACATGGTAAGAGAAGAGGATGCAGATACCATGAGGCATTAGGTGTTATGAAAAATATTGCATGTATATACACCCTAGCAAGGTAAAGGTTTTGAAGCACATTTTGATTTTTGTTAGCTTTTCCTAAATGAATCAGAGTTTTAAAGTGCCACTGAGCCCATCATATTAGATTTATTATTATTATTTTGAAGATTTTTAGGTAAAAGAATTGATTTGTCCGGGGTTAATCTTGGGCAAGATGTATCAACATAGCATACATATTTGAAATGTTTTCAAAATTAAAATTCCAAACCTTTCAAAAATTATTAGTCACCTTGATGGATAGTTCTGGAATTTATGAGATCATTGGAGAGAGAATTGATTCAATCGGAGATACAGTGGAGAAGACATAGATTTTGAGGTTTCTGTCGGGGGGAGAAACTGGGTGAGAGGAAAATGCAGCTCAAGTAGGGGTGAAGGAGAGGGTAAGGAACAGGAGGGAGCTCAGGGTGACTTGCTTCAACTTGGAGCTTGGGAGAAGAAAACAAGTAGAGCTCGGCCTTGGGAAAACATGTACAGAGGGAAGCTAATTTTATGGGGGAGAAAAGGAGGATACTAGATGGAGAACAGATAGAGCAAATGAGCTCGGACTAGTTGGGAATTGGGAGGGAGAGGAATTTCTTGGCTCAAGTAGAGGAGAAAGAGGCAGGGGTGTTACTTAGCTTACACGTGCTATGAAGTTGCAGCAAAGTTGGGCACCGCTTGCTATTGGAGATGAGGTTGCAGCAAAGTTGGGCACCGCTTACTATTGGAGGTGAGATTGCAGCAAGGTTGGGCACCGCTCACTATTGGAGGTGAAGTTGCAGTAAAGTTAAGGAGTTTGGCTGTTTTCCATTGAATGGATTGGATGGAATCTTGGATTGCATGTTTTGGGCAGGATATAGTTGTAGCCTTTACTCTAATTTTGTGCACAGAAGGTATGAGGATTTTTAGGTATTGGAGCTCTGAATAGAGTGTAGACTGTCCAATAATTTTCTCAGATTTTTAGGGAGAATATTTTAGGTACTTGTAGTTCAAAGCTAAATCTGGTCTGTTTTTGAAAACATGAGATATCTGAGAATTTTTTTTACTATGGAGGCTTGTATTTTTGGGTATCTGAGGTTCTGGCATATAAGGGAGGCCACATGATTTTTCTAAGGATTTTTGGAGAGTTATTTTTTGTAGGTGTACTTCAAAGGCTTATTTATCCCTGATTAAAAAATAATGACAACTGAGAATTTTTATATTGTACCAAGCCATTTTATTTGATATCTGAGATTTTTATATCAGTGGGTATCCCTGAGAATTTTTGTGGATTTTTCTAATATGTATTTATGGCACTTCATGTATAAGGGTCAAATCTGGCTTCGATGGAAAATAATTAATAACTTGCATTTCTTGTACAGTACAAACTGTTCATGGCTGGTTAAGCAATCTTACCAGGAATCTTCAGGAGTTGTTTGGGAATTTATGGTGGTACAAATCCACATGTGATATGGATTTTACATTTACTGATCCAGCAAAATAGCTACATAGTAATAATGGTTTCTAGGGTCTTGTGTGGTCAAACGTCGATAAGAATGAAGAGAGAGGAGGCTTGACTGCTGCTATGGTAGGGGAGCACTGCAGGCTACTGTGCTTAAAGAGGGAAGATGACCAAAGAAGGAAGATAAGAGAATGGATCCGCAGAGAAAAGACAGAGACAATAGTGCATGAACTGTGATCCCCTTGACTGAATATTCGTGGTCAAAATTTGAGTAGAAGATAAGGTATTTCCTTGCAAAAATGGGTTTTATATAAGGAGAGGAGGTCCTACAAAAATTATGAAAATTTTTGGGTGTTTAAATTAGTGAAACTTGGGCCAAATTCAAAATGGACTTAAATGAAATTTAAATTTTATTTTTGAAATTTTTGAAAAGAGAAAAAGTTTCATGGGCTTGGTTTTGAGGTATATGGGATAAAAAATACCCTCCATGATTTTTGGTGATTTTTCTGAAGTCTCAGACTTAGGGTTTTGCTAATTTTTCAAAAACAGCTCAAAACAGTATTTGAATTATTTTAATATTTTTGAATTGAAAGTCCTCGTATTTTGCATATTTGGTCTAGTATAGTTACAATTAATCTTGAGAAATTTATTGGGATTTTTAAGAGTATTATTTCATGTGAGATGCCGTGCATGATTTAGATTTGGTTAGCTTAATGCAATGCCTTGCTTTGCAGGGTTTAAAAAACTGGAGCGTGACATATCGGCTCACCTTACACATACGGTAGTAACCAGTTGGGTTCTAGTAATGTAGAAGTGAGATTATATCGGACAATGGCCATGTGGAGTGGTGAAATATTTTTGGGGATGCATCAGCATATCACTTGACTTCTGCGTGCTCTGACCATTGCCCCATCTTGGAAGAAGCTAGGCAGGCAGTCTTGTTTAGATCGGTAAAAGCTTTGTAGTATGAAATCGTGTGGCTGAGGAGATTGAAAAATCTTGGTGCGAGGCGGAAGTCCTGCTTGCGTGAGGTGAGCAATGGATTGCGGAAGGTGTTGTTGTCTCTTAAGCAGTGGAGTGTTGAGAAGTTTTTAGTGTCACGAGACAATTTGAAACCCTGCGTATGCAGTTGCATGAGCTAGGGACCGGGGGGAAATCAGCACAAGATAAGGAGAACTATGAGCTCGCTGAATGAACTATTGTACCAGGAAGGAATGATGTGGCTGTAGTGTACCCGGTTGTCTTGGATGAAGGAAGGCGATCACAACACGCACTTTCTCCACAAGCAAGCAGTGTGGTGGGCGAGAAGAAATAAAATAAAGAAGTTGAGAGGGGCGGATAACCAACATGTTACTGATTATGCGGGTTTACATGGTACTGCTACTGAATTTTTTTAGAAATTATACACAGTCGATCCAGTAATGGACATGTCACAGGCGATGTATGTAATCGAGCCCGTCGTAAGTGCTGACGTTAATGAAGCACTATGGAGGAGCTTCAATGATGAGGAAATTAGCAAAACCCTGTTCCAAATTGAGCATCTAAAGGCCCCGGCCCTATAGTCTACCGGCCCGTTCCTTCCAGCACAACTGGGTTGTGTTGAGGGAGGAGATAGTTACAACTATGAAGGAATTTTTTGAACATGGTATTATACCGTTGGGAGTGAATGACACGTCGATTGCTTTAATCCCCAAGAAGACAGGTGCGGATGAGATGAATGACTTTCGCTCCATAAGTCTTTGTAATGTAATTTACAAGATAATTTCTAAGTGCGTTGTCAACCGACTGCAACCCTCTTAGGGGATTTAATTTCATCGGAGCAAAGTGCTTTTATCCTTCTTGTGCTATTTTTCTTCGGCTTGGCCATGGAAGAGCCTCAAAATGTTGCGCTGGTGGTCAAGTTTCTACTACATCGGGTTCACCAGCACAAAACTAGTGATTCTTGCGCATATGATCGAGTTGCGGTCCTGGTGGCTAATGCATGTTCGTCTCCTGGATCTTCAGCGTCGAGGCCACCATCTTCAACCTTTGAGCCCTTGGGGTTGGGGCGAGATAGAGGCCATATTGAAGGGTGACCGGGTCTTCAAGCAATTGGTGAAATTCATTATTTGTTCTTAACATGTCTTTTCATATTTCCCTAATGTGATAGATGTTTATAGGACATTACCTTTCCTATATTTGATATCTTTTAGAAAATTTTAAAACTCATATGTACGTTTTTACATGAAAACCTCGATGTAAGAATAATACAACCAATTGAATAGTTGTACGTTCTAAAACCTAAAACCGTATATAAATATACATTGATAATGTGTAAGTCGGTTGGTTAAGATATAAATATTTCTCAAACAATTAGGGAATAGCAAATTGACTTCTATGGTAACAGTACGAGAGTTACGGTAAATGTTGCAACCTTGCATTCCTACGTACTAGTGAGGTGTATAGGCACCGTGGTACTCCCACAGCATTAACCGAACCAGGTAGGGGCGTTGAAAAAAGCGATGTGTCGACCGAAACGGGTCGGGAGACGGTTATATACGCTTTCCCCGCTCCACACCACACCACATGCTGTGCCCACTCTGCCTTTGCAACCTACCACTGCACACCGCACAGCACAGCAGAGTGGAGAAGTAGAGAGTAGAGACTAGAAGTAGAGAGCGCACACGCAGGCCTCCGCCGCATGCCGCTCTAGCGATCTCTCTCCCTCCGTCCCTCGAGCTGTGCAAGAAATGGCCGCTATGGTGGCGGCCGTGGAGGCGGGGGTGGTGGCAGTGGCCAGCGGGCGGAGCAGCAAGCTTGTGCGGAGCCTGTACTGGCGCCTGCGCGCGGAGATCCGGCGGCTGCAGTCGGAGCGGCTCAGGCGGCGGGGCGGCGGCGGCGGCGGCAGGCGGGAGCGCTTCAGCTTCCACTACGACGCGCTCAGCTATGCACTCAACTTCGATGACGGCCGCGCCGCCGCCGACTTCGTCCTAGTATGAAGCAACGCGCGCGCACACGCTGGTGTGCGATTTGGGTAGCTGGGTTGTGCTAGCGGGTTGTGTATGGAAGCTGGTAGGGTGGGGTGTGTGTGCTTCTTGTTGCTTAATTAGGACTGAGCTGCTATTTTTGGTGAATGGGAAGGAAGGTGCTATGCTTTCTTGCTACTGGTAACACCATGATTTGCAGGGGAATATATTTCTTTGCATTTTGTGCTTGTATCAGTGTGTGTTTGTTCCTTCTTTCATGGACATGGACCTCATAGTAGGTAGGGTGTCGCTGCATGTAGTTGAACACAATCGGACAATATGTTCAGCTAGGTAGCTGAAGGGTCCTGATCAGTCAATGGAGTTTTACCTGGAACAATTGGAGAATCAAAAGCCTGGCATATGATCCTAATCTTTTTTTCTGACAAAATAGAGATGCATACACGTTGAACTCTGTTTCTACACTAACAAGAGAATTCGAGAAACTAAAACATGAAGTGCGATGGGTTCACTTTGCATGTCAACTTTACCGTCGGCTGCAACTGCAAGCTCTGTCGTGGACATTTGTTACTTCACGCATGAACATTTTCCTTCGGC
This sequence comes from Stipa capillata, assembly GCA_019208055.1. Lineage (NCBI taxonomy): Eukaryota > Viridiplantae > Streptophyta > Magnoliopsida > Poales > Poaceae > Stipa > Stipa capillata. Next base: position 694,112 of record JAGXJF010002087.1, on the reverse strand, counting down.
TGAATCGCATATCTAATTTTCTCTTCTTTTTGAGACAAACATACTTCTAAAGACTTAAAAAATCCAACGAAATACATTGAGTCTTCCTGAAGATCGATTAGTATCTTAAACTAACTTTTGATTATTTGTCACGAGTTTTACCTCTATAAGGTGAGCAAACAATCTTGAAAGACGCACGCCAACGCGAGCAAGAAAAATGAAGACGCGGTTACTGAGGCTGGAAGAAAGGTGAATCAAAGTTGGTCTGAAATGAGCCAAAGCCATTTTCACATGGGAGGGGGGGTTGATAGGCTGACCACTGCCGAGTCATGAATCTTCGGTGGGAGAAGGAAGGAGGAATATATAAGTGGAATTGCATTTCCCAGAAGACAATACAGGACACCGGGTTGTTACTGGCGAGCAAAGTGCGGAACCTGCTTTCCACATCCCATCCATCCATTCCTCCGTAAGCACCGGCCTTCTGATGTCAAAAATCAGGCCGGAAAGATCGCAGGGCGACGAGAAATGCTGCTCGGTTCCTACGGGTCGGGCTGTATTGTCCCATCCGTCTTAGCAGCGCTACTGAAGTTAGCTGCTCCCAATGACGTGGGGAATACGAGCTAGTGCCGTACTTCGCTCCAGAACGAGTGAAACTGGATTTTGATAGAAAATAGTGAGGATGAAAAAACGCTTCCCGTACGACGGTTTTGTCAGTAAATTTTTGGTTTTTGCTAGCTTCAAATTAGCCATGTAATATATGTTCTTTTAGAGTTGGGTGGTATGAGTAAAATGTCTATGTTGCCTCTCAATTATTTCTATGCTCATCTCTTTTTCGCCTCAAAACAATAAATAAATGACATTAATAAAGAGCAAAATAGAAGCAATATAGCTAAAACTGCATTAGCAATATAGAAAGACAAGTATTTTGAGAAAAATTGAAGAGGCTAAAAGTACATCTATTTTGAAACGGAAGGAGTACTCCATTTTTAAATACTTGATCATGTCTGATTTGGATAAATCAAATATGAAAAACTTCGATGAATGATATATTTCTAGACATTTAATTAGTTCAATTATATTATAGTAGCATCGTTAAATTATCCTTAACAAATACTTTTGTTACTGTGTACTTCTATAGCATTTAATAAACGTATTAGTACAGGATGAATGGATAAAGTTGAACTTTGAAGACGATATAAAATCAATGTAGGCCAGGTATTTTTAAAACGGAGTGAGTACTACGTGAAAGTTTGTATATATAGCAGTGCTTACAAAGATGATAAGATCACTGTCACGATACTGATACCCCCGTTTATACAATAAAAAAGGACTATAGCAACGATGCAGAATAGAAATAATTGGGTGTCGTCCTACAGGGTTCGTAGATCGCTGGAATAGTCAAACCTGTTCGCCTGCACAGATCGGGGCTTAGCCCCCGCCGATGGGGTTTCCGCCGAGGCAAGGATCCGCCGTTCACGGCGGGCGGCGACTGCGGCGATTCAACGAGGCTTCGGCCTCTTTCGGTCTTTGCAGGTGTTTTAGCAGCTTCAGCTTCAGGCTTCTCCTTCCTTCGGCCAGCTCGGTGCCGCGGCGGCGAGTAGACGACGGGCGGCAAAGCAGGGGCTGTTGTTTGCCCAAGGGTCGTGATTGTAATTTTCTTTTCTTTAGAGGCTTTTTTGCTTAATCAGGGGGCAGCTGTCCCTCTCCAGCGTGTACTGTTTTCCTTATCTTAATGCATCGCAGATATCCGATCAAAAAAAGAAAAAGAAAACAATGTTGCTTTTTCACGAAGAATGCCATCCGAAATGGGCTGGGGCATCCTGTGCTGGACGTGCTTTCGTTCTAGTGGTTCATCGGAATTCCATGTATTTGATTATCTAAAAAATGTATTTGATTATCCGGTGCAACCGTGCAATGATTTCTCGTGCTGAAGCACGGTACCTCTGAATCTTCCTAGTCTCGTCAGCCATGAGTCCATGAACCATGATGCGTATGCTTCTTGAGGGTTTTGTGGAGAATTGTGGTAACTGGTACATCTCCACGAGCAAAGCTGGAGTACCACAAAAGCAGTAGGAAGCAGCAGATTTGGCTCAACACACATCCAAAAACGTCAAGAAGGCTAAATCTGCAAAGATGGGTCGGAGGGAGAAGCCCAGAAAAACTTGCAAGTGCGTTTAAGTTTAGTAGGCCGAATTGAAGATGGCCTAGAACAAGAGAGTGAAAGTTGGTAGCAGGAGCTATTTCATAGGAGCCAGGCTTCTAATCAACATTCGATGCTGAGAACGGGGCCAATATCATTGTGGTGGGAGAGATAATGGACATAACAAACGTCGTATAATGTTGAAATATCTATCCATACAATTATGCGACCAATCCACCTAGTTCTAAACAATGGAGGCATGATCATTTGGCTTTTCATCGTCAACGCGGTAAGTTGGGTCTAGAAAATAGGTTAATAACTAATTTATTTGAATTATTGTCAATCGGGGACGTAGCTCAAATGGTAGAGCGCTCGCTTTGCATGCGAGAGGCACGGAGTCGATCCCCGGCATCTCCAGATTTCCTCCGACAGGAAACGAAGTCCTTGCTCCTTTTGACAAAATGACAGCAACGCTGCTATTCCTCCGAATAATGACGCCAGTGAGTTTACTTTTATTTTTTGAGAACTGCATCAGTGAAAACTGGTGGCTCTCCTAATGATGAAGCAACAAAATTTGGTAAGCCAAAATTGGGACAAATCATAAGTTTGGGATCAAATCAAATGGGGTCCGAACAACTTCGGTCTGCCAAATGTCGACAGCAAACAAACGTGCCCATATAGTGTCATATCCATCTTTTATATGTTGCACTCCTCTTGCCTAAGAACAGTGAACAGCATTCGCTATACAGTCTCACCGAACACTCGAACAGCTTGACTGGCTGGATATATGAGATAAAATTCTGCTGCCATCCACAATATGCCGTTGAGATCGTGGCGTCCAACAGACGTGCCAATGGAAAACAGGAAAGACTTGTCGTGAATGCTGTTTACCAATCTTCAAATTCAACAAAGAAGACGCCAGAGCAACGTGCCTCCTGATTTCGGTAGGGTCCTGGTCGGGAGTATGTCGGAACGTACGAAGTCAGCAAGAATTTCACTGGAATTTTTGTGCTTTACACTCTTTGGGAAAGCGTTGAAGCGCCTCTTAGCCATCGGATATACCAATCTTGGGCAACTCGGATCAACCACACAAAGCCTGAAGAACTTTTGAGACACCTCCAAACCTATTTCAACTCAGGCTGTACCGGGTGTTTAGATCTGTAAAAAAAACATGTTTCAAGTTTCAACTCTACTCCGTTGCCTCCCAACTCCTGAGGCCGAGTTCTAAATTTGGGTGATCCAAACATGATCCAGTGGCTGGCGTCCAAGATTGGAGTCGAGCTACCACAGACACCACAGCTCCTCGGCCCATGCTCGTATATATGTTGCTCGGAGCTTCGGATCCCACTGCACACGCTGAAAAGCCAAGACTGCTGGAACGGCCGGTCCCAGCTCTCGACATATATAGAGTTGCTTAACAACAGCGAAAAGATGTTAGACCCTACAACTGCCAGTGCGTGCGTTGCATGTGAACGAGGTATGAACATACAACTAAGGCCAGGCATACACATAAAGCAGCAGTTTAGTTCATAGCTGAATCAGCAGTGGCACGAAAACGGCAACGGCAAACTAAGCCGGGGACATAAGCCTACCATGAACTGCCGGCAATGGAATGCAAATAAGCTTTTGCATTGGCTTGCTAGTTGTTGTTTATCGGCAGAGACCATGCTTTCAACTGGAACGCACGAAACCCAACGAAAAGGCCAACGTTTATGTTAATCGCAAGCATTATATGGCATTATTACGCACAGATTAACCCGTCCTTATCTGCCGCCAGGGGTGGAGCGCCCACGCACGCATGATCTGATTCAATTTCCCTGTAATATATGATCGTATCTCCTGCTTTCTGCCGCGCTTTGAGCCCTTTACAACATGCAAGACCCCCTTTTGTCATCAGACTGCAACCGTGGAGTCAGTGGGGGTCAATTCAAGAGCTTCTTCTTTAGATCGATCTGCAGCACAAGCGTTTGGATCAGGGGAAAAAGCTGCTAGGCCGACCAGTAGGGGTTCAAGAGGCCATGCTTTCTTTGAATTGCTTGCTCCTCCTGATTAAGGAAAGAACAGTGGAAAAGGATTGTCAGTGTTTCTAGGGGGCTCCCATGGGCCACACAGTGTTTCCTAGATAACTACTGGTGACCGATTGATAAGCTAGCCACTTTATATTGATAGTGCCACTCACGTATTAAACTTCACATATGTTATAGCGGATATACCGATTGTCTACAGACTAAAATATGATGCGTAGGGAAATGATTGCGCAGTTCCGAATTGAAAACGAAACCACATGTTTCTGAAGAAAATCTTTGTCAGGAGAGCGATGCTATTTCCTCTGTTGAAATTATGTCAAATATATGTACGAATAAGTCATAGTTAAATTGTGGTGTAACTAGCGGATATGGTTCCATAGTGTTTGAGTCGAATAGGTTGCTACCTAGGTTCCTATAAGGGCAATGCTATTTCCTCTATTGAAATTGTGTCAAATATATATACGAATAGGTCATAGTTGAAATTGTGGTGTAACTAGCGGATATGGTTCGGTAATGTTGAGTCGAACAGGTTGCTACCCAGGTTCCTATAATAGTGGGCGCCATTGTATGTAACTTGAGGAGAATACTCGAACCAATCTGAGCCAGTATGGAAGGAACAGTCAAACCAGCTTGTCTCAGGGAAGCCGATGATGTTGATGTTGCTTAATATAAGGAGAGGAGCGTCTACATAAGTGCTCCTAACGACGGTTCCCGAGCATCAATGTCAAGCAACAGCGTGATCATAGGAATGAAGATGCAGGGCGATCGGCAGTCAGACTGACATCGGAGAATGACCATAGGCGGCGGTCAGACCGGTCATGGAAGTCAACACGAATCTGAGATGGATCCAAGATCAATTAAAGATGAAAGGACCTTAATGACTAAGATGTCGCCTAGTGGGGGTGAATAGATTTTTAAAATCACTTATGGATTTGGCTTAATCCTAATACGGAATTATAGTAATCGGATTTTTATAAGCTCAAATCCTATTATGCTAGTCTTTCATGTGAGCATAAACACCCTATGTGAATATATCAATGTCAAGGATACAAAGGTGATAAACAAGCAATTCAACTTCTACAAGAGATATACAAGTAATCTAGTGTAAGTATGAAATACAATAAATAAAGGAGACAAGAGACAAACTGTGGTATACCCGGTTTTCAGGCCGGATAATCCCTTGTGTTTACTATACCAGTCCCATGATCAGTAGCCGGTACACACAAGTTAACCTGTATATCATTGTCATACACATATATCAGTAATTGACATGTAGTTTGACCATTCAGGTCAAGGTCTGATACCTGTAGCCCAACGGCTATAAACTTACAGCGGAAATCAAGCGGTGATGTGGCCCGTCAATATGCCATACCCGACAGGCAACTGATTGGGGTTACGCCCTAGATTTCGCGACGTCGTATCTTCGGGGACGGTACCTTCTTTGTCTGGCCAAATCACAAGTCAGGTGAGTACATGGAATGTACTCGCAAGCATGCCACATGGAGTGTATAACAGATGTATTTCATGCAAGGCGAGTTCAAGAAAGTGGCTCTACCCTAAGTTGAATATTGAGCGGAAAAGTAAGTTCTCATTTGAAATACGATGGTAATAGATTTAAAAGCATTTCTGAAAACAAGCTCATCTTTGACGGTCAGTATCTGGTACCAGAAATTACATTCTGACAATTGTCAACTAAAGGCTGGTAACCCATGTATCGCCTCAAACAATCCTTAAAGCCTACCCGTGCTACCACCTCGCAGCACGGGCTAGGTTTCACTTCTGCAGTTCCTCACTACCAGCCTGTAGCTCAAACTGCACACTATGGACACATCATGCCCACGTCCTTAATCCCATTCCCAAATTTCGTAACCAAAACTTAGTCTAACCAGTGTATGGCATTTTCAAGTCATGTCCATAACTGAGAACGCGGCTATTCGAATAGATTTTTAACACTCTGCAGAGGTTGTACGGCTTTACCCACAAGATGTAAGTCCCCCTTGTTGTCAGAGCTCGATAAACACACTTCGCGAGGTATGCTAGCAGGGTTATTACAACGAGACTTTTCCCCCACTTTCGTATCAGAGCTGGACCCGTTAGATAAGATCTACCTAGTCTCCACTTGTGCTCGGTGACTCCCGACCCACAATCCGAAGTGGACTTACCTTTGTGTCGAACAACTCCCTACGTAATCACGCGAAGGTCCTCTAGGGATGCCAATCTACCTAGCACTCTCTTCTTGCTGCCTACGAGTCCAGATCCTAGCACTTGACAGGGTAATTAGCCAAGTCCTTCCCATAAAGGACATGTGAACGTACGGGGTGAACTTGGTCGAGCGGCACTTAGGCTCGGTCCTTAACTGATTCGAGCAAGACTGCACATCATCACCTCTTAGCCATGTCACTACATGCTACAACCATTCCTCCGATCTCCACTTACTGTTCTCACCCGAATCAAAATCATCCTCCATTTTATTTGGGGTTTGGCAAACAATACTTTCAAACAGTCACCTCGGAAGGTACATACCTTCCTGAGGGTTTTAATCCCATAACCAAAGGGATTTCGCATGAATCGAACAAAATTAGGTTTTTTTCTATAGCAGGTCTAAGCATGGCTATTGCCTATATCATTAATATTCTGCTGGTCGTGCGATGACCGGCTAATTATTACTAGAGTTACAAGGATTAGATTTTCGGACCTATGTCATATGCAACTATTGGGTATATCCAGGTCTAACATAAAATATTGTTGATACACACATAGTATGCAGAGTTGTAAACAAAATATTTAAATTTTGACAAAAATGGGATTCAACATATTCAAGATGGGAATGCTTGCCGGACGACATTGACCGGTTCTCGATCTTGAGCTTGATATGCCAGCTCTTCGGATTTCTTCGCGTGATCGTCATAACGTCGGAAGTACATGTTACAGAATGACGTCGTATAAATCAATGGTGCGAGATTAAATCTAAATAGATCAAGAGGGCAGCAAAACTCACATAACCATGATATATGGGTACTTAGTGCTTTTTTTAATACTATACAAAGCCAGCGGAGAGAGGTCGGATTAGTATTGCACGAAATAACGATCTTCTTCTATCTGGATAAACAAGGCTTGGTTACCAAAGTCTGGATTTTAGGGTTTCCATGCCACTAGCTAGGACCAGCGAGTAACACTGGTGGAGAATATTTTAGGACCCTATACGACAAGTTTTGGAAAAGATTGTATACGTATACCCTAGTCAAAAATTAAGGGTCCGAAGTATATTAGAAAAGGGCAGAACGTGGCTTTTATTATTTTGATTAAACCTTAAATGTCAACATACTACTGGACTCAAACACTAGATTTTATTTTTGAAGATTTTTAGGGAAATGAGTTGTTTTACTTATAGTGAAAGCAATGGAGGTATGAGTATCTAACATGCATATTTGAAATACCTTTAAACTAAAAATTCAATTAGCTTCAAAAAGTATGAAAGTTATACCGGAAGGTAGGTTTTGGTTTTATAAGAACCTAGGAAGAATGAGATAAGGCGGAATTAGGACTGATGAGGTACCAGCTGAAACTGAGCTGGGAGGGAAATAGAAGAGGGAAACCTGCTAGAAATAGGTTGATGTCGGCAGCGTAAAGACGGAGTACGTCTTCAATATGGAGAGGTGGCAGAAGACGGGTTCTTAGGAAACTACGCTTTCTACTAAGGAATGCGCAAAACTGAGAGAGCCAAAGCAGTGATCCGCCTCCCAGTAGGGAAGATGCAATCCGTAGATGGTGCTTTCCTAATCCGACTGGCGGGGCCGCTATCTGTTTGTTTGATACAGTTTTAAAAAAATCGGTAGCTTCCACGAACCACGGTTACTGGTCGGGACTCCTTGTAGAGATGGTGGTGGAGCCGGCCTCTCGTGTTGCCTGGGGTGGCAGCGTTGAACGGTGTAGGTGGTGTACGAGTCAGTGACGCGACGCCGAGACCGGTACTAGGTGGCTCGAGTCAGCTTGCTCGGGACATGCTCACCAGCGACGACAGGCGGTGCTCCGTCTATGGGGACGCTCAGGTCGGACTCGAGGTGCAGCACCATGACGGGTGTTTGCCGGAGACGACAGGACATAGCAAGTGACGCCAAGGGGGATCTAGAAGGGGTCACCAGCACGGGGATGGAGATGCTGGTGGCTGGAGCCGATGAGGTGAGGCGCTGGGGTGTGCGTGTGTGCTCATCAGTGACCGGTAGAGACGCCAACGCCGGCGGTGAGGAAGCGAGGGAGCTCTAGATGAGAAAGGGGCTTAGGAGAAAGGAAGGCTGCCGATGTTCATGTTGGCCGTGAAGTGCTTCTCATCGGAGCCGAGTTGGAAGAAGGCCCCGCCGCGGCTCAGCACATGGAGTACAGGAGCAGCAGGAAATGGATGTTTAGCAGCTCGGGAGTGCTAGGGGGAATGCGGGAAGCGCTCGGCTTGAGGAGGAAGAATGGATGGGAGGAGCTCGGATTGGGGAGCAGAGGGAGAATAAGTAGAGGAGCTGGGCGCTGCATCGGATAGCTTGGGGAGAAGACTCCAGGAGAGTAGGAGGACTGGAGCTCGGTTGCAACTCAACCTGAGGAAGAAGGGGACAGCTTGGGGCTCAGTTTGAGAAGAAGAACGAAGAGAGTGAGGCGCCTGGAAAGAAAGATGGAGCAATTTGCTCTAGGAGGGCAGATAGGAGAAGGGTGGGTGAGCAATGGATTGCTCGAGAGGAAGATGGGGAAACTTGAAGAGGTGCTCGGCTTGAAAGAAAAGAGTAGAAAGGGAGTTGCTAGCTAGCACAGTGCAGAGCAGGGGAACTGTAAAGGTGATGGGAGAGGATAGAGAGTAAGAGAGGGTGTGGCTATTGCTGTTGAGGTATAGTACATGTTAGGCACCGATTACCACAGTTGAGGAAGAGGTGACATGAGGAACAATGCGCCTGTAGTGTAGAGGAAAGAGAGAGGAACATAGCTACCATGTCTTTATATTGGCATGAGCAAGAAGTAAAGAAAGAAGTCATGTAGCTAGCAGGTGTTGTAGATCAATAGGGAAAATTGGCACCGAATGCTACGGTGTAGAAAAGGTTGCACATTGCACAAGGAAAAGTGACAACAGAGGGGAGAGGGATCAGTACTATATGAGCTGTTGGGGTTCTTTTTATGCTGAGCTGGTTACGGTTACAGTTGATAGAGTTTGCCCAGGAAGAATTTCACGAAGAGGTTTATGTTCATGCATGCACCTATACAGGTAGCATATATATGTGCACATATATCACCTAGTAGAATGAAGAGATGGGCACTATAATTATACGGCATGTAGGATGGATTAATGCCACAAACATGTATATGAGTATACACGTATATAACTTGCTGATTATTATCACATGAACAGGATTGGTATCGAGCGTCCTACTATTACAACTAATGAGAGATAAATTCCAATTACAAGAAAAGTGGAACAACTGTTATTTTGGATTAATTAAAAGTTAGATGAGAATTCGTCCTTCAAGCATCCTAGAAATATTTTTCCCCCAACGTTTTCTTTTGAAATTTTTTATATGGTTAAGTAGACAGGTCAGGGGCAGAGAGTGCCGAGGATCATATATACTCATATAGGTGCAACGTCGTTGACATAAACACATACCTAGAGGTGTTTGTACAGTAGCTGGGCATACACACGTACATATATAGGTACATGCATGTAGGGAATTGTAGGTACGCATGTACGAACACGGAAGAAATTTGGTAGGGAAAATATAGGTGGGGATTGCCTTATATCGAGGGACGCGAGTGGAACTGGCGAAGGGTTTGAACACACGTGTCAAGAGGAGAGAAAAATCACAGGGTTGTTATAAACTGATGATGACGCGAATACGAGAAAGCGACCATAGGGTTTTTTATTGGTTTTGTATACAAATTATTATTATTAGCACAAAAAGTTTTTTATTTTTTTATTTTTTATTTTTGGTTTTCAGAAAATCAGGGTGTTACACAAACAATGTATGACCCGGAGTTCGGATATCTACCGATATCCTACGTCTCCGTTTATGGACCAGATCATGCTTGATCAAAGGTGGGCTCTCTCTCAAGCCGCTTCCTCTCGAGGACTCTCCGGAGTCTCCCAATCACTATGGTTAGCTCTTTCCTCCACTCCTAGAGATGGCGAGCTCCAAACCACTTCACAATATCCCGGGCCTCCTCACAAGCTTCTTGAGGAGATCACCGAGCCACCGCCACCAAGCCGTCTAGGAGTCGGTGGCCTCCAAGAGTAAAATACTCTCGGACTCTTGCTCGAACACAATCGACGCCGAGTGCTCAACAATGCAACTTATGCACACACCTTGTGCAACTTATGCACAAAGGTTTCCCTCACTCCTCACAAATGGCAACACATATATTTGAGGCTTTGGAGAGGGAGGAGAGCACTAGAGATGCTCACAAATGAAGTATGGAGGCAACAACTCATACCCCAAGCCAACCCAAGGTGGATATTATATATAGCCAATCTTGAAAACTAGCCGTTGGAAAGGAATCAGGGTAAATCCGGACTGTCCGGATTTTACCCGGACCCTCCGGGTACACACCAACGGTCAGAAAAATGACCGTTGAAAAGTTCGGACCCTTGACCCGGACCCTCCGGGTTGAGGTCCGGGTTGTCCAGTACAGATCCGGACCCTCACCTGGAACCTCCGGGTGACACTCCAGAAACCTTCTGTACAACCCAGACCCTCATCCGGACCCTGGCCCAGACCCTCCGGGTTCAACCCGGACCCTCCAAATTCAACCCGGACCCTAGCCTGGAGGGTCCGGATTTTCCAGGACAGCAACTCCCATGGAGCATTCGATGAGCCCGGATCACTTCCGAACAAACCCGGAACACCTTGGTTCAACCCGGAACACTATGGGGGCTTGTCTTAGGTCATATACTCCAGAAATGGACCTCCCGGAGTCCACGAACCTAGCTGATCAACCAAACCACTTAGGTTGGTAGGATCACGCACGCCTAGACACCAAGTCTAGGGGCAACACATGCAACATCGAACATCGAATTACACCCGAAGCCTCCGAGCACTCGCAGCTCGGAACCTCCGGACACACTAGAACACTGAGTTCTAGCACCTCCACCACAAAGGAAACACGACGATATGCAACATATGCAAAGACTTGAGCACTCGACACATGACGTAAATAAGTTAATCATCTGATAGCCCCTTTTTATAGTACGGCTATGTAACATATAATCAGGCCTCTCTCCAAACCCCTTGAGACCGGTCAAACTAGGAAAACCTAGTCTAGGCATACCTTTGCCTTGCGTATTCCACTTGAGCTCGATGATGTCCATCTTTCTTGCTCCAAGTGGAATCACCTTGATCATCGTCACCTCATGAAGTTTTCTTCATATAACTCCCCCATAATTCTCATGGAGAAGCTTTCTCTTGAAATCATCTTCACTTGATGGATCCGCAAGCCTCAAGCATATGTTTTCGCATAATGCCAATCTTGAGCTTGCCATGATGACCATCAACTTATGATGTCGTCCTCTTATGGGCACATACGATCAACCTCTCGATGCTTGCCCATGAGTGGTATCTAACCCTCAACATACACATAGCACATAGCACATAGGGTTAGTTCATATAATGCAATATACAATTGCTTACCGTCACTTGATCACATGAAGCCACCACTAGTGTTCTTCTCTTAAGCTCCTAGCTTCATGTCTTGATCACTATGGCTCAACACATGAGCCTACTCTTGACCATCTTGGGTTCAATATATGAACTTCTTCATCTTGGTCAACTTTACTCTTACACTATAACTTCATCTTGATCCAATGCAGTTCACTCCTTGAACCCATATCTTGATCCTTGAAGTTTACTTCTTGATCGCTTGATGCTTCACATGATTCGATGGATTTCAATACATGAATCCATCTCCTAATCATCACATGCATCATTGATCTTGGGTTTAACGGGCTTGTAGGATCATCCTATTGATGTAACCCTACAAAGTGGTACTAACGCTTACACGTTCCAACACTCAAGGAAAATAGTTAGTCCACAAAACCCGTTTGTCATTAATCACCAAAACCACACCTAGATTAGATTAACTCTCAATCCACCATAAACCACACAAAGGGCTAGGTGGACTTTTAGAAGACGGTCAGACGACGCGTGTCGCACGGAGGCGACATGGGGTCGGTCAAACTGGCTAGGAGAGTTAGTTAGACTGGACCGAGGTGATAGAGGCGACTTTTGGCGAGGCAAGCCTACAACGGCTTGCATGGCCGAGGAGCGCCAGCACTGGATTTGAGATGTCAAAATTTGATGGTATCGATAACTTCACGCTGTGGCAGACAAGGGTCAAGAATAGCTAGCTAGGAAGGGTGCTTAAAGGTGATCAAAGCTAATGCTCTCAAGCCTATCAAGATGGATGCTAAAGATTGGGAAGATCTAAAGATCAAGGCGGCCGAGACCATACATGACCGTATCTGTCAGATCAGGTGATGTACCATGTGATGGACAAAGTTTCACCAGATGCAATCTGGTCTAAGTTGGAAGCTCAGTTCATGTCCAAGTCGCTAACCAACAAGTTGTACCTGAAGCAAAAGTTTTACAAGCTGAAGATGTATGAGGGGTCAAATCTTACGGAGCAAATCAATGTCTTCAATCAAGTAATCATGGACCTAACTCGGCTAGAGGTGATAATTGATGATGAAGATTAGGTTACTGTACTTTTATGTTTAATAGCACCATCCTATGAGCATATGGTCACTACTCTCATGTACGGCAAGGATACCATTACTACTGGGAAGATTACCACAGCTCTAATGGCGTATGATTAATGCAAGAAGAAGAACACTACAGTGGAGGTTTCTCAGGATAAAGGATTGCTGCTCAGGTATGATCATAATAGAAGAGTGCAGGACAGGGACGAGGCAGGGAAGTCACACTCCAAGCTAAGTGTAAGAACAAGAAAGGGTCACAGTGCTATAATTGCAAGGAGTGGGGGGCATTATCAAGAGGGATTGTCCAATGAAGAAGAAGGTTGATGGAAGCATCAATGTGGTTCAAGAAGGTGATGACAAAGAAGATGTGTTTGAGGTTCTCTCACTTTTAGGGAAGTAGTCAACAAGAGCGTAGATATTGGATTAGCTAGTTCTTTCCATGTGATACCTAACAAAGAGTGGTTCAGTCCGCACAAGTCTGATGATTTTGGAATAGTCTACCAGGGAGATGACACGGCCCATAGTATTGTCAGAATTGGTGACATCAAGATCAAGACTAATGATGGCATGGAGCAGCTACTCAGGAGTGTTAAACACGTGCCAAGACTAAAAATAACCTAATTTCGCTGGGATATCTACATGATTATAGTTTTGTCTACAAAGTCGACATGGACAAGAAGACCATGAGAATCTGATGATGAATAGTATGGTTTCCCGCATATTAGGGGTATCCGTATACAGAATCCCGGGACTTTAGGAAGGTACAGCGTACCCGGTAAGGATCCCTGGACGACAAGGTAACCCCTCTCAGGAAGAGAAGACTCCCCTTAAACTAGGAAGTCAATCCCGACGTTTAAGGAGGCCAGAGTCCTACTCGAGCGTAAGTCCACGTCCAGTACGACCCTGGGAACCCCCTATATAAGGATCAGCAATCCCGTAGGGGAGGTGGGTCAAGTCCCCCAGATCCAACAGGTCAATCTAGTCGTAGCACAAGCAGCATAGGATCTCAGGAGGCGAAGCCCTAGAAGACCCGCCACCTCGAAGGAGTCGAGCCCGGCGGTTTAGCATAGATTAGTCTATGATTAGGCCTAGGGTAGCCACTATCATACACCCCCCATTGTAAAGCGTGTTCTCCATCAATATATAGCAACATGACGTAGGGTTATTATCCTAAGGGAGGCCCGAACCTGTATAAAAACGGCTGTCCCCTGCTGTCAGAATCCCTAGCACTTGGGCCCTAGAGGTCCCTACCCCCCAGTAATCATCATTCCACGAATACCGTAAGATCGCCGATTCACCGATCGTCGACAGATGGCGCCGACCGTGGGGACCTCTCCGGACCAAACCGTCCAGGAGGAATCAGAGTCGGCAGGATGCGCAACTAAGCGCGATCAGATCCCAGCGCCGGTTGCACAACCCTCACCGGTTTCGACCGAGGAGGAAGCAGCAAACCCAGCAGAAAAACCGATCGCAATCTCGCCCCGTACTGGGTACTCGCACTAGGGTTTCTACGACAACTTTGGCCCTATGGTCCCGTACCCGGTTACGGATCGAGCGGATTTCGGAGAGTACGCCCCTGGAGAGGACTCGGATGGCGAAGCAGATCACTTCAGAGCCGAGTGCGCCAGGGCCTTCAGCGGGAAGTTGGTCTTGAATGATGACTTCTTAGCAGGAACGACCAGCCCCATGGTTGGAATTTCTCCTGTAAACTCTGATCGTGAGAACGATCAAGATCTTACCCACGTCGCGTCCGATGAGGACAACGTGATGGAATACGAGTACACATCGTCCAGCCAAGGACCTCGAATGGTACTCGCGATCGACGATGGTCGAGAAGAACTCGAAGATCAGAATTTGCCCGGGGGCTCGCAGCAGCACAATGCAATGGCTGCCTCCCACATGAACGGGGGCTTACCCGCCGCCGGGGAAGGAACTCCTCGCTGGAACGGAGACCCGCCTGCCGCTGTGGAGAGATCCCCCCCGGGAACGTACACCGGAGAACTTCCGAACAGAGAAGATCCTGTTCGATGTGGTCGACTTCGAAACAGCACACAATGCTATCTTGGGGCGCCCTACTTTGGCCAAGTTCATGGCAGCTACGCACTACGCCTACCAGTGCATAAAGATGCCCGGCCCAAAAGGTGTCCTCACGATAAAGAGCTCCCCCAGAGAAGCACTCCTCTGTGACAAGCGCAGCCTTGACCTCGCAGAGCAGCACCTACCCTCTAACCAAGACGCCAGCGTGGTGGCTCCCGCCACCACGTTGTCAAGACCACCTCCACGACTACGAGCGATGACTTCGGAAAGTACCCCCGCCAAGTCGGAGAAAGAGCTCCACGACTAGGTCAGAACAGGGAGAAAACAGGGCCTTCCCCTAGACAAGACAACGGCTCCTCGGGAGAAGCCGCCCGATCCAGGTCGCTCGTGCCAACGGTAGAAAGGTCGCGTCCATTAGAGAGTCCCGTGCAGCCACCTTCGGTAAGATCGCACGACCGTCGCCTCCTCATCGGCAGATTCCAAAGTTGCACCAGCTCCAGCCTTAAAAGATCGTCAAGCTACGAACAAATCGATGATAAGACGCTCCGGGCGCCGCCGCCCAGCACGCGCACTCGACAAAGTTTCGTCAGCGGGTCACGACAAGAGGACGAGAGTCTCTGGGGCAACCGGCGACAAGCTAAATGAGGAGGGGACGGCTTAGTTTTTCTCAGTTTTCATAGAATTATTTTTCTTACAGTAGCCTGTAAAAGACACAGTTTTGAATTATACCAAGTCTCTAGTTCAATGTCTTCATTATTAATTATTTCAGACTGCCTATCCGAGATATCTCTCGAAAAGTCAGTCGGGGGCTGGATAAGAATACGGCAAGTTGGTGTACGGGTACGAGTACTGATTTCTTCGAACCGCACAAAAGGAAAAGGGGTTCCGCGCTATAACTGTCAGGGACGCAAGGAAAACCCCTTAACGCGTTTGCAGGTGACAGGGGAGCCACTGAGCCCCTCACCTGACCAGACCTAAGGCCTGGTTGACTAAGCTCCCCAGTTCTGTAGCAACGCCCCCTAATCCCGAGTAAAGGAAGGAAAAAAAGGTACGAGTACGACTAGACCAACGGAACCCGTATGCTTATTCACATCTTCGACTACTCGGAACAGAAGATACCTCGGGTAGAGTGAAACGTTGCCAATTGGGCAAGTGTAGAATTTACTAGCCAAACACCGGAGTCTTCCCTCAACAGAGGAATACGGAGGTGCTGCCATGGCCACGACAAGCTGTACGAAAGACCCCTTATCGCGTTTACTGATGACGAGGAGCCACGGAGCCCTCCATCCGACTAAACCTAAGGACTGGTCAATCATAGCAAGAACGACCTACGACACTATTCGTATACCTACACTGAAGGGAGGCAAAGGGCACTGATTCCAACTAAAGCCTACGCTTGCATCCGACAAGGTTTCACATAAGCAGATCAGACAAGCTTTCGGAAAACAAAACACACAGATTAAGCACAGTTACTAATCAAAAAGTGTTAAGTCAGGTTAGCAGGTTATCTACATTCAACCATTCGAGACCTCTTCGCCTCGCAGTTGGTTCCCCGCTGGTCACGGACGAAGCAAGCAAAAAGGCAAAAGGTTAGTTTCAGTAAAGGCAAATTATGACTAACGTTTTCAGTTGTTTATTGTATCTAGAAGCGCCGCGACCGGGGGGCTAGACCCTCGCTCAAGTCGGACGACAGGCGTCCTCAGCTGGGGGCTCCACAGCCAACTAGCCCCATGCCGAAACTGACTCCCCCAACCGGAGAATGCCTGCAGTATGCACTGCAGATTGACTTCCCGGCTACGAATAACGGGGCCGAGTATGAGGATTTGCTTGCCGGTCTCCGAGTCATCTCCGCACTTGGTATCCGTTGCCTACTCGTGAGTGGGGACTCACAGCTGGTAGCGAGACAAGTGTCCAAGGAATATCAGACCTTAGACCAGAACATGGCAGCTACCTAGCAGAGGTGAGGAAGCTAGAGAAGAAATTCATCGGGCTCGAATTACGGTACATCCTAAGGAAGGATAACCGCCGAGCCGATAGTCTTGCCCGCCTGGCGTCCTCATGATCTCTATGTCTATCCGAGACCTTTGCAAAAAGGATTTCAACGCCGTCCATAGCTTCTAGCGAACCTGTGGACGGAGGGATGGCTGACTTCGAGTCTAAGAGCCGTTCAAGGACGTCACCAGGTATTGACGCTCCAAGTGGAGTTACGGGTCAACTCGTAGCTCCCGTCGGTCTTGAGGATTCATGGATAGAACCCATCTACATGTACCTTCATGATCGAACAGTACCCGAGGACGATGCACTATCTGAGCAGGTTGCCCGACGCGCCTAGATGTACTTCCTGGGCGACGGGGCCCTCTATCATCGAGGAGCTCATGGAGTGCTCATGAGGTGTATCACTCGGACGCAGGGTAAAAAAAACTACCCGAGGAAATCCATGGAGAGGTGTTCGGGGCACATGCATCTTTCCGAACCCTGGTCGGAAAGGCCTTTAGACAAAGATTCTATTGGCCGACAACTCTCCGTGACGCGAGCGACTTGGTGAAGCGATGCCGTCAGTACCAATTTCGATTCCCTTGTCGTGGCCCTTCACGACATGGGGCCTGGATATTCTGAGGCCCTTCCCGGTCTCGCCCGGGGGCTACAAGTTCCTGTTCGTCGCAATTGACAAGTGCGATGTGGTCTAACTGGCGTCAGCCAAGCAGTAGCACAGAAAAAGAAAAGATTCTTCATCACCACGTAAAAATTCCGCCACGACGGTTCGGTGTCTCAGAAATCTACCCAGCGAACGCGTGTCTGTGATCAATGGATCAGATTAAACCAAAGGTGCTTCATGGGCAAGCTAGCCCAGAAAAATGCCTTGGACTACTCGGAGGTTCATCCCGACCAAGGATATCACGACTACCCGGTAGAGATATTACCTACTCGGGAACATTGTCAGCAAGAGTACTCAAAGTCGCCTACTCGGAGTTGCTTCCCCGACAAGGGTAGATTTCCAACAGAACCATCATGACCTCACTTCACGTATTGATGGGGGGCTTGATGATGAATAGTACGGTTTCCCGCATATTAGGGGTATCCGTATACAGAATCCCGGGACTTTAGGAAGGTACAGCGTACCCGGTAAGGATCCCTGGACGACAAGGTAACCCCTCTCAGGAAGTGAAGACTCCCCTTAAACTAGGAAGTCAATCCCGACGTTTAAAGAGGCCAGAGTCCTACTCGAGCGTAAGTCCACGTCCAGTACGACCCTGGGAACCCCCTATATAAGGATCAGCAATCCCGTAGGGGAGGTGGGTCAAGTCCCCCAGATCCAACAGGTCAATCTAGTCGCAGCACAAGCAGCATAGGATCTCAGGAGGCGAAGCCCTAGAAGACCTGCCGCCTCGAAGGAGTCGAGCCCGGCGGTTTAGCATAGATTAGTCTATGATTAGGCCTAGGGTAGCCACTATTATACACCCCCCATTGTAAAGCGTGTTCTCCATCAATATATAGCAACAGGACGTAGGGTTATTATCCTAAGGGAGGCCCGAACCTGTATAAAAACGGCTGTCCCCTGCTGTCAGAATCCCTGGCACTTGGGCCCTAGAGGTCCCTACCCCCCAGTAATCATCATTCCACGAATACCGTAAGATCGCCGATTCACCGATCGTCGACAGAATCAAAAAGGAAAAAGTGACTATGATGATGGGGAGGACTACAAAGAATCTATACAAGCTGCAAGGGTACATTGTTGCAGCTGGAGTCAGAGAAGAACTAGGCGTGACGCTAATTTTAGTGGAGGGCAACAAGTCCGAGACCAAGTCAGACTTCTTGGGTGGCTCAGGTCAGTGAGCTATAAGGTTCGCACAAGACGGCTTCAAGGTGGCGAACATATATTCAACAAGGTGGAGTTTGTTCAAATTGTGTCAAATATATGGAGGAGTAAGTCACAGTTGGATTGAAGGGTTAGGCAGTGTTTGAATCGAACACATTGTAACCTGAGCTCATATAATAAGGGGGCGACGGTGTATATAAACTGAGGAGAATACCTGGACCAATCCAAGTAGGTATGGAGGCGGCGATCAGATTGGCTGGTCTCAGGAAAGTTGACGACATTGTTTTTGCTTAATGCAAGGGGAGGAGCAGCTATAGAAGTGCTCCAAAAAATGTAGTCTTTGGTTGAACCTCTTCAATAAACATCGACGTCTATTCTCTTTACATGTTTACTTCATTGATCCTACGGTGTGCAAACTCGATATTAACGACATTTGGGACTATGCGATCATAGTAAAGTCGTGGAGATTAGTTGATAACGTCATCATTGAAAGACTAATTTCGTAACACCCTCTTCTCAGGCTATTCTTTTAGGAGGAGAGGGCTCAAAACCTCTTATAAGTCTGTGTTGCTTTGTGGTTGGACCTGGGGCGCAATGGGGACTGGAACATTGGTTTAGCGGGTCTGAGATTGTGTAACAAGTGGTATCAGAGCTCAGATGGTCGGATTCAAATATCGGGGACCTCACGGTTATTGGTCATGGTTGGTGGGCTGAAACGCAGGTGTAAACGAGTTCAAGTATTACTGATATATGAAGGAAAAATTTATTGGGTTTAGTCCTAAGTCGGTTATGAACCGATACAGAATATGATTTACAAAAATGAAAATATCACTCTATTAAGCTAGTGTTTTATGGGAAGAAGATCTAAAACCTTTTGTAAATTTATATTGCTCGGTAGTATTGACACGCTGGCTCAACGGCTCAACGGCCCGGGATTGCGTAACAGTCGCGCTCCGGCGATGAATCAGATATACTCAGGACATGCCTAGATTCCGTGTAGCTTCTTTCCTAGCTGACCTCTTTTTCTTATGCATTTAACATGATATTTAGATTCTGCAGTTTTCCTACTGCCGATGTACCTTTTATGTCCCGGTTACTATCAGTAGCTTCATTTTAGTAGGAAGGCAAATGCGTCCATCCCCTTTGTGTGATTCCTTCCTTCTATAGTTGGTTGATGGAGCAAGGAACGATTGATGGAGTATTTGTGCTCGCTTTCCCGCTACATTCCTCGATTCCTTTCCCATTCCGTTCCGCTCACAGCTAACAAAGACTGACCGAGTATCAAATAAAGGTCACGTTGACCCTTCCGAAACTTCAACGGCCAAGCGTCCTAACATTCTTCCTACGCGACATGCAATAACATAAGTATGCATAACTAAGCAAGCAACACATACATATAAAATCCAGGACCAGTTAAACCAAAAAACCAGATTATTTAAGATGCTCTAATACATTAAGAATCAGACGCACACTCCATTCGCGACATCCGTATGTTAATCCACACATATTCTAAAATCCTGAAACTAAAAATATCTCGTGCAAGTACACGTTCCACATCAAATCTTTACTCAACAGGACAAGCCAAAAAAAGAAAAAACAGCAGCGCCCTTGGAAAAGAAAAAAGAAGAAAGAAAAGGAGGAGACGTGAAAGTAAACCAACAAGCTAGCTAGCAGGACCAGTTGCTTAGCAGCAGGCACAGCCCTGTCAACAACTCGACATGGAGAAAACTTGGGGGGAATGGGGCGGGTGACTCGGCGCGTAGTCGGACACGACGCTGGCTATTTGCTAGTGACCGGGGCCTCCGTGGCCATAGCCAAAGCAAAGGAAAAAGAGGAGTGAGTGCCCGAACTGGTGACGGTGGTTTGCTGTAGGCCACAGATAGCGGCCCTTCGTGGCGAGTAGGGCCTCGATCGATTCGATGTGTAGTAGTAGGCTCCACTGCTTCGTCAAAGGCGTCGTCGTCGTCGATCGGCCCCCGTGTGTGCTTTCCGGTGTGGAGGCCTTTGGGGAGCCATGATTTTGATTCGATGCGGATCTAGGTGTGTGCCCGGTAGATCAGTCGATCGACTGATATAAGGGGAAAGGGAAGATAGAATCCCCAGTACAAAAGTCAACCATATACTCCAAACCTAGCAATTTGGCTTCATACGCAAAGCTACGCCAAGTCAAATGCTCCAACAACTTCAGTGCATCAGGTAAGGCCTCTAGTCATAAACGTTGCAAAAATGTATACAAGCTCCGATTTCCAGGTTCACTTGCCGGCAACCAAGCTGTACACTTGCACATTCTCCGGACTCGACCATTTGGTGCCATCTCGTGAGCTCTGCCAGATACCGAACCGCACGCATCTTGCGTCTTGCATGCGATTAGTGCGGAGCAAAAAATACACACGCACTTGGGCTAAACAAGTTCGACAAATACGAGACTTTCCGAAAAGCTCGCTCCATACACAAAAACACAGACGCATGACAGACCAAAAAGCTACCACCTACGGGGCCCCATTGCCCTCGCGAAATTAGGTAGCCACCAAACCTTTTCTAACGCAAAGCTTTCTATCATGATGAGGAGATGAGGAGGACTGTTCCATCTATTCCCAATTCCAAATTGCCGAATTAGATAGCCACCGAGACCTTTGGATCGTTCTGGGGTAGGCATCCTATAAAAGAGGCTTTCCTCTCCTCCATTTTGGACCTGAGCTTACCAGCAACAACAACCACCGCACAGTAGGCGTCGGGCAGGAGGAACAGATCGAGCAGGACACACACGGCGCGAGTATTCCTTCCTTGCAAGGATCACAGATGGAGGGGTCAACGAGTCAGGAGCATGTGATTGGTATCCCAGTGAGCAGCACGGCGTATGGCATAGAAGAGCCCGAGTTCCCAGCAGAGGATCAGACAAGCCCCGATCATGGCGGTTTCGTCGGTTCCTTCCAGTCCAACAACGATTCGAATAGCTCGACGACAGCCGATCAGACGAGCAAAATTCGCAGGAAGGGGGACAAGATTGTTCAGGGCATCAAAGAACACGGTAACTATCTTTCTCTTTTCGTTCTTGAATCTTGGTGAACCGTCAGAAAAATTGAAAGATAGCAATACATCTTCTCTTGGTCGTACCTCTGGAAAGTTAGACTGAACTCGTCGTTGTTCCAATGTTGTGCAGTGACTCTCGGGCCAAAGCTGTCAGAAACGGTCAAGGGGAAGCTGACGCTGTGCGCAAGAATCCTTCAGGCCGGCGGCGTCGAGAAGGTGTTCCGGCAGTGGTTCTCCGTCGACAAGAACGAGAGGCTCATCAAGGCCTCGCAGTGCTACCTCTCGACGACGGCGGGGCCGATCGCCGGGATGCTCTTCGTGTCGATGGAGCGGGTCGCCTTCCGCAGCGACCGGTCGCTGGCGGTGGCCACCCCGCGCGGCGACAAGATCCGCGTGCCGTACAAGGTGACGATACCGCTGCGGAAGGTGAAGCTTGCCAAGCCGAGCGAGAACAAGCACAGGCCGGAGCAGAGGTACATCGAGGTCATCACCAACGACGGCTTCGAGTTCTGGTTCATGGGATTCGTCAGCTACCACAGGTCGCTGCAGCACCTCGAGCAGGCCATCGCACAGGCGCGATGACGCGCTCGCGCGCGCGCGCGGCGCGGCCGAGATCGTTCGTTCTCGGTTCTCTTCGGTCGTGTACGCCTTGTGTTTTGTGCTGTTTAGCTGGGGGTCTAGGATTTGTGCATGTGTAGGTTAATCACAACATGCCGTTGTATGCTAGGGGCATGGCGGCAGGTGATGTTTTTGGGATGTTGAAATTCATGAACAAGTTTGGGAAAGTAACGGCTGGGTGCGTGCCAATGGCGAAACAGCCTTCATATGTGCAGTGCAGTGGGAATTTTCGGATATCCATTCTTTGCTAGAGAGAAATATATATTGAAAATGGTATTGTCTACCATAGAGCTTCACAATCTTCTTTTCTGATGGCATGCATAACTGGCATTTCATATGGTTAATTCCAGGATCATGCCTTGCAGTTGGGTATTAGGATCTTCCATCCCAGTTCATCGTGAGATGCTAATTCGCACCGGCTACTTGGCCTGCAAGGCAGAAATATCATGTGTGTACCTGTAGTTCCATAAACTTCCGATATCCTGGAAGATATCATAGACGATATGTAGTTATGCTAGTGAATAGCGATTTATTGCTTTCAGTTGATGTCTGAAGAATTCCGACATTGAGCTTGTTAATTAATAACATATTGATCTAACTGTCCAAGTAGCATTTATGCAACAATCTCTACAGATCGAACATATCTGACTGAAAGAGACCGAATTCAATCCCCCGCTTCCTAAGAAAACCTAGTCCGATTTAATCAGGTCGCTGGACTGCTGTAACAGATAAATAGTCCAATCTTGTTAGCAAAACATGAGAAGCATCAATAGGTAGGGCAATCTTGTTATGTTGAGTTTGTGTCGAATATGTGTACGAGTGGGTTATAAATTGGACTAGAGAAGGCGTAGTATTGTAATAGAGTACTACGGGGGGAGTCCTAGTAGGATACGGGTAGAATTAGAATTGGACTCATATATCCTGGCCTTCTATATAAAGAGGGGGACACCACACAATGTAACTAAACCAATACAAAGAAATCAAGGCAAAGGGGAGGAGCGTCTGTAGTCAAGCCCGTGGGCGTAGGCCTCGTGGCCGAACCACGTTAAAAACGTCGGTGTTTCTCGTTGCTTAATTTTGCGGTGTCTCGGATTAGATCTACGCTTCCGCGTGTGGCCTCGTGATTTCGCAACAAGTGGTATCAGAGCGCGAGGTTCAAGTAGATCTTGAGGCGGTGCAGAGGTTCCAGCGGTTCGAGATGGAAGACGGCGGTGTGTGTACAAGGCGAGGTGGAGCCTGGAGCGTGTCGCGAAAAATCGCTTCAAAAGGGCGAGGGAATTTTTCACAATGTGGAGAAATTTTGGCGCGAGGTGGAGCGAGGAGAAAGAAAAAAATTGCGGCGGCCGCGGCGGCGCGTGGCGACGCCGGGCGGCCGCGCGAGGCGTCGGCGGCACTGGCCGCGCTCGGCACGGCGACTAGGCGCACCACCCAGGCGTGCCGGCCTAGCAGCCCAGGCGCTCGGGCGGCCCAAGGCAGCGCCCTGGCGAGGCGGCCTGGCGCGCTGGGGCGGCTCAAGGCAGCGGCGGCTTGGTGCGGCCTGGCGCGCTCGGTCGGCCCACCTGAGGCACAGGCGGCGCCCTGGCGCGAGGGGGCCCAGGCGGGGCACCGGCGGAGGCGGCAGGCCGGGCGCGGGAGCGAGGCAGCCCACAGGCGGGGCGGTGGCCCAAGGCGGGGCGGCCGGCCCAGGCACGCGGCCCGGCGGGCGGAGGCGGCTGGCCCAGGTCGGGGGGGCGCGCCGGCCCACCCGAGGCGGATGCGGTCGGGGCCGGCCCAGGCGCGGCCCAGGCGGGCGCCGGCGGCCTAGGAGGTGGCGGAGGCGGCTCGGGGGACGGCGGGGGCAGCCCAGGCGAGCGCGGGCGGCCCGGAAGGGCCCGGAGGAGCCCGGGGAGGGCCCAATGGGGCCCGGTTGAGCCCATGGAGGCCCAGGTGGGGCTCAGGAGGCCCAGGAGGAGCCCAGGAGGGGCCCAGAACACATTGGGGGGGCCCAGGACGCGTTTTTTAAAGGTTTTTCCAGCCGAATTTCGGAAAATAATTCGTTTTTGGTCAAACTCAAATTGGGTTCTGAATTTTTGGGAGGAAAGGGACTCGGAATAGGAGTCCGGCTTGGATTTTAGGGTCCAAGGACTGCTATAAAAGTAGGGGTTGGGGGGGAGGCTTCAACGGACAAGATCTCAAGAGTTGAAGCTTACAGGCAACCTAGAGAACACGAGATCCGGAGGAGCAGGGTACTCGGTGGTCCGGAGGTGAGGCGTGGGACTCGGCATCAATTGTGGATAAATTGATGGAGGGAAAAACAACGGGGTTGGAAGAAGTGTGGGCTAGCTACCTAGAAGATCTTCAACCAGGGCTGTGGAGGCTCGACACGGGAATTGTGGCGAGGTGTGTGGCTGATGGCGCACGGCAGACAGAGATAGTCTGGAAAGACTATCCAAGGAAAGATGAGGCAATTGTGAATTTGACTCAGTGAGATGACTCAGAATATGACTGTAAAGTTTCTTCAGTATGAAGAAGGAAGTACAGTTGTAGGTGGAGTCATGGTGGAGTCTAGGAGTAACAATGGAGTCTCATCGGTGGTTCAGGTAATTGAGCTGCAAAGGTGAATCTCAAGTCCAAGGTACACGGAGATTCACGCAAGACAGCTTCAAGATGGCGAATGACATATTCGCCAAGGTGGAGTTTGTTAAGTTTGTGTCGAATATGTGTACGAGTGGGTTACAAATTAGACTAGAGAAGGCGTAGTATTGTAATAGGGTACTACGGGGGGGAGTTCTAATAGGATATGGATAGAGTTAGAATTGGACTAATGTATCCTGACCTCCTATATAAGGAGGATGTCACCACACAATATAACCAAGCTAATACAAAGAAATCAAGGCAAAGGGGAGGAGCGTCCGTAGTCAAGCCCGTGGACGTAGGCCTCGTGGCCGAACCACGTTAAAAACGTCGATGTTTTTCGTTGCCTAATTCTGCGGTGTCTCGGATTAGATCTACGCTTCCGCGTGTGGCCTCGTGATTTCGCAACATGTTATGTCAAACATATCTACAGCAAATCGGCAACAACATCGATCGTTGACCTGCACAATCGATTAACTTGCAAAATAAGTTTTCCATCGTCAGTGCCAAACATTCTTCTGTTGCCATTCTGATCCACCGAGTCATAGTATTTCAGAAGCACTCGAGCAAGAAACAAACTACACAGGGGTGAATCGGTCAGGTTGGAGCCTTGACTCTGCCCAAGACAGCAACGCATGTCAATGCACAGCCTTTGCAGCGTTCAAACCTTAGCTACCAAGCGCCCATTGGCAGTCTTTTGTTTCGGGGCCAAGGAGGGATACGCACTGTGGCTTTTACATCTTCGTTTGGTCCTTTCTTACAGTAATTTCCCTTCCATCTTTGGCTGAACAATTTGCTTTGTCCTGCTGGTTCGGACCATCATGTAATCCTATTTTAGAATCTTCACGATGTTATTGGATCAGGTAGACCTTTACCCTTTTGTTCAGTCTTTCACCCCACTAGAAAGAAAAGCTATGGAGCAGTATATATGTCTTGCCTCCGAAGTTATCGCCTACAAGGCTAGCAAGAGCCGGACATCAGTTCATCACATGGAACGTCATCAGTTCATCACTTCAGAAACAGAATTCAAATAGTTCACCTTGGCTTTCTTAATGCCACATATATAGTTCACCTTGGGAGTACTTTGCTTCAATGTCGATAAAACAAATTATTGGAGCAACTTGTGTTCTGTGATACCGTAGCGCTATAAATACTAGTATTAGTAGTACGCAGTTGCAGTATTGGACAGTCTGGAAGGGAGATGCCACTTATTATTCACACCTTTTTGTTGAAAAGACAGCATTTGTTAGATAGAAATTGGTTCCATTCCGGATATTCCGACAAAAAGCTTCAACTACCTAGCGGACAAATTTCTGTCTAAGCATCGGCACGTTCGCCATAACTAAGATATGCAGCCGAGATCGATTCGATGCTGAAATGAGCCAGCTGGTCGCTGCGCTTTCCACATCACGTACACGAGCAGAAGCAGAGATGGCAAACGCCAGCCAGTGCAGCCAAGAAATGAAACCCCCGATATACATGATCTGCCGGTGTAACTGCGGACAAAGACAGCGGCGCCCATTCACCCGTCGCGTGCATGATGCGTCAGTGTGGGGGCACCGGGACGAGCACGTAGCTAGACGAAGGCATGTACGGGGCGCCTGTGCTGCTGACTCGGTGCCGCGCGGGACGCGATGCGGACGCGGCGACTTCTTCACTGGCAGGAGGCGAGAGGAATGGCCGGGGAGTCAGTGGATGCGACGGCGACTTGGAGACTTCGGCTGGGAGGTAAACTGGATATGGAGATCATGGGAAAAGGAGACTGCTACGCACTTGCACCCCGGAAATCCGAGATTATACTTTCTTTTGCTGGAAAGGTTGTCGTTTTACACGCTGGATTGTCCTGCTTCCACGTCACCCGTGGGGCCTCTTTGTCCATCTCCTGTGGTTGCAGATTTGCAGTCCAGGGAGCATTTCGTGTAATACGTCCGATCATATGATCTACATATCTTGTCAGATGATATTTTTAGACTTGACGCCTAGAAGATTTTAATTAGAAGAAAAAGTGTGACTTTTAAGGGAGCTTCACTTACATTTCGTCAACTCAGAAGCACGCAACCATAACTTACAAACGCAACTGCACTGCGCAAAATCATGACATACATACGTAGTTTAAAAAGAGAATGTTCAAAGCCTGTCTCCCTGTTCTGCTGCTCATACGAGTAGTAGCAGCTTCTAGGTTCCGAAACCTGAAAAGGGAGTTACCGGTAGGTACCTTTCCGGAAAATAAATTATCCAAACAATATCCGTATAATAAGATCCGTGGGCCTCCATGGCGCCCCACCTCTTCTTTTCCCGTAACCCCGCGCAAGATTGTGCGAGCACATGGGCTGCCACTTCGAAAGTGGCAAAGCCATCGCCACCTGGCCCTGCGGCGGACGTAGACAAATCATGAGCTCACGAAGCAAGCCGGCCTCCCCGGCGAGAGTAGAATATCCTGCGTTCGCCAGACTCCTCTTCCCCCTCTTCCCTGGCGCACGCACGATCGAAATGGATGACACAGCCCCACGCAAAGCGCGCCCCTTTTGGCGAACGTGAACCGCTGCTTTTTCTGGCGCCGATGAGCCGGTGCTGACTCCTCCGCGCGAATCCCCTCTGCCTTTCGCTCAAGATTTCATCACCCCGCAGCCTATAAAACCTGCCTCCTCCCTCTGCAGCTCGGAGCCACCTAACCTTACACTCTCAATCTCTCGCACAGACTAAGGAACCCGCCGTCGTTTCTTCGTTAGCTAGCGAGCGGCAGAGAGCCATGAGGAAGTCGAGCGGCGGCCATGTGATCGGGGTGCCCGTGACCTCCAAGGCGTACGCCATAGAGGAGGCGACGAGGGGCGGGGCGGTTAAGAAGGACAGCGATCGCCTCGCCGTCTCGTTGACGCACCCGAGCCCCTACGCATCTTTCGGTTTCAAGCACAGTACGTCTTTGATCTCTCAAAGATGTTTTTCCCATGTAGTTGAGACGTACGACGACGTCGTTATCTGTTGCAAAATTACGTATCTGATGCTAATAAGTTCGTATGTACGTTGTGATCTCAGGTAGCAAGGGTCAGGTGATCCATTGGGTGAACAAGCTGGGTAGACGCGCTCAGGGCTTCAGGGACCATGGTGAGTGTCAACGTCCAGAAAGTTTTGTAGAGATTCACAACCGGAAACGGGTAGCGTACGTACGTGCTAACGTGTATGTTGTCTTCCCGTACGTGCCCGCAGTCACCTTGGGGCCGAAGCTGTCGGAAACGGTGAAGGGGAAGCTGAGCCTGGGCGCGAGGATCCTTCAGGCCGGCGGCGTGGAACGGGTGTTCCGGCAGGCCTTCTCGGCCGAGAAGGGCGAGCGGCTGGTGAAGGCCCTCCAGTGCTACCTTTACACCACCAGCGGGCCCATCGCCGGGATGCTCTTCGTCTCCACCCGGAAGATCGCCTTCCGCAGCGACCGATCCCTCACCGTCACCTCCCCGGCCGGCGACGTCGCTCGAGTGCCCTACAAAGTGGTGGTCCCGCTGAGGAGGATCAAGAGGGTGAAGCCGAGCGAGAACGCCCAGAACCCGGAGCAGAAGTACATACACATGGTGACCGTGGACGGATTCGAGTTCTGGTTCATGGGGTTCGTCAGCTACCAGAGATGCTGCAAGTACATGCAGCAGGTGATCTCCGAGCTGTAATGGCGCGTGCGGCGCGTGAGGTGTGTCCGGTTGCCGTGAGAGGTCCATGCGTGCGTCTCCTGTTGACACGTACGGCAGTGAAATTTGAGGGCTCCCTACGGCAATGTCTTGTTGGAGCGCGCGTAGCCCTGAACCTCTGCTCCACCATTTTTTGATGAGAGCACGTTTCTTCCTCCTGCGATTTGGATTGGCAGATGTGTCTATTGCAACTTCTGTTTGTAGGACCAAGGAACTTGGTCTTTACTGAATGAAAAATTTTAATTTCTTTGACGAGAATTGAGTACTTTGTGCCTTCCTGAAATTTCTACTTTTAAAAGGGCAAATTCTTGGTCACACCGTTATTTACATGTATTCTCTCACCACCGAGGCCAGGAAATAACATTTTAATCGTGAAGTTTGATTTATAATAATACCGAGTAAAGACACGTTTTTATAGTGTGTCGAAGCAAAAGTCAGAAAATAACTGCGAGCAAAATTTGCCCCAAATGAAAAGAACATTCAAAATTAGGACGACCAATTTGAACAGATTTACAGTAATCTAACGCCATATGTCTAATGTTCCTAGCGAAAAAAACAAAAAGAAGAGAAAAGACGTATATGCCCAACCCTTGGATCTCCATTAATGATCTTAATTCTCATTTCTCCTCTTTCTCTCTCTCTCGTTCCACTCAACTCTAACCTCTATGCCCTCCTGCACGTGTAGCCGCCTTCTTCTCAATCTACATTGAGCGTCGCCGCCGTCTTCCATCGCCACCTCCATAGCCCCTCCTCATCGACCCATCCTCTGATCCTACCCACTAGTCGTCTCCCTTGCCCGTGGCTGATGGCGCTACTGTGTTGCCTAGCCACCCTGCCTTGTCCTGCTCCAACCGCCGTCACCGCCCCGACCATCCCTTTATGCTTGAGGAGGCACGACTTTCTTCTTTGGCGCCGGCGCCTCCATCCCAAACCCTAACTCCCTACCCTTAACCTCTCCCACGAGCTCACCTCTCTCGGCTCTGTTGTCGTCGCTGCTCCCGCATCGCCGATTGCTCCGCCTCACGACTCTAACCTTGCCAACGAGGTGGCAAGGTCTATGCTTCGTCTCCGTCGCTGCTCCACGTTGCCCGCGACTTCGGTTAGCCGCTCCAACGAAACTCTGGCGGCGGCGCTCGAAGCAGCAGTAGCTAGAGCATATCAATTAGAATTTAAGAAAATTCCAGGTGACTATGCTCTACCAGATCCGAAGAATAAAACACGTTTCGTATAATGTGAATATATATTTCACGCGTTGTGAAAAAACGCATTGCACGTGCATGAAGTATATAAGAATTGACGGTTGTCACTAAGGAAAAAAAAGAGAGCAGAATGTGCTAGAAATACTGAGAAAATTAAAAACATATGTCCGGCTATTCGGTCAAGCTTAGTTATGGTTGGCAGATGATAGCCATCTATCTATCTATTATATTATTAAAATAATATGAAAATAAATCACCATATTCATTCAGATAGGCTAAAAACTATGATCTTTTGGATCATGGTGGATCCAGATTATAACAGTTTAGATTAATTAGACATATGCTAGAAATCCATGGCGAGTACAACTCTCGAGATGTATTAGGGTAAGAAAGAGAGGATTTAGGAGGCGTGAAGATTTATCAGGATAGGAAACAAATAATTCTACGAATATTAATGACCAATAAAGAAAAAGAGAAAATGCCAAGATCAATCCAACAATACAGGGATGTATCGATTAGAATCCGGCCAGATGCAGATTGCATCGGAGAAAGTCGCGCTCCGCTCGATCCATTCTTCCTAACACAGTAGGAGAAACAGATGCCACCATGGACGACAACGACCTCCGTGATCTCCATTTTTTTTTCTTCTCGATGGATCTTATTGCCACTGGGATTCGCTTTCCCTTGTGAGGATCTTGCTAGATTGCGCCGCTCTTGTCGGGGTCTTGCAGCTAGCACTGTCATGCGTGACGAAGGACCCAGATGGACGATGATGGCGTTTTCCTTTATGAGAAGATGGCCACGTTTCTTGTCAAAAAATAGACGACGTGGTGTCGTTGATGGGCGAGGAGATAGCTGCCAGCATGCTCAGGGCCATTTCCCGACCCATCACCTACATCTAGGTGCCCATCCAGGTTCTATGTGCCATCGAGAAACTCAGCAACCGATGCAAGGTATGATCAATTGATCGGATAGTACTACTTGAATCCATCCTCCCTGATAGAAAAATAAGATATTCAATTGAAATCGTAACACCAAAATTTAAAGCTCCTTCACCTTGGGAAAACGGCAAAAATGGCCCCCTGCCGAGTTACAATGGCAAAAATGGCCCCCGCTCGCAGAGAACGGCAAAACTGTCCCCGCGATGCGCCGTGCACCCGACACGTGGCTAAATCGCGCCGGCGGCCCACGAGGCGCGACGATCGCGCGCCCGACCCGCGAGGGAGTCCGGTCGCGGTCCCGGCCCGCGAGGCAGGCCGCATCGCACTGCAGGCCCGCGACGCGGGCCGTGTCGTGCTCCAGGCCCGCGACGGGCTAACGCCATCAGCGCTGGCGTTTAAGTCCGCGCGCTAACGCCAGAGCCAGTGGCGTTAGCCCCCTCTACAGCTACCATGCATGCATGTCCAGCTTGTATCCATTGATACAACCGATTGATGGAGCATCTGATTTGACTAGAATTATTTCTTCGCAAAATTAATCATATACTTATATGCTAGCGATTGAAAAGATATTTCTGATGTGTTAATTTGTCCCATTAGCTTGGTGTCGTTGCAACAACCACCATGACCATAAACTTCTCTCGTGTTCCGTTAGCTTGGTGACACTGCAACAACCACCATGAGATAAAAATAATTTTGTATGACTAAATCAAGTAATAGCTTTTACACACGAGCACAACGAACCTAAATAATTTCGTTTTTATTAGCTGCCAAAACTTTAAAAGCTTGACTACACACAAGAATGGAGGAAGAATTCAGTAAGAAATTTCATTCATAAGCATAGTAGGGCTCCTTTTAGTGAAGTATGCGCAAGTTCATACTCCTAGCATGAGTATTCAGTACATTACTCAAGCCAAGCAGCAACTGGTGATATTAAGCAATCAAGTTTGAGAGGGCAAGAAAATTGTAAAGTAGTGATGAAGCAGTAAAACAGAAGATGGCACTATTAGCACGTATGAAGTTTCACGTTTCTTGCTTGGGCTGTAGAGGGGGCTAACGCCACTGGCTCTGGCGTTAGCGCGCGGAATTAAACGCCAGCGCTGATGGCGTTAGCCCGTCGCGGGCCTGGAGCGCGACGCGGCCCGCGTCGCGGGCCTGCAGCGCGATGCGGCTTGCCTCGCGGGCCGGGACCGCGACCGGACTCCCTCGCGGGTCGGGCGCGCGATTTAGCCACGTGTCGGGTGCGCGGCGCGTCGCGGGGACAGTTTTGCCGTTCTCTGCGAGCGGGGGCCATTTTTGCCATTGCAACTCGGCAGGGGGCCATTTTTGCCGTTTTCCCCCTTCACCTTATCGTGCTAGCTTTTGTCGTACTTCTAGGAGTGCATTAACTTCTGTCGCCATCGAATGAAGCGTGAGAATTTAGAGCTGCAACTATTCGCCATTACCAATTGATAACAACGCTTCGTTTATTCTCCGTATATGGTTTTTTGAGACCAAGAGGAGGAGAAACCAGGCACTACCGGCTGCTGCGTGAGATCATCTGGGGTGAGCTGTCTAATTGTGGCAACGGTAGTCAAGAGTAGGTGGTGGGAGGAGCAGCCAAAAATCTTTTGGAGATGGAACGATTTGGCTTAGTCTTCTGTCCCATAGAGTAATGCAAGTATACAAATCTAAAAACGAATAATAAAATGTTGAAAGGTAAAGGACGGTTCCTACAATAATAAGGGTCCGTTTGGTTGAGCTGTGGCTGTTAACAAAGCTGCTGTTGGCTGGCTGTTTGGAAAAGTTACTGTGGCCGTGGGAAGGTGACTATATGGCTTTTGGTTGATCCAAACCATCTACAGCATTTTGGAAAATGAGCACTGAAGATTCAGCATATTGCAAAAAGCAGGTAAAAGGCAGCTTTTCTAAACAGCTGAATTTGCACTGCAAAGCCCATAGCTATCGTTGGTAAAAACTGCTGAAAAGCTGGCCGTTTGGTTGGGCTGCAGCTTTTTTCAGTGAAAAGCTGCTGAAAAGCCCAACCAAACACCCCCTAAGAGTTAGACATGGGAGATGATGGATTATGGTTATTGATTTATAGAGTAATAATGAATAAAGATTCGGATACACTTATCCTCTTTGGAATTTGGTAGGCGAGTCCCCCTTGAGTTGCCGTACTCCTCCTACACCGGTATTGTACGACTCTATTATCCTCCTCCCATTACCCTCTATCCCTAGTGGTCAGCAAGGTATTTAAGATCGATGGATCGGATCAATACTTTAAGGTTGGTGGCTTCCCGTTCTCCTCATGCAAATACAACTCCTCTTTGATGTCTACAGCCGTCACTTGTAGGTCATCGTTTCACCCCCAAAACATGTATTTATCCTTGTATGTCCTATACGAAGACCATATTGCCTGAGTCCTAGACAATAAGCATTAGGCACACCTAGAACCAATGACTTCATAGCAGGCATACAAAGCGATTAAGATTAATAATTCAATCAAGAAATATTTCTACCATATCACCAGTAACCTACATCTCTTTCGCGTAATAAGGCTACTCAAACATACTAATGATACAAGCACAATCAAGATGCATAATTAAAGACAAACATTACCAATAATCCGAGGAATGTAAATAAGAATACGATCCAATAATTCGACCATAGTTAGAGATCTAGAAATGAATATAGAAGAACAAGTGTTTAATCTTCTATAAGGGGAAACGAAACTCTCGCTCTCTCTAGCATGGTGGTGGCGGAAGAAGTAATCGATGGCCAAATCTTCTCTTAATTAATTAGGTGGATCCTCTTGTCATGAATGGACCACAATTGATATATTTTCATAAATATATCACAGCCGATCGATTATCATAATTGTACCTAAAGAAGTCATGACTAATAGATGTTCGTAGCTATACCTACACAGATTACAGCCAGTTGATTTTCATAATTATATCTAAAAATATTACAACTGATATCGTCTAAACAGATCAAAGTCGATAGATCTTCATAATTTTTATAACTACACTAAACATCATATGACCATTGATCTGATGGACCCTGATCATAAATTAACCATAACCGATAGATCTTGATAACTGTATGTAAGTGTTATTTGGTATTGATCGGGTGTACCTTAATTATTAATAGCCCACAACCAATTGATATTTATAATATTACACTTCATATTAAAGAGCTAGTTAAGCTTCAAGTCTGCATATTGACTAATACCAATGACCGTTGATATGAACCTTAACTCCATGTGCTGATCTAATATCACATACAAATGATTGGTTAATTGCGATCCGAACTTTAGTTCTGCAAGGTCTAATATCATTTGCAAACAACCCACTAGCTCAGTGCAACAACAAGCCAGCCGTCTCGTGATTCAAACTTTTATTCTACATACTCATCTAATTACATGTACAAATGACTAGTTGACTAACGTACAAACCAACGGTCGGCTCGGCGGTCTGACCTTTAGTTCCGCAACTAACCCGATATCACGTACAAATGACAGACCAGCTCGTGATCTGTACTTTAAGTTCCTTACTAATATGATATCATGCACAACCAACATTTCAACTCGGAACAAACAACCAAGCATTCGACTTGATATACTTCTGTACTTCGATATAATGGGCTCAATTAATTTTGCATATTAATCTAATATAACGTATAGATGACTAACTGGCTAGCAATCCGAAGTTTAGTTCCACATTCAATCGACATATCAACTCAGGTACAAACTATCGCTTGGCTAGCTTGAGATTGGAGGGTTATTCTACATGCTAATTTAATATCACATACGATTGACACATCCGAGCATAACTTGGTCGTTCTTGAAAATAGCATAATAGTCATACATATACAAGTCTAAAAAATTAAATATAATTCAAGATGCCTGCAAAATTGCACGGGACACTATACTAGTTGGAATAAGTTACACACATACCTAGGAGGCACAAAATAAAAATAATACTCTCTCTATTTCACTATATCTATCATAAGCAAACCATGCGCACAAACCAAGTAAGCACTAAATTTAAGAAAAAACAAATGAGAAATAACCATGCATATCCTATTAAGTAATACTCCCTCCGTTCTGTAAAGCCCATCGTTTTATTTTTCTGTTTAGATTCCACAAAGCTCGACTGAGACTCCTCGATGCTGGGTGCATGCAATAACTGCACCGCTTCATTTTCTGTCCAAGCGCATGCAAACTAGGACGAGAACGCCTCTACTCCTTCAGCATATGTAGCAAGCGAGAGAGAGCATGTGCCCCTTCTCTGTCTAAGGTGCAAGCGAGGTCGTCGTCGAGGAGTCCGAGTTGCGTTGCCGCCGAGGAATCCGAGCTGCGTCGCCGCCGAGCACTCCGAGCCGCGTCGCCGCTGAGAAGTCCGAGCTGCGTCGCCGTTGAGGACTCCTGAATGTGTGACGCCGAGGACTTCGGCATGAGCGAGTTCGAGCTGCGTCGCCGCTGAGGAGTCCGAGCTGTGTCGCCGCTGAGGACTCCGGCATGAGCGACGCCGAGAACTCTGGCATGAGCGCTGCTGAGAAAGAATGGTTTCGCACCGAGAAGGAGTGGCTTGACCAGGAGGACGAACGGCTTCTACGTCTATATGGCGACAACTACGTGGAGTGGCTTGCCGGTGAGACAGACCCGAGGGCATGGCTCGAGCACATGGCTAGTGTTGTAGACGATGGCGACCACGGCTTACTAGCGGAGCTTGCGTTCACTAGGTTATGGAAAGGCTT
This sequence comes from Stipa capillata, assembly GCA_019208055.1. Taxonomy (NCBI): domain Eukaryota; kingdom Viridiplantae; phylum Streptophyta; class Magnoliopsida; order Poales; family Poaceae; genus Stipa; species Stipa capillata. Next base: position 658,581 of record JAGXJF010002087.1, on the reverse strand, counting down.
CGTCAAGGTAAGTGACTTGCCGCTGGTCTCATTAGCATGGGATGCACTAAGGTGCATGACGGGTGCATGCAGGTGTAGCGAAGTTTAGAAAATTTTGATGCTCTGAAGTGTAGAAAAGTTTGAGACTTGTAATAAAAGTGATACTTGATCATAACAAGATTACATAAGGAACTTAATTGAGAAAAGAGATTGCATCGTTAACAACTTGTTGATCACACTGTAATCTAATGGCAAGAACTCCATTCCTCTCAAGCGATTGCTTCAAGTGTGGTACCTTGTAGTGTTGGGACCCTTTCGACCGTACAATTTCCTTCATGCATGCTTGATGACTGAGAAAAATGCAGTTACTCCTTTCAGCCGGGTAATCCTCAAAAGCCTGGAGGACCATTGAGACAATCTCATCGATAGATCTTGGACATGACTTCTGGAACATGGCTTGTAGAGCTGCAAAAAAAACCAAGATCTAGGATATTGGTATCCGGAGAGTTTGGCGGCTGGCATATTAACCTAATGTTAAATCCATCGGATGTGGCGGCATGACAAAACTGAGCATCATCTACTACAATGTGTGTCTTCGCATTATCCTGCTGTATGACTACAGGCCAACCACATTCTTCTGCAGGCCATTTCGCCTTAATGGCTGGCAAAACCTTGTTAACAATATAGTCACGGCTGACATCCTTGTTGATCACCGGCAGTACCTTGGTTACCATTGTACCTGCAGGTCGGTTAACAGTAGTCCTTTGCGCCTGCTCTATGGTAGTGAATGGAAATATGCCTATCTTTCCATCAAATGGCATGTTGCCATCCATGTCATATCTTGGTCTCGCAACAGCCGCCAAGAACATAACCTTCTCAATGAAGTTTTTGGATTGTGTTGTCCTCTCAGGATCATCCTCATCTAGGGCCAGATAGCAGTTCTGAGATTGCCTTGTGCGCCAAAACCACTTCTCATCTATGTGAATGACGTTGTACATTCCATAGAATGTAGGTTCATGCGGCATGCTGAGGGGGTCTATCATCGACAAAGTGAAACGAACCCTTGCCTTTTTATTACCTTCAGTTAAGGTAGACTTGATAGCATTGGTGTGCTGCCTAAACTTGCCTTCTTTCAACCTCCTATGCAACGTTGTCTTCGATATTTGCAGCTCATGAGCTAGATCCTTGAGAGTAGTTCTTTTGCCTAAAGGGACTTGTTTGATGGCTTCAGCATCGAATGCTATCCTTCTGCGGCCACAATTCTTCGGCTTCTTGCTCAAGACACCATGTATCCCTCCAGCTAGCTTGCCGCTGTGCCATATCATCTGCAACACTCTCACCGACACCCCTGTTTCCTCAGCGACAACATTACTCACTCCATGAGACAATATGCCCAAAGAAGTTCTCTCTAAAAGCATACAATAAACTGCCTTTCGTTGTTCATCCGTTAATTCCCTCTTTACCACAGTTCCATTTGTATCTGAAAAATTATCGGATAATGAATTACTGATCTGAGTCGGACAAAAACTTGAAGTAACTATAAAACCTTGTCCTTCCAGCAACAATAACAACTATTCTTACTTGAGTTCTCTACAGTGGCATCAATTCCAGCAGCTTCTGCATCACTGAAAGCAGCAGTGGCATCACTTCCAGCAACTTGTGCATCACCGGCAACAATCCCTCCATTGCCGGCACTCCTGAAACCTGGAACAACACATCCAGTTGTTATAAAATCAAACAAGAACACTAAAGGAGCTCTCCGTCTTGGAAATCAAACAAGAGCACTGAACTTACCAACGCTGTGACCTTTGCCAGCATAACTGAGTCTACCGCACCCGCGTCCACCGAAGGTTTGAACGCCGTGTCCTCTTCCAGTGAGTCTGAGCGCCGCGTTGCCGCAGCCGGCAGGATGCCCGTGGCCAGCAAGATGCCCGCGGCCGGCAAGACCGAGCCTTGAGCCACCACGACTAGATTGCCCACAGATGACATGACTTTGTGACGGCGCACCAGCGGCGGCTGACGTTGCCGCGGCCGGTGATGTGGCCGCGGCTAACAGATCCTCTTCTTGAGCAGCAACATTCAAATCGATGTCAAAGATCGTTGGTGGCTCATTGAGATCAAAATTTGCCATGGAAGTGGGGAAGAGACAATGGTGTGCTAGGATGTTTTGGAAGAGAGAGTGACGCGCATCTTATAGTTGAAAAGAAAAGGAAATTTTGAGTCTGTACTTCATCTTGGCCTAATCCGCGAGGCAGTGAAACAAACCAATGCATGTGAACTCCCATGCAATGCCATTGGTCAAGCGAGCGATCGCGTAGATTAAGCGAGAGCGAGCGCATGCAGAATCAAGCGAGTGAGCGAGATGGCGCATGCATGCAGACTCGCGTGCGTGGCAATCCTGCGTTTAAGAGAGAGCGAGCGAGCGAGTTTATTGGAGAGAGACAGTGTGTGGCGGGACTGCGTATCATCTAAAAGGGCACGGCGACCATGCAGTGCTAATTAGTGCTCCAATCGCACGAACAGGAAAGCTTCTTGGTATTAGTGATAAAATAAAACGATGGGCTTTACGGAACAGAGGGAGTATAAGCTAACCACCTAATCATTTCTAAAATATTTTAATAAAGATATAGAGTGGAGGTAACATAATAATTATACTCTTAGTATCGTTAGTGTACAAATATTTTAAAATAGAGTATTCTGAAATTGATAATAGATATAGTAAAACTTAAAAAATATTTGATAGAATTTGATCATACTTATCCTCGCTCGGATAGGTACGCGGCGAATGTTACAAGATAGGTAGTAGTTGATGGCTTATCTGTAATGACCCCACATACCACCCTCCTGGGTAGTATGCCGGATCTTCGACATATTGCGGACAAAGTGCCTTCTGGTCCACAATACATCGTACAGAGTAGCGTGCAGTAGCATTGCAGTGGTCCATTTATTACAAACGTAATTTACAAATTCAGAGAACAAGATGCAAATAAACAAACATATTCCCAAAAGTACGGGGAATTTAAAACCATTCCATTCGGCTCTAGCAAGGTCTTATCCTATATCTCTCATCTCCCACTTTCTATGCTTCTAAGCTTCAGGGTCTTCACCACGTTAGTCGAAGTAGTGGTCGATGCCTTCGCCTTCCGTCGCTGTTGTCGGTTCTTCGGAGCCTCCGTCTTCGACCTCGATGTAGACTACGTCTTGATCCATCGTCGGCTCGTCGACCAAGCAAAGGAATTAGAATAGAGGGATGAGTACAGAAGGTACTCAACAAGTCCAGGAATAGCAAAGAGGTGTTTGATGCACTATCTACTGAGAACGGCAATGTTCTCCAAAATCAATGCAGTCTGGCAAGGTACGAGAGTCAAGTTTTAATTTAAGAGACTACGATCTCATGTCTTACAAGCTGCTAGGATTCCCGATGAATCCCTTTCTTGCCGGGTTCGCAGTTCCAACCGGGAACACGGAGTGACAATGCCACAATTCTATACACTCTGCAGAGGTGCGCAACTGTACCCACAAACGATCATAAGTATGTACCCGAGGGAGCGACCCCCAAATCACGTACTCATGATCACAAAGCCGTTTCACCGCCCGTTCGGTCATACTCCGCGTCGTAGTCCCGCCCAACTGGGCCAAGGACTACCAGCCATGCCGTTGATCCTATAGATCCAACGCTTTGTGGGTAGCCAACGGCTAGAGCCACCTTCCCAACAGCTGATCTTACCGATCCAACTTTGAGGGCTTCCTTTCCCGGGGGCAGTATGACCTAGGGTAAAGGGTACTTTAGCTCAGCCCCGCCCATACAGGGTATGTGGTAAGCGCGGTCGCTACGGCCCTTAAGCACAATCGATCATTGGTTGCATTAACCTTATATGAAACATTCCCGTGTGATGAAATCCACCTTCCAATGTGCTAACCGCACCCTTTCCAGGATTTTATCACCCACCGTGCTATCGCCCAAAAACCGGCGATCAAAAACAAAACAACAGTTGCTTCTCTTTAGAAGATAGATTTCTCATTTTCATGCAGGTTATAGACAAGAGGGAAATTGTGGATCATTTTCAACGGACATGAACAAGAAACTGGACTTGCCTGGTATCGGATTGAAAATGGAGTTCGAAGGGTTTACTTGTGGAACTCCGGTTTCTGGCAAGAAGAACAATAAAGTCCGATAAGGACTAATTCATAAAAATTGCACGTATGAATGCGATAACATGACAATGCATGCATGAGAGAATGTGTATTAGCTTACTTCGAAGAGATTTAAACGTGAGTTCTCAAGATGTTTTATGAAGATTTAGGATTATTTGAAGTAGCAGTCAAACTTTAAATATCTTCAAATCTTATGTTGATTTTAACTTGGGTTGATATACTTTTACAACTTATTTCATTTAACTTTTACAACTTATCTCATTTAAGGACTTAGCTTAAGGTGAAAACCTCTTTTCCCAAGGAAGAAATGACATCCTTATCTCGATTAGAATTATTTACCATTTAGGTTAGGCTTCAATTTCCCCTTTCAAGAAGAAAATATTTTAATTAAAGCAATTGTCTAAATTTTTAACCTACTCTTCAGTTCACATGTGTGTATATTCATATGTTATGTTTACCTATTTATTTTCCTTCTGATTTATATTTTCAAAGGAAAAGAAAAGAATTAACCCTACCTAATCTATCCTAACCCATAGCCCTAGCGTATCTGTAAACACGCACACGGTCTCTCTCTTCCTCACCCATCCTTCTCACACCCACACGCCTCCTTTATCCTTTCCCTTTCTTCTTTTTCTCTCTCTCTCAACTCCCCACAATCGTCTCCATGGCCGATGCTGCGCCCCGGCCACTCCTCGGTTGCCTCCCCTTGGGCGCTGTTTCACTCGGCGCCGTCTCGGATCTGCACTTCCACCTCGGCCGCCGCCTTCTCGCCCGGGTCGCCCTCGCTCACGGCCGTCCACTCGGCTGCCCTACTCGGCCGCTCACTCGGCCGCTCTGTGGGCGCGCCCCTACGCCCGGCCGCCCCTCTCGGTCGCTGGCCCTGCCTCGCCGCCCCGCCACCTTGCGTCGCGCACCTCGGCCGCCGCCCGGGATGGCTGCGGCTGGTGTTGCAGCTCGCCACCGGCGGTGCTCCGCCGGCCCGCCTCCCGTTGGTGGCGCGTTGGGGTGTCTGGCCGCCGGCCTCCCTTCAACCCGGTAAGTACTCGCTCTCCTAATTCCCTCTTCTAATCCCTGAATTCTAGGGTTCTACCATGCCCAGACTGTTTGTCATGCTTGATTACTTGCAATTGGTAAGGTCCGGCTTATTTTAAATTCTTGATTGAGCATTCGGCGGTCTGTGATAGCATCTATTGGTGCTCTGTGATTATTTTCTAGATGCTTAAAATTTGTGTTTGGTTCTCATGCCCCATAGTTGGCCCGATTAGGTTTACTGTGAATGATACAGCGCAGAGTTACCATGAGTAGAATCTACTTCTTCCAGAACCCTTAACTCCCTGGTAAGGTCATGATATTGCTATCTGATCCTTAGCTTATCTTACTGCTTCGCGTGAGTTCTTATTCTATATGCACTAGACAAAACTGAGAACAGATGCCACACTTGATAGACGAGATAAGGACAGATACTGACATTTGGTTTGCAGTTCACTAATGCCCATGTTGATATCTGAATATTTTCTACGCATAGCTATAAGACCATGTATTGCTTTCCCTATTCCCTAGTGTTGTTTTATAGCTGCTATCAAGAAGGTATTGACAACCATCTATATTTTGCTATCATTTGTTCATAAATCATTAATAGGTTATGTCTGGATGATTAGGCTTACAACATTGTTTGAGACATTGAATTTACTAAGTTGATCATATAAGTATATTGATTGGATACTAATCTGCTATGTTTGTATGCTGACATTGTTGTACCCTTAATCTAGATCATTTAGTGATATGACATGAGTGGTATTGCAACGATTTCCTTGTAGTTCTAGAACTTTAGCCCATCTACCTATCAAGGGAATTCTTCATGTATATCAGCCCCTTTGAACTGATAGAACATAATCTATACTTCATCTAGTCGGCTTATTGTTGTGATGCTCTATTAGAGAAGAGTTTGGGGAAATGGTGATAAGAACAGATAACCCGTTTGTCTCTAGCTTAAGCACCCAATTCGGTTCTGAATTTACTGTTGTAAATTAACTAGGGTATGGGTACTACACTTAATTGGTTCATTGACCCTTAGCTAAATCTGTGCTGTTATTGGGGTTTGAAGACTTAATGGCATAGTTGACAAGGATACATGCACTATGCTTGATGCTGGTTGTTCCTTGATTCCTACATATATGCCTAAATCAGTTACTGAACTAGTAGAGCAGATGCTTCATTCGGTTTAGTTGTTCTCTGTTGTCCCCCATTATTCACATGTCTAAATCAGTTTACCAACTGAAAGAGCTTATACTACACCTGGTCTTAGCTTCTCACCATTTTTGGCCTATGCATATGTTCATCGATTCTCTCCATTGGAAGAGCAGATACTCACTTGACCATTAGCTAAAATTAAGCTAATATTGGTATTTGAGCACTTAACAACATAACTGATAAGGACAGATGCTTAAATGATCTTTGTTATCTTCTCTTTCCCCCATATATGTATATATGTGTGATCTGTTAAGGATTGGTAAGAGCAGATGCTACTACTTGGTCCTAGTTCTCTGTTGACTCCATTATACACATATCTAAGTTGGTTATTAATGGAAGGAACAGATGCTCTACACCTGATCTTAGCCCCTCTCTATCTCCTTCCTATATATGCATGTCAGTTTTTCTTAAACTGAAAGAACAGAGTTCTACTGGATTTGATTTGGTAGTTATGATATTTCATTGAGAAAGACTCTGAGGATGGGTATACGAAAACTGATAAGAACAGATACTGTGTTTGATTCTTAGTTTTAAATCGGAAATGCTCTTTTCCTATGGATTAATTTGAGATAACATATATATATACTTGATGAGAACAGATTACTACACATGTTGCCCATTCGGTTGCCTATATATACATGTGCTGATTTCTCTAAGAAGAAATCTGGGAAAGGTGATGGAAATTAAAAATCTGATAAGAACAGATCCTTCACAAGATGCCTAGGAAAAAAAAACCCGATGATGAATCTTTAGCTGAGGATTTTGTTGAGACATTTTGTGGGGCTAAGATAAGAACAGATATTACTAAGTCTCTTACAGATCCTGTGATGCAAAATAGATTCCGAGGGTCCCTTATGTTATCAAATTTCCATTTTCATGCATGCATATGCTGTGATGGTTGAAATAGGGCTTTACCTTGCTCCTAAGCTGGCAATGGCAGGTTTGGCTCCTAAGCTTGCTAATGGCTCCTGGTTCCTCTTCTCGGCTGGTCCCTCTCCTGACATTGACGCCTTCTCCTGATGCTCTTTTGCTTCTTGGCTAAACCTCCTCTTGCTTCAGCTCCTGCTGATCCCCTTGTTCTTGCCGCCTTAAGCTCCTGGGCTTGAGCTCTAATGGAGTAGCTACTGCTCTTGGGGTTGAGCTATGCTTGATGGCCAGGACTAGTGCTACTGCTGTGGTATTAGCTCTACTCGGTTGCTATTGGTGGTCTCACTTCCTCCTCTTCTTTGGCTGGTGGAGACTTCCTCTAGTGCTTGTCTGCAATTCCTGGGGCTTGGTTGCTACGCTCCAGTTCCTTGATTTGGCTCTCTCGAGAGCTCCGGTGATGACTTAATAGTGGTATTTTGGTGGCTGCTACTATGGCGATATGGATGTGTTAAAGTGCTGGTTTTTCTGGTTGCCTTGCCCTTATATAAGCCGAGCCCTGCCTAGGCCTATCCGGTGGGCTTCTCCGGTGGAATTTCCCGTGTCACCTCCCGCTGCCTGCTCTAGCTGCTACGTGGCTGCTTGCTTGAGCCTAGCATCTACCTACTGATGGTATAGCTCGGTTGTTTTATTCGGTTAGGCGCGTACTGCTCAGCAGCACTTGCTGCTGTGTGTGTGCACAGGAATTCTTGCGTTGATTCTGTTGCCTTGCCGGTTGAGATATTGACTCTGGTCAAAAACCGTGGCCTGCTGGATTGCCTATTGGATTGTTGCCTTATTTGGTACGGGATGCTATTCAGTAGCACTTGCTACTATGCATACACAGGAGCTCCCTGTGCAGGTTCAGTTGCCTTCCAATCTAAGATTTTGGGCTATGGTCAGCTCGTGAGCTACTTGGTGAATAAATCTTTTGGATGGCTGATATTTATTTCCTGTTTTTGAGTTTTGTGAATTCTTGTTAAAACAAAATATGGAGGCATTTTAGATTAAGAAAATAAAAGTTATTTTTAAATACTTCTCACCTCTTTTTCTCTCTAGTATATAAATTATTAGGTTTGTCCGATGAGGGTCTTAGCCACGTGGCCCTCGGGCATTTTCGGAACAAAATGTTTTCGAAAACTACTTTTCAAACTTAAAAGTTATTTAGGTCATCGGCACGATTTTGCCCCCGCGGCTAACCCTGCGGGTGTCGGCGGAACTGTGCCAGTGTCCACTCGTATTTTAAAACGTCCGATTCGAAAACCTACCTCCTACAGCAATGGCGAAAATCCAATCGGTCTCGAGTGCATATACTCGACGTCCTCGGATTTCACCTACATTCCAAAGCTTCCCCCCTCCGACTCCCGACGTTCCTCGACTACAGCTCCAGACTCGAAGACTCAGAAGTTCGAAGGCTTCGGGTTGAATGTTTGCGTAGATAGAATTGTCATCTATGTACTTTTCTTCTTTATTTGTTTATTCTTGTATAAATGTTGTATTGGGACATTGTAACATTGGTTAAGTTAATAAAATTTCAATTTCAGTTATTAATTTCACATGTGTGAGTGATGATTGTTATGAATAATGCGGATGCCATGCATGCGAGTGCACATCAGAAATTCCCCCCTCTCTCTCTAACTCTCAAGGTAGTTCGGTAGAATCGGGTCAACTCAGCAACGTGAGTTGACCTGACCTTCACCTCACGCTTCTCTCGAGTATCCTAAAACTAGGGTCCTCACATCATCGCTCACAGCCGGCCACGTCACTCCCTTGTAATCATCCAAGCCTAAATCTTCTTACCACCCATGGCCGACACATACTATCTCGTACCCCTTCTATCAACTAACAGTGGACATACAATCCTCCAAAAAAGATTCGCTTCCCCTAGCTGGCGGCTAGGGTTTATCTCTCCTCCGCTGGAGTCCGTCTCCGGCGTGAGTACGACGTGGATCTCGACTGAACTCTCTGCCCCTTACCTTGCTCTCAGTCTGATAAAGGGGGGGTGCTCTTATCTCCCTGGTTCTAGTCTGTGGCTGAGTATCTAGGGCTCTTGTTCTCTGAGATCCGGAGACTTCTTGACGATCTCGACATGGAGGACGCTACTTCAGGCTCGTGTTCGGGTTCGGCCAATTGGAAGGAGGCAAAGGAGACGCGCTTGGATGATCTTCTAGAACGTTTAGAGCTGCAAGAGGAGGAGGATGATGATATGGTCTTTAACGATGAATTTGTAGCAGATGACGAGGAGTTCGAGTGGATGGCGATCGCCAAGGTGCATACAACCAAGCCCTTCAGCCGGAGCACTTTCTATCATAATATGCGGATTGCATGGAGCCTGGCTCAAGGGGTTGAGTTCAGAGCTTGTGGAGAAAACCAATTCTTGTTGAAGGTGAATTGTCTTAGGGATTGGAGGCGGGTTACTGAGGATGGCCTCTGGCTGTTTAGGGGATACGGTGTGCTGATTGAATCGTATGATGGGTACACCAAAACGAAAGAGGTTGAGCTTGTTCGGATTCCAGCATGGATTCAGATTCATCAACTCCCAGTGGGATTTCGTAAAGAGGCTCTCGTAAGATCGTTGGCTGGGCGAGTCGGTTTGGTGCAGAAGGTAGATTTGAATCCTCGAGGCGAGGGAGACTTCATCAGGATTCGTGTGCGACTTGACATCCGGAAGCCACTCACACGTGTTGTCTCGATCACCAAGGATAAGAAAAAAAATCTTATTTCCAGATCAAGTTTGAGAAGATGCCTCGGTTTTGCGCGGTTTGTGGCATGCTGGGACACGAGCACATGGAACACGGGAAAGGAGTACATGAAGAGCATGAGTGGAGAAGTCTTTTGGTCGAACTCATGAACAATGGGAAGCAGAGGAGGAGGAGATGGACACATCTACCAGCCCACTCAAACCTAAATCTAACATGCAATTTGCTGACATTCCGGCTGGTCGGAAAAGGCTGACTTTCAACGATCTGCACGGCACAGAAACTGCTGGGAATCTGGCACAAGCGGAGGAGGGGAGTCATACTATGGAGGATAATTCTAACTCCATGGTGAGGGTGGTGAATGTGAAACCCAGGTTGCTGTTCTCTCCTAATCAGGAGGAGGACAGGACGTCACAAAACTCAAAGAGGCTGAAGACAAATGATGTAGCGACTAATGGCTCACAACCTGTTGGATCGGTGGGCTCCCTCGAGGGGCGCCGCCGTGCGCAATGAAACTTGTAAGTTGGAACTGCCATGGAATGGCCAGTGTCGTGGCAGTTCGGGCGCTTTTGGAGGTCCAGAAGCAGTGGAGGCCGGAGGTGCTTTTTCTGTCTGAAACACATCTAAAACCGAACTAGGGCAGAGAAGCTGCGTAAGAAAATAGGTATGGATTTCATGGAGATTTATGAAAGCGATGGACTGAGCAGAGGTTTGTCCTCTATTGGCTGCGCTCGGCTAAAGTGTTCTTGCAAGGTCTGCACCCCCATTTTATTGACGTTGTCATTGAATGCCCGGATAACCGTGTGTGGTGCCTAACTGGCTTCTATGGCGAACCGAGTTGGGAAAATAAACATCTGTCTTGGGACTACCTCCGGGACCTTAAACTACAGCTTGATATGCCGTGGGTTGTTGTTGGGGATTTTAATGAGATTCTCTATTCTCATGAGGAGGAGGGGGGTAATCCAAGACCGACGCGGATGATGGAGGAGTTCAGCAACGCTCTTGTTGACTGTGATTTGGAGGACATGGGAGATCCCTTCACTTGGAGGCGTGGTAAAATCCGCGAATGGCTTGATCGAGCGGTTTGTAATGGACGGTGGTCGGCCATGTTCCCGGGGAGGCTATCATAAACGCTCCTCATATTAAATTTGACCATAGGCCGGTAGTACTTAATACAGATCACCATGAGATGCTGGTGATGCGTCCTGCCGGTGGCATGCGACAGTTTGAAGCTAAGTGGCTGCGAGAGGAGAATGTAGACACTGTTGTTCGAGAAGCATGGGATAAATCACTATTGCTACCATCGTTTGCAGCATGTGTGGCAGCAGTGCATGCTGATCTGCATAACTAGGACCGTGCTACTCTGAAGGCTCCACGAAAACGAATAGCTGAACTTCACAGAAAGCTTGAAAGGGTACGGGCTGGACCCTTGTCGGACAAATCACTTGCACAACAAAAGGAGCTTCAGATTGCTATTGAAGGACTGCTAGAACAAGAGGAGATTTACTGGATTCAGAGAGGGCGAGCTAACTGGCTGAAATATGGTGACAGGAATTGCAATCTGATCAAGCGTCTCCAGGATGATAATGGTGTTTGGAAGGAAGGTAATGAACAACTAGCTGAGGACATATGTTCGTATTTCTCTTCCCTGTTCACGAGTGGTATTGAAGAACCAAATGCAGGGGTTCTACAGAAAGTGAAAACCTGCGTCACACGTATATGAATGAATCACTGTTGATGCCGTATACAACAGAGGAGGTGCGCAAGGCCCTGTTCAGCATTGGAGACTTGAAGGCCCCTGGCCCAGATGGTTTGCATGCAGTTTTCTACAAGAAGTATTGGTCCTTGGTGGGGAATGATTTAGTTACTGAAGTACTCAAGGCGGTAACTACTGGTGTGATCCCTGAGGGCTGGAATTCCACTACAATTGTTCTGATTCTGAAAGTGAATAAGCCGGAGAAGGTAACTCAATTTCGACCCATCAGTCTCTGCAACGTTGTTTACAAAGTTATATCAAAGCTGCTTGCTGCTAGACTGAAGATGTTTCACCCCGAGATTATTAGTCCCTCGCAAAGTGCTTTTGTTCCCGGAAGAATTATCACGGATAATGTCTTAGTCGCTTATGAATGTCTTCACGTGATGAAGAAGAAGAAGAAAGGTAAATTTGTCTTGTGCACAGTCAAATTGGACATGCATAAAGCATACGATAGGGTTGAATGGAGCTTTCTAAAGGCTATCCTCTTGAAGCTTGGCTTTGCTAATCGCTGGGTTGATATGATTATGGCCTGCGTGTCTTCAGTATCTTATCGGGTTAGATTTAATTCCATGGAAACTGACGAATTCTTCCCAACTAGAGGATTACGACAAGGGGATCCTTTATCCCCTTACCTTTTTTGCTGTGCACGGAAGGATTGACAGCATTACTGAATGATGCCGAGGAAAAAGAAGAGCTGGTGGGAGTTAGGGTGTGCAAAGATGCACCGGCTATGTCTAAGCTCCTCTTTGCTGATGACTCTTTAATGTTATTACGGGCTGACCGTTCTAATGCTATATGTCTGAGAAGGATTCTAGATGAATATTGTTCAACGTCAGGTCAGTTGGTGAGTGAGGCGAAATCTAGCATTTATTTTAGCCCCAACACTACGGTGCAAGTGAAGGCTGAGGTTTGTATGCGCCTAAACATTATGTCCAAAACTATCTCGGATAAGTACTTGGGATTGCCCCCAATGATTGGAATTGATAGAACAGATTGCTTCCAACATCTTATTGATAGAGTTTGCCAGAAGATTAATGGGTGGAAGGAGAGGACCCTGTCCTATGGTGGTAAAGAAGTGCTTCTCAAGGCGGTTGCTCAGAGTATCCCAGCATATGCGATGTTGGTCTTTAAATTCCCCAAAACCATATGTAAGGGAATAATAGATGCAATGTCGCACTATTGGTGGGGCGATGATGATAATCACAAGAGAATGCACTGGTTTGCTTGGTGGAAAATGTGCATTCCAAAGCTGAAAGGAGGAATGGGTTTTCGTGATATACACTCTTTTAACTTAGCATTACTGGCCAAACAATGCTGGCGCCTAGTCTCTAATGCTGATTCCCTTTGTGCAAGAGTATTGCGGGCAAAGTATTACCCTACTAGCAATATCCTGTCCACTCCTCTCAAGAAAGGGGCGTCATATGCTTGGCAGAGTATTTGGGCGGGAATTCAGTGTTTCAAATGGGGATGCATATGGCGTGTTGGTGATGGTATGAAGATTAATATATGGGAGGATCCATGGATCCCTAATAGTCCTTCACGGAAGATCATCACCTCTAGGGGCCGCAGAGTCATTACCATGGTGAATGAATTGATCAACCCTCAGACTGGAGTGTGGGATGAGGAACTAATCAGAGATAATTTCTGGCCTATTGATGCAGGGCGGATCCTCCAAATCCAGTTGGCCAGTGGTGAGATGGAAGATTTTATTGCTTGGCACCACTCGAAGAACGGCGTCTTCTCTGTTCGCTTAGCTTATCATGTCAAATGGAATAACCAACATGGCAAAAAATTGCATCGAACTTCAGGTCCAAGTAGCTCTATGAATAATCCAGTTTGGAAGAAGCTTTGGAGTATGAAGGTCCCAGCCAAGATCAAAATTTTGTTATGGCGCAGTCTGCATGGTACAATTCCTTGTAGGATGATCCTGACGAATAGACGCATGATTCCCAATGGCTAATGCCCAGTGTGTGCAGAGGAATCTGAAGATATCAAGCATGCCCTTTTCACTTGCCAGAGAATGCTGTCAGTTTTGCAAGCATTGGAGGTTTCTTCTATAATTCAGCAGGCCTTGCTAATTGACCAAGAGGGACAAATAATTCTTGCGGAGCTGCTGTGTAATGACGCTGCTCAGAAGCAGTATATTGGAGAGCTGGCTGTGCGGGACATCATTGCAATTGGGTCTTGGTACATTTGGTGGGATAGGAGACAAATTATAAATGGAGAATCAGTGCAAACTCCAAATCGTACGGCTCAGTCTATTCAGGCGTTGGGCATGAATTTTGTGAAGTCCTTTGGAACAACTCTTGAAGGTCATCAGTCCAACTGGTTGAGACCTCCTCATGGTATGCTTAAACTGAATGTAGATGCCTCCTTTCTATATGAAGATTGTAGTGGTTCTGCTGGTGCTGTTGTGAGGGACAGCAGGGGCATATTTGCTGGATGTGCTAATGATCTTATGGGCCAAGTTGTGAACGCTGCAGTAGTAGAGGCACATGCCCTTCGACTTGGTATGCAACTCTGTGCGCATCTTGGCTGCCGAGACTTGGTGATTCAATCGGATTGTTTGGAGGTTATTAACTCTATGAAGAATGGAGCAGGCGATTTGTCTCTGGCAGCGGCAATTTATGCAGATTGTGTCCAGCTTCTACAGGAGTTTAGAAATGTCACTTTTGAACATTGTTTTCGGGAAGCAAATGTGGTTGCTCACGAATTAGCTAAATCCGTTAGGCTTCATCCGCCGAATGTGTGGCTGGAGAACCCGCAAAATTTTATTTTGCCTTTGTTGCTTGAAGATGTAACTCTGATTTAGTTCAATATATCATAGCCATGGTGGCTTTCCTTAAAAAAAACAGTGGACATGGTTCAATTCTATTAAGTATTACTTAACTCTTTTTTGCCTTGGTTTTTTTTCTATCTGCTAGTAGCAAACATGTGCCATTAGTGTGCTGTGCATGCATTGTGTGCGGTCTGCCTTACACTTGCAGGAAAAAGAGAAAATGGCACATTTGGCAGGCTGACTGCGGTCAATTCCGGATCTGAGCCCGCTCTCCACGCAATGACAAAAATATCACAGCGATTCGCTCGACACTGGACGCGTGGCTCATGTCGGGCTGGCTGAGGGCGACGCACGCTGGTCGTGCCCCGCCATCCCGACACGCCAGTGTCACCTCCGCCCGGTGTGACGCACCAGCGTCGCCTCCGTCTAGTGCGACATGGTGTGCGGCGGGTCCCGGCGGGGCCCGCTGCCAGCGACGCGACGCGGCGTTTTTTTCTTCTCGATTTTCACTTTTCAATTTGGATCACTGATGAGATTTGATTAAATTGTTTGCTATTTTGCAAAAAAAACTAACTATGTTAGTTGGTTTAGAGAGAAAAACATGAGCATAAGCAGAACAAAATAATTTTGAAGAGCTCTAACAAATTTTAATATTTTGCTGTAGCATGTATTAAACCCACCAATAAATTCTTTTAGAACGAGAATAACGTGATATATTGCATAGAAATAAACAAACTCACGATAATCAGCCTCTTCCTCTCTTATGCCTTGGTGGCATGTGATCAGAGGGGAAGATAAATTGTGACTGCGGTGTTGGGTTGGTCCGGAGATTGTAGGGCGGAGTTTGCTGATTGTCTTGCGTAACATCCGGCTGTGTAGGAATCTGGCTGTAAGCAAGCTCGTCAGCTTGAAACAAATTATCTATCCAGTGATGGCGCTGAGAGCCCTCCGCCATATCGTGGGATGATGCACCCTGGTAAGCAGGTCCTCCAACGAGGGACTGATACTGAATATTTGAAAGAAAACACGGGTTCTGCACAGGAAATGCACTCTCGTCCATCGGCGAATCGAGGTGGTGCATTGTCTGCAAAAAAAATAATCGTAATTAAATGTGTAAGATTAAATTTAAGCAAGCAAATAGTTGGTAGGTTAAATTTAAACTTCGTACCTCTTTGCTTGCACCTCCATGAGAGCTCTAGCCCTGCGTGTACGGTGATTCCATGTCGTACTGAGGCGAGAAGGTGATAAATTGCATACCAAAAATAATTTAAAATAATTTTAGCACTTATTTTCTTTACTGATTACAAGATAGTACACGTACCTCTGTGCTTGAACCTCCTTGAGAGCTCTGGCCCTACTCGTGCATCCTCGGAAATCCTATATGAGCTCTCCAAGATGAGGTCCGCATGAGCGTCGTGTCAGCTCGCATGGTCGGCTACGGATGCAAGCAGTACGGTAAAGTTAACATGAGCATGTGTAAGATAACCTCCGACGTATAAAAAGACATATCTCTCGATCTCGACGTCTAGAAGCGGATACTGAACCGCGGGCCTGACTTGGTCCTGCCTCACTTGGATGCGCTAGGCTTGATCGTGCCTCACTTGGACGCGCGGACCTCTGCTCGGGCATGTTGAACGCACCGCGTATTATGTCATCAGACCGACCGCATCTTAAATTCTTCAAAATGTCCTGATTATGGCTTGTACGAATGACGGAAGTGGCAGTATCCGGCATGCGCAATGCCCTATCGAACTACGTGAAAAGATCGTCATGTACTTGAGAGTTGAAATTCGTAACTCACAACCTCATACGATTTCTTATCGTGTCATCACGAACCGAAGCTCTGTGCCAATTCATCGCTAACCGTAGTTGCTGTGAATGCATGAGTGAAGCTGGTCTCGATGGTGGATTAGAAGTGAGCCTAGTGCGTGTCCTCGGCACATACCAGCGTATGTATTCGTCATACATGCGCTCGTCGTACGGCCTGCATATAACTTCATATTGTAATAATCCACATTTATATAATTGTTGGCACACATGAAAGCTATTTACCGTTCTTCCCGGATGACCTCTAGTGGAGCCCTATTATCCCAACTGTCCTTCCATACGCGTTGCACCCCCCTCCAATCGTCATCTTTTCTACTTTTCTTGTCCTGCCTGTGTTACAAATATGACATGACAAAGGCTATTTCAAAGAGCACTGTACAGGAATAAAAATATTTATAAAGTTTGATTGCGACTTACTCATGAACCTTGTTCTCGAGCTCTCTATTATCTGGAGGGGGGACATATTGGAAGAGACCAAATTGTCTCATGACACGTCCCGGTGAATACGGTTCCACCATGTGTGAGAATACAAGGTGCGAAGTTGTCAACCAGAGATGCCTATCCATGAAACACTGAACGGACAACCCTGCAGGCGCGACGCTGTTTATATGATCTTTTGTCCATGGAAACCATATGATGCCATTTTGGTGCAACATCTCAAACTCCTGCTGGTAGAACACGTAGCACCGGGCTGACACTTCTCGAGCCCATGCTAGCGTGCCGTATGTCCACCTAGTCCCCATAGTTGGGCCACCGCTGTACTCCTCCCCTACGGGGTACGGGTGGACCGGAACTGTGATCTGTGGCCGTCCAACTGGAAAGTGCTCCCACGACCATAACTGAAGCAAGGTATGACAGAGATCTAGTGTTGGATTTTTGGCCTTCTTGTGCCGTGAGGCGTCACACAAACCCCGGTAAAAAGCACAGAGCACTGCAGATCCCCAGCTGTATTGGGGGATGGCGTCGAGCGGGTCATCAGCCAAAGACTCAGCTAGGTGGATGTAGTTCGGATAAACTACATTACCGTGTGAAGTAGGAAACATGTACGCACCGAAGAGGAACAGCAAGTACGTAACAAGGTGGGTGCTCACAACCTCATCAGTAGCCCCTTCTGGGCACGTCCCAAACCTCCTAAGCCATTCGTGAGGCACACCTCGTGCGACAACACCCGTGTCTGTTCTGGGTATCTGAACACCAAATCTCGCACCCAAGTGCTCCCTCCAGTCAACTCTCCGGGGTGGTGGAACAACTGTCGGTCCTCGTATAGGCAGACCAGTGATCATGGACACATCCTGAAGAGTCACCGTCATCTCTCCCCAACGAAAGTGGAAAGTGTGAGTCTCTAGTGTCACACCCCGATTTTCCAAAACCCGAAAATTAGGGCCAACAAAACCTTTTGCGCTAACAACAATATTCTCATAACAAACCTAATTAAAAACTTTGTCGTCTCTCTCGCAACAATACCATCGACGGATATAACTGCCATGTGATCTCCTTCTCTCTCGACACATGTGATCAAAAATTTCCATCACGACTATCTCTTCATTCGTTTCCACCATGCGTCCCTCGACGCAAGGCGACCTCCGCCCGTCTTCTACCCTAACGGGTTATTCACAAGCTGGTATATGCAAACATGCAGTTTTCCACATGCATGTACCCACAGGTGTAGGAGCGTATGTTCGTCTACTATACGGCATCGTTGCAATGTTGAGCATATATACGACTCAAACCTCTTTCAAATGCCGTGATCTTCTGCCACCTACATCGCCATGTCCTATCACGAGCATGTATACATATATATACTACTTTTATATATACGCAAAAACCCTAAACCCCGGTACTCTCTGCTTGCTTCCGCCGCCAACCCAAGACATGTGTATATATGGGTATACCGATGGCATCTCTCAAACTCTAGCCTAGCATGACCTTTTCTGCTCATTCCGACCTTATCGCAACCCGGTATATGCAAAAATTCCCGCGTGTATGTATGCACATACACTCCGATACCCTAACTCGTTTCCTTTGAACTTAAGTGAACCCAGAACCCACGCTCCTAATCTACCCACCAACATTTCATAAGCTCCAGCTAAAATAATCAAAATGCTAGTAACGTGTTAAGCTTGAACCAACCAATTTGCACATATGTAGCCCCTGAACCAACATGCACTCTTGCGTGATTCCTTTTGCCATTCAAAAGAATTAGATTGAACCTGGTAGATATTTTGAGCAATACGCTTTTGTTGACCTTCCGCCTTATTCTGCTATCTCCACATCGTGCACCAACCGACCTCCCCATACCTCACTTCCACGTGGGCCCCAAACTCCTCCAGTCAACTCCATCCACTTCCTCTGAGCTCCTCTCTCTACTGAGCACAGCCGGTACTGCTCCTCCATGAACACGTAGTGTCGCACCATTGAAGTCCTACAGCGTTCGGCACCTAAACTCAATGCCCCTTTTGCCAGCACGCGCACCAAACGGTGCCTAACTCCACTGTCCAGTACAAGCTGTCTACTACTTCACCGCTGCACCAGACCACTTCATCATCCTGGCCTAGAATCAATGCCTAGTTCAGCTGGATTCCCGCTATGGCCACCGTCGACATGCACCCCAGCCATGTGCACACTGCTCCCTGCCTTATCCCTCTCTCTTCTGCTGATTAAGCTAATGCCCGAGCTCGTACTCGAACTCCATTTATTTTCCCCAAGCTGAACGCCTCTACCTACATATCTCCCAAGCCCTATTCCTTCTCCTCAAACCGAAGCAGCCGCCCTTGTCTCTCTTTATCGGCTCCGGTTGCAAGTGCCGCCGCCGCCCCTTTGAAGCCAGCCACCACCAGCATCAGCAAGCCCCTGCGTCCCACTCAATCCCGCCGCCGGAGCTGTACAAGAGAACACCGGAGCTCACGGCGCCCGCCTTCCCATCCAAGCATTCCACCCTGCTAGCCCCGCTGCTCGGCCCCAGTGTTTGCTGCCGCTGGAGCTATTGAGCTCGCCTGTGAGCCACCTGCAAGTTCACTCGAGCGCCCCGCCACTGGCAGGGTCCGTCGTAGCTGGCGCCGTCGCTCCGACCGCCGGTGGAGCTCCTCTGAAGCACAGCACCGACCTCTTCTGACCGCCGCTCCTCCTCCCGCGTCCCATTCCCCGCAGGCGAGGCCCTCTTGGCCGCCAACCCAAGGCCCACCGCTCGCCGCCGGTGAGCCCGAGGTCCGCCTCTTCCCCTTTTTCCCCGCGGCCCTAGCGAGGAGCCGCCGCAGCAAACGGGTCTGATCCGAGAGCACCGACGGTCTCTCCCAATCCCCTTGTCTCCCCGGGCTCGGCCTGGGCACTGCCGCCACCGGATCCGCCTCCGCCCATCACCGGTGAGACCTCCCGCACCAGCTATTAGGCCACGCCGCCATGAGCTCGCTCTAGTTCCCTCGCCATTTCCCGCACAACGTCTTCCTCCCTGCCATGCCGCCGCCAGCAGCCCGCCCCTGACCGGCCCGTTCCTCCACGCGCCGCCGCGTTGAACGCAACCCGTGCTGATGCGCGCCGGCAAGAAGAGCCTCAAGCTGCCACCGCTAGTTCCCTTTTCCCTTCCTCTCTCGCCATTGCCCCTTGCTCTCCTCATACCGCGCACATTCAAGGAGCCCACAATCCCCCTGCTCTCCTTGAGGCCGAGCGCCTCTGCTCGCTGCCCTCAAGCCAAGCCGTGGCGTTGTCGTCGGGGTCTTCTCGCCTCGCTCCGACCAGAGCCGCTCCGGCCGCCCCCTCCAAGAATCCTTCCTCACTACATCCAGCACCCGACCAGTAAGTGCCCAAGGTCGCCAACAGCTTAAAATGAAAATTCCTCGTATAGGGCACCAAATACTTCATGTAGTACGCTAATGCTTAGAAGATCATCTTTTAACTTAGAATCCCGAAGTAGAAACCCCTTTCGTACCTCGGTCTTCATCTATGCCATCCATTGGTACCTAGCAAACCCTAATCAGGGGAAACGAGGGTTCCAAGACATTAGGAATGGTACACCTCCCAGAAACCCTATGTATGAAGACCTAAGTAGTAAATAAGGATATGTAAGAATTTTCAAGTCAACACAACTCATGTGTGTATATGCATATATACATGCAAATGTGCCCTTAAACAAATTCACTCTTGCTCCAAAAGCTTTTCAACTAGCTCTCTAAAATATCGTAACATGATTAATGTCCTCTGGACCCAACGAACATATGAGAACTACAAACTTTAAATGCTAACACGTTCGTAGTCATATCGAGCCATGTCTTTCAGAACACCAAAATCCTTATTTCACGCGGTGTTACTTCCACTTTGAAAACCCTAATCAACAGCCAAGCCCAGAACACATTATTTAATTTTTCATGTGTATATTTGGTTCTTCTTCGCGTCGTTATTCATTCGACGTTTTTCCGACGTGTAGTTACGACATTGCAACGTCACGCGAAGGGGATGTCGACCCATTGCCGTATCAAGACCAACTTTCGGACTAAGGCTGTGATTGCCAGGCAAGCATTCCCACCTTGATCATGTTGAATCTCATATGTGTGAAATTTAATTATTTTGTTTGCGAAACTTGCATGCTATGTGGATATCAACGGTATTTTATGTAGACATAGTTATATCCGATAGCTGCATATGACTTAAGCCTGAATATCCGATCCTTGTAACCCTAGAAGTATTAGTCGGTTGTTCCACGACCGACAAAAGTATTAGGGCTATAGGTCTTAGCCATGCTTAGACCCGCTTTAGTTTAAAACTAAATATTTGATCGGTGTCCACCAAAACCCTGGGACATGAGAAATAAAACCCTCAGATAGCATGTGTTATCCGAGGTGGCATTTGAAAGAAAGGTTTGTCAAAACCCCAAATGAAACTGGAGATGATTTTGATTCGGGTGAGAATGGTAAGGGCAGCCTGGGGCTGTAGAGTATCTGATGGTGGCATGTTCGTCCGGGACAAACATGGGTCGAGAAAATGGAGACTTGCTCGAATCAATTAAGGACCGAGCCTAAGTGCCGTTAAACCAATTCCCTCACCGTACGTCCACATGTCCTTTATGGGAAGGACTTGGCTTGGTACCCCGGCAAGTATTAGGGTATGGACCCGTGGGAAGTAGGAAGTATGTGACTAGGTGTTTAAAGTCCTAGAGATCCACCACCGCTGGGCGATTGGGGTGGATGCAACACAAAGGTAGGGAGTCTCATTTTTCGTCCGGGACGCAAAAGTTGGGTTACCACCTAGCAGGTCCAGCTCTAGTATGGAAGCGGGCGAAGGCCTCGTTGTAACAACCCTGCCGATACACCTCGTGAAGTGTATCCATATGCGCACGGCAACAAGGGTGACTTACATCTTGTGGGTAAAGCTGTACAACCTCTGCAGAGTGTTAAAAACTATTCGAATAGCCGCGTCCTCGGTCATGGACATGAACTGGCAAGGCCACACATTGGTTAGACTGAGTTTTGCTTGCAAAAGCTGGGGAAAGGGATTAAGGACGTGGGCATGACGTGTCCACAGAGTGCAATTTACGCTACACGGTTGGTAGCAAGGAATTGTAGGAGAAGGAGGCTAGCCATACTGTCCGGGACAGTACGGGCTAAGCATTGAGTTGAGCGGAGGCCAGCTGAGCTATCCGGGATAGCACGGGCTGAGCACTGCGTTGAGAAGGCCAGTTGTACTATCCAGGATAGTACGAGCTGAGCAATGAAATGAGGAGGCCAATCATACTGCCCGGGGTAGTATGGACTGAGCCATCACAAGAGATAAAAAGGAGGTAGCTGGGTCTACCTCAAGAGAAGTTTTGTTGCTTTGAATTGCTCTGATTTACAAAATTGCTTTGGAATCTACTATTGTCGTATTTAAATTGAAAACTTACATTTCTGCACAACAAGCAACTTAGGATAGAGCTATTCCTTGAATTACACCTTGCATGAAATATTGCTGTATAATTCTCCTGTGGGAATAGCTTGTGAGTACATTCAACGTACTCACCTGGCTTGTTGATTTGGCCAAACGAAGGAGACAACAATTTCGAAGACACGACTATGAACATGAACACTAGGGCGTAACCCCAGTCAGCTGCCTGTCGGGTATGGCATATTGATGGGCATCATTACCGCTTGAATTCCGCTGCAAGTTTATAGCCGTTGGGCTACAGGTATCAGACAATTGACCTTGATGGTCTATTTCCATATTGGATATTGATATTCGTATGTATGACCACGATATACAGGCTAACTTGTGTGTACCGGCTACTGATCCAGGGACCGGTACAGTAATCACAAGGGAGTATCCAGCCTTAAAACCGGGTACGCCACAGCTTGGTATCAGAGCCATATTGACTGTAGGTTAACCCTAGTTAGCACGGATGTTAGATGTAAACCCTAGGTAAAAACAGTACTTTCAGAAAAATATACAAACTTATTATAATTGTGGGTTCTATTCTCTTACCCTTCTTAGCTTCCCCTCTTACCTATGTTGCTTTAAGAGAAACACAGAGTTTTCCCTATACTCTCGTCTACCTCAAACATTTAGACTATACTAGCAAGGTAAGCAACGAGACCCATACGGACGATCTCGCAGACGTGCAACCTGACCTCTACACCGATACTCAAGATGGGTCGTATCATCGCCCAACTCAAGAAGCTCACCGCAGCCCTCTATGAATGGATCAGCACCAACCGTTCGACCATTTAAGTCTGCGATGTCAAGAGTGTGAAGATCTGCAAGAGATATGCCTCCTTAAAGTGAAGAAGACCCATGGACATGTGCTGCTCTTGTCAGAAACAAGAAGCCACTGACACTAAGGAATGCCCCGCCAGGGGCGGCGATCATCAAAAGTTACCATATGGACTAAACCTATAGGTTAGGTCACTAGACCTCACTTGACGTGAGCAGCAAGATATGTATCCCTTCTTAGTTCGAGTTTTAGGCATCCTTGTGGTGTACAATATAACCTACGATATTCCCTGCAACGCATTCGCAATTTCGTGTTTTACTTGCTTGCCTAATGTGGCCCGCACATATGTCTACCGACGCATGTAGCGGTTACATCCACTGTTGCATAGTTAGTATGCCTTACCTTAACTTTAGGACGCAAGTCCGTCCTGCCGTCCCCTCCGTTTAATCTATCCCTTGAATTTCGTCGATATCACCTCTCTTTGTCAGCCTTATGTCGCTTCTTTTGACGACTTTGGCTTTGCTTCGTCTATAAGCCACTGACTGGATAAGACGTGAGCCTCCGTCCTATCCCGAGGCAATCCCTTCTTGGAATCCTCGTTGACCTCCATGTTGCCAAGCAACTATTTAAAGCCCTAACTTCCCTCTCGTGTTACACACCAGTGCCCCTCTCTGTTCGTCCGAACACCCTTTCCTTGCCAGAAGGGCACTCAGCCCCTAGTGTTTCTTTCCTGCTCATCTTCCTTCCTCGTGAACATGAGGTCTCACGGCGCCCTTTGTCAAGAAACCACCGCAGAAGAATTCACCGGGTTCCCAAGCATTTTGTGGACCATGGTTCAGCAAACCCTCGAAGCAACACAACGCCCTAAGTACTTTGTGTACCTAGGGAGTGCCTCCTGTTCTATGCACAAATTCTGGGCAGAAGTCTATGTCTACCCTGCCGACGTCGATCAAGGATTTCCCCTCCGTTTCACTGGGAAAACCGTGCCTGTTTCAACGATGGCCATTCAAATGGCCGCGTGGGAAGCCATCTCTCGTCTTCTCTACTTGGTTCCTGACATGAATCAACGTGCTTTCTTCCTCTACCCCAGTCATGCTCTTGAAGAAGACGCCGTGTTTGCCGACACACGTCAAGAAGAAGATGCGGCAGTGGTCCATGCCAACTACTACCTTGCCGCCCAATACGACTTGCTCACCCAGCTGGCGGATTCATGGATCGTGTCGCTCAGAGTCATCGATCCCCCGTCCTACTCCAGTGACTCTTCGCCAACGTCTACACATGTTTCCGAAGACAACAGGCAGCCCCCGCCAAGATCGACAGCAATCAGAGAAGACCTCCGTCGCCACAGGAACACCACCATCCCTCGGAGCAATTCTCCTTCCTCAGAAGACGAAGACCCTCGTGGCAGAACGATTCCACCTCAGGCTGCCCGCCTGGTAATAGATCAAATAGTCGAGGCGCCCCGAGGTTGGATTAGCCCCCTCCGTGCTGCTAGCTTGGTGTGTATTTTCATTGTTTTGATGTTTGTCCTAGCAATTTACTTCGTGCCCATCGGCATTAAGGCACGCCTGTTCGATACGCTCTTAGGCGTATGGATAGGTTTCATGTTGGTTTTCTCGTTGTTTTATTGGCTTTCTGATCAGGCTCTTCGGCTCTTGTAATGTTATTTGCGTCTCCTAGTTATTCATGGTGTTATTTCCGTCCTAGGATGCGTGTGGCAGCCACACCAATATTTCAAAACAAAGCTATATCGTGTTTCCAATCTAAAGAATGCTAGGCCATTCCCTTTCTCATGATCTACCCTGTTTGCCCCGCCCCAATACCCTCCTGTATTGATGGCAACTTCTCATGCCTCTTCAAGTTATCTTCTACTATTGCCCTCCGATATTCCCTCGTTGTTGTCGGTCATATGCCTACCTTTATCCAACAACCTTGGTTTTCCCTCCCCGAAGAGAATCAATTGGACGTGAGTGGTAGGACCCCGTCTGGGGCAGCACGCCACGCGTCCCCCGCCAAGCTACCAACGGCTATCTAGACTCTACCTTTTACCCGCACCCCATCCCGTGCCACCCTTCTTCTCGCCAAACGCCTCCCCACTGCTAGAGCCCTTCGCTCCCAGTGCTTTTTTTCCCTTGGTCGTTCCCCTTTCACCGCATCCTCCGTCTGCTTCCAGCGACTCTTCGGCAGCATCCGCTTATACCCCTGAGATGAAAGAGCACCCCTTTCCAAGAGCACCCGCCGCCGAAGAAGGTGCCCGCCGCCGCAGACGCAATGCCACATTTCAGCGCGTTCCAACTCCATCAGAGAATCAGAACCCCCAGGAAGAAATCACTCCGCCTCAGGCCCCTAATCCAGAGTTAGGTCAGATCGACGGTGCATGCCGAGTTTGGATTATCCAACTCAGTGCCTCCGGTTGTTTGTGCGCTTGCGTTGCGTTGATTTTCGCTGTTGGGTTCGGCCTGGTGCCTCCCGGCACTTAGACAGGCCTGTTTGATGCACTTGTAGATGCATGGCTGCGTATCATGCTAATCTTTGTGTTGTTTTACTGGAGTTTTCAATGGGTCTTCCGACCCTGATGATGTTATCAAGTGTTGCTCGTTTTTGCATGTGTACAATAAACAAAACTTGGGATTTTCCTCTCATCTACCTACTATTCTCCCTCTTCTCCATGCTGATGCTAAACAATTGCCCCAACTGCGGTGCCAATTCTTCACTCAAGACACAACACTCGTCAACAGCACGCCGGATCTCTTTGCAAAAAGCTAGCACTCGAGACGGGCACGAGATGCTCAAGACACTAGATTCCCCACTCAGATGATACCCGACAAAGTTTTTAATTAGGTTTGTTATGAGAATATTGTTGTTAGCGCCTGTCGCCCTCGGCCAGCTGGTGCGTCGCTGCAGCTGGGACCCGCCGCACACCGTGTCGCACTGCGCGAAGGCGATGTTGGGTGCGTCGCACCGGGCGGAGGCGACGCTGGTGTGTCGCGACGGCCGGCCCGACCAGCGTGCGTCGTCCTCAGCCAGCCTGACATGAGCCACGCGTCCAGTGTCGAGCGAATCACTGTGATATTTTTGTCATTGCGTGGAGAGCGAGGCCAGATCTGGAATTGACCGCAGTCAGCCTGCCAAATGTGCCATTTTTTCCGGGAAAAAAGAACGGAGTGTAATCAGCGGCCCAGGCCCAACTGCCGCCCGGCGGACGTAGCCCCAGTCCCTCCATCCACACCATTCAGGTTATCGTACACGGTCTAGACCAAAAGAAAAGCACACGCCTTCCTAAGTCATAACTCCGGCCATGTCGGCACCACCGTCGGGAGGCGGCGGGGGCCCTCTCATCAACGAGGTGCTCACCGACGACGAGCTCCGCGCGGTGCTCGCGCGTCTGAGCGCCGAGGCGGAGCGCGACGCTTTCGGTCTCGTGTGCCTCCGCTGGCTCCGGATCCAGAACTCCGAGCGGCGGCGCCTGCGCGCGCGCGCCGGTCCGTCCATGCTACGCCGCCTAGCAGCGCGCTTCCCGGGTATCCACGAGCTCGACCTCTCCCAGTCGCCGTCCCGCTCCTTCTACCCCGGCGTCATCGACCACGACCTGGAGGTCATCGCCGGGGGCTTCCGCAATCTGCGAGTTCTCGCTCTCCAGAATTGCAAAGGTGAGACCTTCTGGCGAGATCCATCTGTGCTGCGTGTGTCTGAATTGGCATAGAAAGAAAGCTTGTCTTTTTAGTGCATAAGATTTGGGACAATTCTTGGGTTCTAAATAGGACAGGAAAGAGTAGATCATTTCGAGCTTCTGAGGAACTTTGCTCTTGCATCATTTTAATTTTCTTAATTTAGAACCGTTTAATTACATACATGTGAACCAATAAATCTAATGAAATACAGACTGGTAAACCACATCAGATACATGTTCAATCCTACGAAATTATCCAGACAGATGCTGCTCTAATTTGAAGCGAGAAGTACAAGAATGACAAATTTCAGGAAGGTGGTTTCTGGTGCAGGTTACGTTACATTATGTTAGGCTGGAGAAATTGATTCCAGTGGAGATGTTGGTCTCCCGTGGGATCAGGGAGATATTTATAGCCCTGGTTATGCTATGTTTTGTTCAATAGTGAGGTCAGATGAAAATGCTCAGTTACCCTTTATTGTGTTTGTAGAACATGCTGGTTCTTGTGAAGAGGAATCCCATTTCTACTTCTTTTACAGCTCCGAGGAAAAGTTCTATTCAATACCTTGTTACGGTATTAACCCATCAGTTTAATTTTGATAGTTTGGCTAGGGAAAGCTGAGCTCGGCAAATGTTTTTATAGATAATAGAAGATATAACTCCCCTGGCCTCTGCATCAGGCGATGCACACAATCATAATTTATTACAAAATTGTCCTCAAGTTATGAAATAATAAAGTTCAACAAGGCACATAAGTCTGAAACAAAAATCTCAAGCATCACATAGCCTGCTAGACGATTGCCACACATGCTGGGAGAAAAGTTCCCTGACAACCGCCTCCAGTTCCTCGCTCCCAGCTCTCAATCAACCCTTGCTCCTCCTGCCGCTGTAGCGAAGACCGAAGACCACAACTGAAGCCAGCTGGTACACAAGAAGATAACCTATAAAGGATTAGAAAATTTCTTTGATTTGGATTAACAATTTTGTTCATACAAGTTGTGGTCCTTTGCAGTGTTCTCTGAGACAGTGGTAAATATTGCTATTTTCTTTCGAGGAAAATAAATATTGCTAACTTTCAGCGCTGTAAAGTTACGATTATGCTACTATAGGTTGTGAGTCTTGGTTTTGATGCATTCACGCAGAACTAAGAACTGAAACCAACATCTTTCAATGCCTTTTCTTAGCTTTAGACATACAACTTTTACTCTTTTATCATGAACTGAAATCTTTAATTTTTATGTTTTCTTGAAACTAAATGGTTGTTTAAGAAATAAAGGGTGTAACCCATACTTAACACTAGGCTTTATGTTTGATAATAAATTACAAATTCATAGGTCATATATATGGCGACTTCATTTGATAAGTGGCACCAGTAATCTCTGATTTGGGTGTGAAATTGTTGCTATTTCCTTAATATGATGATAATATATTGGCATTTTCCACTGTTCATGTATCTCTTAGGTATCACTGATGTTGGAGTGGTCAAATTAGGAGATGGATTGTCATATCTGCAATCCCTAGATGTCTCTCACTGCAGAAAGCTTAGTGACAAAGGTTTAAAGGTGGTTGCGTTAGGATGCCGAAATTTGAGACAGTTGCATATCACAGGTTGCAGATTAATAACTGATAATTTATTGCATGCTCTATCAAAAAGCTGTTTAAACTTGGAAGAGCTTGGAGCTGCAGGATGTAACAACATAACAGATGATGGAATCTCAGCTCTCGCCGATGGTTGTCATAATATAAAGTGGCTAGACATAAGCAGATGCAATAAAGTTGGTGATCCTGGACTTTGCAAAATTGCTGAGGCCTCTTTGTCATCTTTGGTGTCAGTAAAGCTGTTGGATTGCAGCAAAGTGGGTGATAAGTCCATCTATTCACTAGCTAAGTTCTGCCACAACCTAGAGACTCTTGTGATTGGTGGATGTCGGGATGTTAGTGATGAGTCCATAGAAGCACTAGCTCTTGCCTGCTGTAGCAGCCTCAGGAGCTTAAGAATGGACTGGTGCTTCAAAATAACAGACGCCTCATTGAGAAGTCTGCTGTGTAACTGTAAACCTCTTGTGGCTATCGATGTGGGATGCTGTGACCAAATAACTGATGCAGCATTTCAGGGCATGGAAGCAAATGGGTTTCGGTCTGGATTGAGAGTTCTCAAGATCAGCAATTGTATTAGGCTCACAGTTGCGGGAGTCAGCAGTGTGATTGAATCATGCAAGGCTCTGGAGTACCTAGATGTCCGGTCATGTCCTCAGGTTACAAGGCAGAGCTGCGAGCAAGCTGGGTTGCAGTTTCCTGGTGGCTGCAAGGTGAACTTTGAAGGTAGTTTGTCGGAGTCTGATCCATCTGTTGATAGGTTCTTCTAGGATCAGCTATGAACTCAGTAGCATCCAAGATTAGTAGTTTAGAGTACTCCAGAAGAGTGCTGCATCATTTACATGTGTGCAGTGTGCTCGATATTGTGGTGGATTGTGCATTGTCAAACCCCCCTAGAACTGGAGAATGCCATGGATGCAACTACTGAGTAGTTGTGCATTGCTCAATTGGCATGGCCTGTACTGTAGAAAGTAGTACCATGGCCCATGCAATAAGCTGTATTGAATAAGATGTATGATTTATGTCAATTGGTACCATGGCCCATGCAATAAGCTGTATTGAATAAGATGTATGATTTATGTCAATTGGAACAATTCTTCAATACAATTGCATGTAGATTCTAACACTTCATCCACCACCAGTCTCGACAGCCAACTATGTGAACCATCAAAATCCATCTCCTCCACAGCTAGACTTTTCCTCTCCACCATCCCGTACCATTCCTCTTCATCCCCTGTGTAACGATCGTATCACAGGAATAGCAGCAGAAATGGGATTCAGTAGGGAAACGAAGGCTAGAGATGCAACTCAGGGAGAATATGGAGTTCGGGATACAGATTTCAGAGGGGATCAGGGAGGAAGCAATGGGACTGGTGAGGTAGATTACAACCACCCCATTCGGTTCTCTCTGCCCAGGTTGCTGTTTATATGAAAGCCAAACTGTTGAATTTTGGTCTCAAAAAACTTAAATTTG
The DNA here is from genome assembly GCA_019208055.1 of Stipa capillata. Lineage (NCBI taxonomy): Eukaryota > Viridiplantae > Streptophyta > Magnoliopsida > Poales > Poaceae > Stipa > Stipa capillata. The sequence goes on along the minus strand of JAGXJF010002087.1, from coordinate 628,823 downwards.
GTCCCTCAACTTTTATACTTTTTGGTCTCTCAAATGTCAAAACCGTAGATTTAGTCCTCTGCTCCATTGAAGGAGGTTTTGACAATAACATGACAACGGTTTGGCACACGTGGCAGCTCGGTAAGCACAAAAATTGGAAAAAATAAAAAACAGAAAAAATAGAAAAATAAAAAGTAAGAAAATTTGAAGAATTTTTGTGGGAAACTCAAATAATTTGAAGAAAATTTGGTAAAAATAAAAAACAGATTTAAAAATTCATAAAATTTAGAAAATAAAAAAATAATTTTTTTGGAAACTGAAATTCTATTTTTTAAACGTAGATTTAAAAATGAAAATTTACAAGAAAAATAAAAAAAATCAAAAAATAGAAAATTTGAAGGAAAAATTAAATATCATGAATATTCTAGAAAAGATATTGAAAATCTGAGAATATTTATGAAATATTTCTGATTTTTTCCAATTTTTTCCATTTCTCTAGATTTTTTTCTCATGTTTTGTGCTGAGTAGGTTGTCACATGTGCGAAACCATCGTCAAGGCATTATCAAAATCATTTTTAGTAGTACAATGGACTAAATCTAGACAATCTTGACACTTGTGGGATCAAAAATGTCCAGTATTAGAGTTAAGGAACCAAACCTAGATTTTTGTAATAATGGAATGATCAAAAATGAACTTTTTCTTGAAGGTGGTTTGGCTTCTTTGTTTTTTATAAACGCATACTATTCTTTCAGTAATAGATAACATACTTATCGACAACGAGTTGTTTGTGCTAACTTTGTTAACCTTAAAGATTCAAGAGTATAGTCTTCGGTAGATTTTTTTCTAAGAGGCACTCCACAATCCTTTACTACCTTAGAATTGACGATGACATAACACCCGGGTATCGTCAAGGAGGACAGTACCGGCCCTCTGAATATAGGGTGGGCCGGGCCGACTACTCGGAGTCCGACCTCTACGCGGGGGCACCTCATCGACTTGGAGTACAAGACAGGGATAAATACTTACCCGGCAACCCCGGATTCAGTTGTAACTAATTAGGAAATCAATCTGTAAACCGATCCGGACTCTTCTAACCCTACCCCGGTCGCCTATATAAGGCCAAGTAGGGATTCCCCGATCGGTAAGTTCATAAGCTGAGAAGCTCATCAGTTCCCGTATTTTCATACACACATAGCCTTAGCAACCTAGAAATCTATTCTCGAGGTCTTGCGGCACTCGGGACAAGTAATATCATCCACCAAATACAGGACGTAGGGTATTACCTTTTCTTGAGGGTCTGAATCTGTCTAAACTTTGTCTCCCGTGTGCACCCATCTAGCTTTGCTGTGCGTACGCTGCCCCGCATTCATTATTGCCGGATTACAACATCGACAGTTGGCGCGCCAGTTAGGGGCTGTGCGCATAGATCCATCCGGACAGATCCAGATGGGTTTCTTCAACAACGGCGACTTCGTTCCAGGTAGCATCATGAGATTTGCTTCCTTGGATGTTGTCCCTGATCCAGTCAGCTTTTCCGATTCGGGAAGCTGGACTTCATCGCCGACAAGCTCGGCAAGCTTCACCTCTGCGACTTGGCTTCTCGCTGATCAGCGGAGGCTTCAACACCATCGCCACTTGGACTCACTCCTGAGTCCCCACCTTCGGCTCCTCTCCCTAAGGTCGAGATTGAACCGAAGCCGGATCTACTGCTCGAACACGAGTTCCCACCCGTCGAGCAAGGATCCCGACTAGTTGGCGCGATCGAGTCCCTCTTACCCGTCCTTGAGTACGACTCGGACGGCTTCGAGAGCTCGGGAAGTCACCATCCTTCTCGGGAGGTTTTCATGGCTAACCCGGACGTGCTGGTCAACAACGACGACCAGCCCATCCCCATCGACAATCAGACTCCAGATCAACTAGTAGCCACTCGGCTCCGCCTTCTTGCTAAAGAGGAGGCACTGGCTGAGCAGCAAATCGCGCTGACTCGCCAGCGCAAAAAAAGAGAACGCAATGAAGACATGTGGGATCGTGGATGCTAGGTCCACAATGCACTCCGCATGCGTGAAAGGGACGGCGTCCCGATATTTCCGCTTCCCAGTCACAACATCGTCGCTGCCTCGGTGGCGGCACGTGCCATCAATATGCCTGAAGGCACCCCGGATCACGACGAACTCCGGCGGCTCCGGATCCTAGTGGAGGAAGCAGCCCTCCAGCAGGCCGAGATTTCCAAGAACCGTGCAGTTTCCTCGGCGAGTGCCAGGAGCCGGCGTGTTTCCCACTCCAGGGAACCCGCAGGCCGCAGAGGGTCGCCGTGCCAACCCTTGAACGTCATCACCCCGCCGGATCGGTTCGTGGCCGGCTCGGACCGGATCGTGATGCAAGGGGAACCATTGCTGCAAGAAACCGCGCCCGTCAAGGTGCAGACAAAAACGCTCACCCTGCTGGGTCGGCACGTAACCGATTCGGACCAAATCACGATGCACAGGACACCCTCGATGCCAGATACAATGCTTATCAGGGTGCGGGGAGGAACAACCACAATGGCCACCACAGTGACAGTAGCGATCGTAGCGCTACTAGCCATGGCCGCTCTCCAACCCCCACTGGCACAGCCTTCGTAGGCCCGAAGGCATTCGGTTTCCCGCATCCGCAACATCGTCTTCCCTCCTCGATTCCGGGTCACCGATATCGACAAATACACGGGCGAGACTCGGCCAGACATCTGCCAAGAGGTGCGCAAGCTTGAAACCAAGTTTAATGGCCTCGAAATCACGCATGTCCTCCGCCGAGATAACGAAGCTGCAAATGCACTCGCCAAGCTGGGGTCCAGTCGGGATGTCGTCCCGACTGGAGTTTTCCTCTGGGAGTTGCATGTCCCTTCTATCAAAGCGGAGACGGCGCCTGAGACCACTGAACCTCACCCCGAAGAACTTAATAGCAATCAGCAGCCGCCCCATGAAGTTCTGATCATCGATCCCGACTGGACAACGCCCTTCCTCGACTACCTCCTGCGAGACACTCTCCCGTCGGAGCAGACCGAGGCGCGCGCCTCGCGAGGCGCGCCAAGGCCTACGTCGTCGTCGAAGGTGAACTCTACAAGAAGAGCACCTCCGGAATCCTCCAGCGGTGCATATCTCAAGATCAAGGGAAACAACTACTACGTGACATTCACTCGGGAGTTTGCGGGCACCACGCGGCACCAAAGTCACTAGTCGGGAAAGCTTTCCGACAGGGTTTCTACTGGCCGACCGCCGTTTCGGATGCCGAGCACATCGTGCGCACTTGCGAGGGCTACCAATACTTCGCCCGACAGACACACCTGCCGGCTCAGGCACTCCAGCCTATCCCGATCACCTGGCCTTTCGCCGTCTGGGGTCTGGACATGGTTGGTCCCCTCAAGAGGGCTCCCGGGGGCTACACCCATCTCTTCGTCGCCGTGGACAAGTTCACCAAGTGGATTGAAGCCAAGGCAGTTGCCACGATCACGGCCGAACGGGCCGCCGAGTTCTTCCGGGATATCGTTTACCGGTTTGGTGTCCCCAATAGCATCATCACCGACAATGGCACGCAATTCACCGGCGCAGCCTTCCTCCAATTCTGCGACGACTATAACATTTGCCTCAACTTCGCCGCTGTGGCACACCCGCGCACTAACGGGCAGGTTGAGCGAGCCAATGGTCTAATTATGCAAGGCATCAAGCCTCGGATTTTCCAGCGCCTGAAGAAATTTGCGGGTAAATGGGCAGCCGAGCTACCATCGGTACTCTGGAGCCTACGGACTACACCCAACCGGTCAACCGGATACACACCTTTTTTCATGGTATATGGAGCCGAAGCCGTTCTGCCGACTGACCTGGATCATGGATCCCCACGCGTCCGCGCTTACACTGAGGCCGAGTCGGAGGAAGCGAGACAAGACGCTATCGACCAGCTTGAAGAAGCACGCGAAGTTGCCTTCCTTCGGTCGGCAAAGTACCAGCAGGGCCTACGCCGCTATCAGAGCCGACACGTACGTGGGACGTTCCTTCAACGTTGGCGACTTGGTCCTACGCCGAGTCCAATCCAACACGGATAAGCACAAGCTCTCCCCACCATGGGAGGGTCCGTACGTGGTCGCCGAAGTACTACGCCCAGGGGGCTTACCGACTGAAGGATCAAGACGGCAACATCATCACCAACGCATGGAACATTGAACAGCTACGTCGTTTCTATGCTTAAACTCTATACTTCAATATTATGGACGAATGAATAAATATTTTCTTTCGCTCCAGTTGATATAATCCTCAGAGTTCCCGACTAGCCCGCTATGCATGCCCACGGCCACGCATAATGGACACTCGGGGGCTACACCACCCTGGGTGCGCCCAACCGCACTCGGGCTTTTTCCTTCGCACAATTATTTTAGTACTGTGTACAAGGCTCAGCGTTAACCCTTTGTCTTCGATCGCCGGTTTACGCCACAACCCAGCGCTACACGGGAATACAGCCCACGGCTACTCTCTGCGCAACGGGGGCTACGACGGATCGGCAAGGGCACACACAAAAGAGCTAGATTACACACGAACAAATAATTAAGAAGGAAGAAAACAACTTAAACGAAGAACAAAGTTCACCAAAAACATGTATCCATGAATTACACTTGGGCTTTCCCCGAGTACTGGACATGCATAGTCAAACTGTTCATCTACTCTATCTCTACCTTTACAGGTTAGCCCGATCGGCTAGATTGTTCGCGGCAACAGAGACCTCCTCCGCCAGAGTCGGGATATCTTCTTCCGGGAAGTCGGCCGCGAGTCCCTCCTCGATGTCTCTCATATCAATCAAGGGGTAATGGGACTTAGCCACTACCAGCGCGAACTCGACGTCGAGTCGGATGTTCTCCCTCTGCAAGGCCTTCGCCTTACCAGGCGCCTGCCGAAGGCGATCAACGACTCGTTTCCGCATGATCCGGGGTCGGGTCATCCTCCCACAGCGCGTCGCAGGTGACCCGACCAGCCCTCTTCAGAGACTCCGCCGTCGCGTTGATCTTCCCAATATAGGTTTGAAAAGCTGCACGGAGTCAACAACAACATTAAACAGGACGATTGGCAAAATCTCCAACCGCTCGGACAAGGGAAAAGCCCTTACCAGCAGCGGAGTCGATGGCCCGCTTGTTCGCAGACTCGGCGATTCCAGGGCCCTCCTCAGGCGGCCATCGGTCGCAACCACCTCCTCCTCAAGCTCCCGAATGTGAGCTCTCGCCGCTTCGAACTCTTGCCAGAGTTTGGCAGTGCTTTCAAGCTCCGCCTTGAGTCGGGCGGCCTCCTCCCTGTGCTTAGCGGCGCTTTCGAGTTCCGCCCTGAGCCTGGTGACCTCCTCCCCAAGTTTGGCGGCATCCTCAAGCTCCGTCCTGAGTCGGGCAGCTTCCTCCCTCAGTTCGGCGGTACCTTCAAGCTCTTTTCGGAGCCTGGAGGCCTCGTCTTCAGCGGCTGCAGCAGATAAATCAGCACGGCTACAGCGCGATCAAGGGATAAACACAGAAATCGTTTTCCTCACGTTGAGCCCGAGCGGCCTCTTGGGATAAGCCCCTCCTCAGGGCCGCAATCTCGACCCCCCGCGCACGGGCTATTTCCTGCGTCGCTTGGAGGGTACCCTTCAAATTGTCCCACTCGGCCTGGCGCTGGCCGAGTCGGTCGAGAGGCCGGCAGCTTTTCCTGGAGGAACTCGGTTTTATCCTGAGACCTATTGGCTAAGTTCTGCATACACAACATAAGAAGTCAGCTCCATGAGAGAAAATATCAAGACCCTCCGCTCGGTTCCATGAACCGAGTGGAGGCTCGGGGGTTACACACATTGGGTGCACTGATCGGGCCCCCAATGTGAAATTTACAAGCCTAAAAAAGAACCTTCAGTGCACTGATCGTGCCCCCTAGTGCGAAGTCTACAAGCTAATAAAGAACCACCACCTAACCAAGACGGTCGGGCAGAGGCTCGGGGGCTACTCCCCATTGAGTGTGCCACCCGTGCACTCATGGCGAAAAACAAAGAAGAAGCATAAGGGCAGAAATCGTACCTGCATCAGTGGCCGGATCTTGCCATTCACCAGGTTGGCGCTCTCCTTCACTGTCTTCAACAGCGTCGGGAGCGTCTCTCCGAGTTGGGCGGCGGCGGCCATCGCCTCATCCCACTCTTCCGATTCCGTGACGTCGTCGATTTCCCATGCAACCTCGCCTGAGGGACCCGCCTGACGGACTCGAAGAGGCTGAAGGGCCATCTGGACGCCCGGCGGTGGCGGCGGCACGCAGTCAATCTCCAGCTCCTCCATCGGCAGCACTAGGTTCCCTCGGTGATCCGCCGGAACGGCTTGCGCCCACTCCGGGCTAGCTCGCTCGGTCGCAACGGAGCTCTGCGTTTCGGCATTGGGCTCCTCTGACCGAGTGACGGACGGCGGAGTCGGAGGCGTACCACCTTGGCGAGGGGAAGACAACTCCGAGGAAGCGCCTGTGGCCCTCAGGGGAGATGGGGATCGGGCATCCGCCCCGATCCGTCCCTCATCCCTGGGCAGGATCCAAAGCACCCGGCGTATACCGTGGGACAACCGGCTTCATCGGCCTACAACAAACGTCTAAGTTATTCCTATTCTCCGCAATGCAAAAGGAAAGAAGACTCACTCCGTTACATACTTGGAAGACCGAGGATAGGTCACGCGCTTTCTAGGCCTTGGGACTTGCCACCCGGGAGCGGCGGTTGCCGAGGCCGGCGGCGCTGCAGAGTCACTCTGCCCACCAAACGCGGCATCCGCCGAACGTTTCCTCCTCTGGATGGGAGGAACCTCATCATCCTCCTCCTGGGCCTCCTCCCCCGGAGCCGCTATTACCACCGGCGGAGGAGCGTTGGGCTCCTCCGTCGCAGGGTCCCCTCCCCCTGACGACCCGGCACCAACAGACGGCGGTTGGGCGCTTCCCTGTGACGGCTGCCCACCGCTGGGGATGTTAGCATACTAGGGGCTGGTTCCATACCTCCTTCTCCGGAAGGGGGGCCGAGGAACTGAACCCGAACAGATCTTGCGAGGTTGGGGTGCACAGACGAATACCGAGTATGACTCGTTTGAAGCGCAGACTGCAAATGACGAAGTCGGAGGACTGACTGGTCACCTGATTTGGAGAGTTGGCGAGAGTGTAAGGCGCCGGGTGCCTGGATGTGTCCAGGTCTGCACCTTGGTGTAACACCCTGATTTTCCGAAACCCAAAAATTAGGGCCAACAAAAACTTTTTGCTAATAATGCTGATTAAAATACACCAGATTAAAACTTTTATTCTAGTTGTGCTTTTGTTAAACCCTAAAAGCAAGACAAGCCCAAAATCTTTCCACCTCTGTCACTGTTCCTCAATCTCTGCTTCGTCGAAGCTCTGTCCGGCAAGGTATTCAAACTTTGCTCTACACCTTGTCTCCCTACGTGGCTAACCACCCTAGCATTCTCGCCACGAGCACATCCTCGGCATCCCTCCCCCTTCTATCTAGCCGGTGCAACCTAAACCCACATCTGCCGCAAAGTGCCCTCACGGTACTTCTGCGAAATTGAAACATATACACATCTTGAATCTTTTCCGAATGACTTGAAATTCTACCACCAACTTCGCCATGCCCTATCATGAGTATGTGCTCATATATACTGATTTCCTGTATACGCATATACGCAAGCTCTAACTCCTTCTTCCCAAGTGGCGGATTAAAACCCTAATTCGTCGTTCGACTCTGCTACAGTCCCATGTATATACATGCATATATCAGTGGCAGGAATCAAACCATAACCCACCGTAACCTCGCATGTCCATTCCATCCTCAAACAAACCTTATATATGCTAAAATATTCAAGTGTATGTGGACACATACACTTCAAACCCTAATTTATTTTTCTCGGTAAGATCGTAACCGCCATGGTTTCTCTCTCTCTTTACCATATGTCATATGAATATCTTTTCACCCCTACCGTGTTACCACCTTTTCTCCCTCCTAGATACACCTCTAATATACCCCCTAGATGTCTTAGCAATCTCCTCAATATGAAGATTCAGCAATTCATGAATTAACCCATTCCGTCTGCCGGTGATTGTCTCTCCAACCTAACTAGGATATATATATGCGCATGTGCATGCTTCATGCGCAGGTGCATGTACCTGCAGTGTTTCTCTTGCCAACTCCCTTCTTAAAATTTCCCTTCTGTTGCAAGGACCAACCCAGCGCCTAACCCCCTTTTTCCTCACTCAACTTCTAACTGAGCTGCTGCCCACACTGCCACTCTTTGAGCCGTGTCCATATGCTCCATGGCATCTAGCTACCCATAAACACGCAACACTGCACCACCAACCCTACAGCGATGTTCAGTGCCCAATCCTTGCTGCAGGCACATTGCTTCTCATGCCACGTTCTCCCTCTCTTGATTTTCTTCCTTTCTTTTTCTCTTGCAAGGAACACTCGATGTGTACTCAACCCCTTACCTCTGACTTTCCTTGTTCTCCAAAAGCACTCCACCTCCAAAGCAGCTCAGCACCTATCTACTCACCCCCATCTAACCCAGCTGCCACTCACCAATTTTTCACCCGAGTTACTCACTGCCCCATCTACCTGAGCTGCCACTCACTTTCTCTCTAGATCAGAGCAAGCCAAACACGCCACTTCCTCTGTGCTAGAACTGGTGCTCAATCCTAGCTGTTGCAACAGCATGCAGCTGACTCACCTCTTTTCCTTACCCCACGTCTCCAACCTGAGCATGCACCATGTCAACCCAACCCACCCAAGCACCTCTCTAGCTCCTTGCTGCTACTCCCCAACCAAGCTCCACGCCACCTTTTTCTTTTTCCAAGCAGCAGTACCATAGTAGCAGCCAATACCAGCTCTCCCTCCTTTTTCTCTTTCTCCACATTCCTCCTCCAAGAGCAGTAGTTACTGCTGTCCTTGTCCTGCCCCTTTTATTTCTCCATTGCCACACGCCAAGCAACAATGGGCTAACTCCCCTCCTCACCACCTTGCCCGAGCAGCAAGCAGACTTCTCCTATTGCTCCTCCCCAAGCTCTACTTCCCTCTCTCCTGGTCTCTCTCTCAGCCGAGCTCCCTCTGCTCAAACTCTAGCACCGAGCCAGCTCTCCATTTCCCCTAAATCTGAGCTCCCCATCCTCTGTTCCTCACCTGAGCTCGCCTGCCACCTTCTCTTTTCCTCTCGAGCTTCTCCCAACCCGAACTCCTTCCCTCAGCCTCTCTCCATTCTCCTCCACTTTTCCTCTCAGCCGAGCTCCTCAAGCCCCTTCTCCCTACTCTTCCTTAATTCCTCAAGCCGTGTCCCTGCAGCTCTCTCACAAGCGGCATGCGCAGTTCCTTCTTCCTCAACTTCCTGCCCTACCTCAAGCTTCCACTTTCTCCCAATCCGAGCTCCTCTTCCATGCGCACACAGCAGCGGCAATACCAGCCCGAGCACCTCGTTGCCCATCCCCTCAGCATCCCCACCCGAGAGCTCTCTCCCTTCTCCATTTGCTCCAGCCCGAGTTGCTTTTGAGCCCCTCCACGGCCTCCCTTCTCCTCCCACTCCCCATAAGCAACCCGAGCTGCCGCTGCCGAGGCCTACCAGAGCACAGAAGCCGCATTCAAAACACTGTCGTGGCAGCTGGTGGTTGCTGCCGCTGCCACCTCTCCCTGCGGCAGCAGCTCACTGCAGCTGCCGTTACTACCTTGCCTCTACAGCGGCAGTCCTCCCCCACCGCAGCAGCTGCCATGGCAGCCCTTCTCTCCACCGCGGCAACCTTCCGCCTGCCGCACTGCCATCCCACCGTCGCCCCTCCGCTGCTACCGCAATCCCCTAGCTCTCCTTGCCACTGCTCTCAAGCGCCACCGCGGCAGCTCATGGCAACTGCCACTGACCTCTTGCCCTGTCGCGGCAGCCGTTGCACTCCACCACAGCTGGCTGGAACCGCTGCCACCTTCTCTGCCGTTGCCAAACTCCCTACCGCCGCGCCCAACGCGCTGCTGCAGCAGCTCGCGGCAGCTACCACGGCCACCCTGCTCCTGCCGTGGCAGCCCACGGCTGCTGCCGCTGTACCCCGTTCCTGCCGCGGTAGCCCACGCTGCCACTTGCTCCCACCGCGGCAGCACCTCGGCAACCCCCTCTCTACCGCGGTAGCGCCGCGGCAGCTCCGCGCTGCTGCTTTCCCTACCGCGGCAATACCGCGCCGCAGCTACTGCCCGCTGTGGCAGCCTCCCTTCCGCCGCGGTAGCTTCTCCCCACCACGACAGTTCCTCTCTACCACGGCCACAGCCCCCCTTGCTCTCTCTTTTTCTCTAATTTCATTCCCCACCGTGGCAGCTAACCGAGTTGGTTTAAAGGGCTACGGCCAACTCAAGCTTAACCAGCCCTAACCACTCTAACCGCACCAATGGAAGCTAACCTCCAGAAATACGTCTTCCCCTTTCGGTATACGCGTTTTCCCTACCACATACAACCAAAACGTGTTCCTCTGCAAAAAGCATGTTCCATCATCTCCTCTCCCAGATTTCACCTTGTCTGTCCGGGAAGCGTAACCACCATAGAACCTATTCTGTTTTGCACCACCTGACACCGAAAGCGTAAGCCTAAAATATGCCCATGACATCACCTCTTACCCTCCTCTTTTATTCCTTTCCCGGCAAAACTTCGGAATCCCATAACTCCTTCGTCGTTGCTCTGATTGACCTGGTTCTTTTCCCAATCTTCATCTAAAACCAAAAATCTATCTAAAGACACTAGCTTCATAATTTTTGGAATTATTTGAATTTTAAATTTGGACTCAATTCATTTATGAACATATTTTGTATACTCCTTTAGCATGGGTAAGATTGGTTAATCCCTTGTTGCAATAAAACCCATCATAGCATGTTAGTTTCAGCATACCTTTATTTTCGAAACCTTTTATACCATAATAACAATTAGGGTTTTGGAAAGTCCATTAATTACAATTCATCCCACATACGCATGTATGTATATATATATATACGTGCATGCATGACCTCATATTTATACACCTATGTCGTTTAAAACTTGATCTAACAAGTTTCAAATAGATCTCTAAAATCTCTGAAGCATGAAGAGTGTCCCCTGGACCCACCCCTTATATGAAGGCTTATAAATGTTAACATGATCCTAATCATGCAAACCCTAGTTTTCCTAAGTGTGAAAGCCCTTACCTCATGTGATATTAGTTCCATCGCAACATTTTGAAAGCCCTAGCATTCTTCTAAGAGCAATGCATGATTTTAAATGTTGCTTGAGTGTACTTTGGTTCTTATTTGGTTTCTTCCTCGCACCGTGGTGATTCACTGTTTTTCCCGACGTGTAGTTCCGACGTTGCGAGACCTTGCGCGAGGGATTTCAAGTGCTCACCAAATTGACTCAAGCTCGAGAATCGGCCGATATTACCAGGCAAGCTCTCCACCCTTGATCATGTTGAAACCCCGGTTTATGAAATGATATTTTGTTTACGAAACATGCATGCTATGTATTATGACTCGTTATTTTATGTAGTGAAGTTATAACCGATGCTTAGAAAACCCTAATCTGACCCTGAACTCCTTGTCACCCTACGGATTATGTATTCTGGGGAAGTTACCGGAAACCTAGGGTAGAGTATGTATTTATGCTTAGCCCCGCGGTAGCAAAATTAGGTTTTCAAAATAAAAAGGGGAATACTCCCATATTTCATGTGGCAAAATTTGGCAACGGACCGTCGATTCCGAAGAAGTATGAAGGTAGTATACCCATGGGTTGGGATATTTTACCGTGAAAAGGTTTTGTGAAACCAAAACAAAAATGGAGAAGATTTTGATCCGAGTCGAAAATGAAGGGGGAAGGCAGGAAGCTTGTAAAATGTGAGGTAATGCCCGGCGTGGTTCTCACAGTCCGTTTAAGGGTGAGGTGTGAAGTCCCTCTCGGATCACCTAAGGACTGAGCTTAAGTGTCGTTTGGCCAAGTCTTACCATACGTCCACATGTCCTTTATGGGAAGGACTTGATCTAGTACCTGGCCTGGACCAGCATGAACCTGTAGGCAGTGAGCAGTGTGTAGATGAGGTTGTAGCCTCTGTAGAGAAAAGTTTCCGTGAGAAAGCGATGGCTTGTTCGCCACAAAGTTGGAACACCAACCTCCTCGTAGCGATGATACTGACTCGAGCTAGGTGTGGGACATGTCCTTCTGGCGGGTTCATGGCTAGGTCTACACCGGTGAAGAGTCTCGTTGTACTAGCTCTAGTAGTATGCGGCGTGCAGTATGCCCAGGGTAAACTACATCGTGTGGGTAAAGCCGTACCACCTCTGCAGAGGGTTAAAACTATTCGAATAGCCGTGTCCACGGTCATGGATCAACTTGGTTGGGCCACACTAAAGTAGATTTGACTTTCAAAGTCAAAAGTGGGTTATGGGTTTAAGGACGCGATCCGCCGTGTTCGCAGGGTGACATGCAAATTTCCCGTTGTGTCGGGAAGAGTGAAGAAGGGATTTCTCCGTGGACTCGGGCAAACCCTAGTATCCCCGTTGTATCGGGTGAGCTGAGACTCCCCGCTAAAGCGGGTGATTAAGAGACTTTCCGTGGTAACGGAAAGCACAGAAATGAATCACGTTGTAGCGGGAAGGAAAAGATGAACAGATGTTCGTCTCGGAATACCATGGAAATTTTGTGAAAACTACTTTTAATATCTATTTATGTATTTGCAAACTTACTTTCTCGCACAATATGAAACCTAGGATAGAGCCAGTTTCTTGATAAATCCGTGCATGCTCATATCCGTGATAAACTCCCTGGCGGAGTACTTGCGAGTACATTCAATGTACTCACCTGACTTGTTGATTTGGCCAGACAGAAGGGCGACCGTTCGAAAGCGACGACGGTATCCACGATAACTAGGGCGAACCCCAGTCAGTTGCCTGTCGGGAATGGCATATTGATGGGCCACTCCACCATTTGATTTTCACTGCAAGATTTGAGCCGTTGGGCTAAAGGTATAAATTTTCGATCTCAAAGATCGGGAAATTAACATATTCTAATAAGTGCGTGTATGACCTTGATATACAGGTTAACTTGTGTGTACCGGCTACTGATCATGGGACCGGTACAGTAAACACAAGGGTTTATCCGGCCTTAAAACCAAGTACGCCACACTTGGGCCATCAGCTTTCCGACCCGACGTTTGACCTCTTCCTCCGGGAGTTCGATGGTCAATTCCCGAGTTACATCTTGAGGGCCGCTGTACTGATACATCGGCCGGACCCTGAGCTTCGCGGGTTGGATGCGGTGCCTGACGAAGGTCGCTACGACGCCGACCCCGGTGACCCCCGACTGAATCACTTGGGAGAGGTGGGCCATCAGGACTTCGACCGCAAGCTGCTCCCATCCCAGCGGAAGCTCTGTCCAGCTCGCCTTGACCTCAGGGGGCTGGCCCACAAATGCTGGGAGCAAAAGCTCGGGGTTGCTGCAGTAGAACCAGTCCAAGTGCCATCCTTTGTTGGAAGTTTGAAATTGCAGCTCGAGGTAGTACTTGACGGCTCCCGGCCTTAGCTGGAATCCAGCGCCTCCGACGAAGGCGGGGCCGTTCTTGCTCGGCTGTGGCTTGACGATGAACAGCTGCTTCCATAGCGCAAAGTGCGGCTCGATCTCGAGGAAGCACTCGCAGAGCATAATGAAGGCAGCTACGTGGAGCATCCCATTGGGATTGAGATTATGCAGCTCCAGCCCGTAGAAATAGAGAAGTTCGCACAAGAACGGATGTACCGGGATAGAGATTGTGCAGCTCTAGGGTTTTTCTATTGGATGCCTGATCGGGATTTGGCCAGCTAGGATGGGGAGGCAAATGCGTGGAATAGCGGCAAAGTGGGGTCTAAGCGGCGGTGAGATGGATTCGGAATTGACGACGATTTGGATTTGCTGCGCGGCGGCGCTCTCAACTCAGAGTAGCGGGAAGACGAAAGGTTTCTGGTGCGCAGAAGAGACAAAGCGTGAAAAGGTATCCAGTGTGAACAGACCGGGTTTTAAAGAGGAGATAGCCTGGCAGGGGTGAATTTTCCGCCCCCGCGAGGCGGCCTTTCCGTTTGCACGACGTAACTCTTCCGCACTCACCGCGTGACTTTTCCGCTTCAACGGCACAAAACTTCCGTTTTCGGATCCCGCGCGATCGGGGTTTCGACGGTTAACCCCCCGGGGATAACGGCCGTTTGAATACACCCCTATAATGAGCGACTGTAACGTACCTTTAACGGGTCACAAGTCGGTTACCGAACAACTCGGGACCAAATGTTACGGTTTTGAAGAGTTTCGAGGATTGGCCTACAGGGGAACGTAATCACTTGAATACACCCGAGTAAAGGGCAGTTGTGGCGCGTCTTCAGCAGGCCGTTAGTCGGATACCGAGCAACTCGGAGCTACCGGTTTCTCCACCCGGATATTCCGGAAGCTTTACCCTGGAATCTCTGGGATCCGGAACTTCCGGATTCAGTGGAACGTCCGGGTATTAGGCACCGCTACTCGAAACCGAAGCGCTACAGTTTGTGTTCTGGTTCTGACACAAACTTCGAGGGCATTCTCCCAGAGGGACACTAGCTGGACCCAAACTACTCGGAAAACCAGATGCCACTCGGGAATTCAATCGGGATTCATGGTATGTCCTCCGTTGGGCTATCAGCCAGTCTCCATCCGCTGGAAATGACTGGATACCACCAGAACTTACCCGTTATTAACTCAACCGCCATGATATTCCTGCCCTACGAGTGAATATTACTCGGCTTATTATCTCTACTCTACAGGAGTTCTAGGAGTCCCTCACAATCTTCTTGCAGATCACAATAGGGTGCGCTCAGGCGGATGCCACTCGGGAAGAAGGCAAAAGCACTCGGCTTGGACGGTACAGCGAAAGTTGCAGCCAGATTGTGAAGAACTCGGGGGCTACTGACAATGACATAGCACCCGGGTATCGTCAAGGAGGACAGTACCGGCCCTCTGGACATAGGGTGGGCCGGGCCGACTACTCGGAGTCCGACCTCTACGCGGGGGCACCTCATCGACTTGGAGTACAAGACAGGGATAAATACTTACCCGGCAACCCCGGATTCAGTTATAACTAATTAGGAAATCAATATGTAAAACGATCCGGACTCTTGTAACCCTACCCCGGTTGCCTATATAAGGCCAGGTAGGGATCCCCTAATCGGTAAGTTCGTAAGCTGAAAAGCTCATCAGTTCCCGTATTTTCATACACACATAACCTTACAACCTAGAGATCTATTCTCGAGGTCTTGTGGCACTCGGGATACAAGTAATATCATCCACCAAACACAGGACGTAGGATATTACCTCTTCTCGAGGGTCTGAACCTATCTAAACGTGTGCACCCATCTAGATCTGCTGTGCGTACGCTGCCCCGCATTCATTATTGCCGGATTATAACACCGACAAGAATATTGGGTGGAATACAACAAATGCCCGGAGGATTAAGGAGCCACACAGGGCGTCCAGGGGCTAAGTTAATCGCTGCTTTGGCAATGTTGTGCGCTTCAAAGTTTGTCTCCCTAAATTCATGTCGGACGCAGATGTCCGTGAAGCCTCCACGGAGGACCGATTTCACGAATGACCACACCAAACGGACACAATCCCTCCTGCTCCAAACTGTCCACCACTTCCCGGCAATCCGAAGCTACTTGCACCCTTGCTACTTGAAGATCAGTAGCAAGCGATAAAGCTTCCGCACAAGCTCTAGCTTCCAGCATCACCGGATCAGTCACTCCCTGGAGAACTCTTGCTGCCACTCCCAAAAAAGTCCCATGCTCATCTCGGCACACGGCACCACAAGCTCCCAAATTATCCGCACGAGACACTGCAACATCCACATTGATTTTCACAGGACCCCTCATCGGAGCCACCCACCGTCGAGACCGTGGCCGTACCGCAGCGGCACCACCTTGCCCATCACCCTCACCAGCTTTCGGAATCAGAGCAATGTCAGCAAGATACCGGTTAATGAAGCCAACTGTGGCCATCGGATGTTGAAACTCATCCTCATGAATTGTGCTGTGTCTTGCCCGCCAGATGGCCCAAAGCGTCACTAAAAAAACCAACGCTTCGCATCATCCATTCTGTGAATCGCCAAGTCTTCAGTCAAATCCTCATCAAGAAGCGCCCATACGCAACACGACATCGCGCAATCGAGAAGAGAGTGGTGCCGTGAATCATCTGAAGCCAAGCACAGGGGACACCTTCCAGCCTGCACCATCCCTCGACGAAGAAGAAAGTCCGATGTTGGCAGAGACGCACGTGCAAGACGCCACCCAAACACCCTGATTTTACTAGGGACTTTATGCTTTCAGAGCGATGACCATTACCTTTCCTCATGTCCCAGCTAGGAGCTCCTTGCGGTACCATTCAGCCACGCATCCCTATGACGTTTAGTATGGACAATCATCTTATATCCAGATCTAACCGAGAAGATCACCGTGCGATTGTAATGCCAAGCCCGAAAGTCTTCTTGATTAGTCAGGCTGATAGGGATGTTCTTCACAATATCGGCATCCATCGGAAGAAAAACCTCATCAAATCATCTCCGATCTCCACTGCCCATTCACCTCATCTATAAGTTCTGATACCAACACCGGAGGGTGCTGCACCTTCGAGCACACCGGACGTAACATGAAGTATCTTGGAAGCCAATTATGCTCCCAGATCCTGGTAGTCATCCCATTGCCAATTCTCCGAATAAGACCAATGTTGGCCACGAGGCAGCCCGCTTCAGCCCAATCACCTGCACAGCCCACTGCATATGTGGCCCGTCCGTGTCACCCTATCCCTTCGTCTCCCACGCTGCTCTCGTGCTCCGACCCACTGCGGCTCTAAAATCTTCTCCAATAGTCCTCCACCGCTGTGCCCTAGAGCTGCCGCCGTGCCGTAGCTTAGCGTCAGCCCGACCCCTCCCCAACCCCTCAGCCTCTCACGTTCGTCGCCGCCATCGTCGTTCCCGTCCTACCTCGTCGCGTCCCTGCTGTCTCCACCCCGTCCCGTCGGCAATCTTGGACATTGGTTTCTGAGGTATGAGCGTTTGGTCATCCACTGATTACTTAAACCCACACTATCTTCCACAAATTTTGGGGCACACCATCTAGAGAACTTTTGTAACTCACTTGATCTGGTTATCTGATTATTTTACACAGCCGCACACGCACCCTGTCAAGAACTTGCTGAGATAAGACTTTGAAACGGAGAATACTGAGTTGAGGCGCTGTGTTTCGCATTGTTCATTGTAGCATAAATGCGGCTAACTGTTGGACAAGTTCATCGGAATGTTCTTGCGTTGGCATCTTCGAGGTCATGCTTTGTCATCGGTGACCATCTTCCGTTCAGAATGCTGTCACTGCCACGGGCAGCTGGATTTCATCAGACTGCTTGGCGGGGTAGTCAAATCGTCGAGGATAGGGGCAGCCCGCTAACTCTTGCTAGCCTGGAAGTCCAAAGCAAAGTTGAATATGTGATGAAGGAAAGGGTGCCACGAACTGGAGGTCCGAAGCCGAGCTCAAGAGATTCTGCTTTCAATGTGAAACCAAAGAAGGTTTCTTCACTTAATCTGAAACCGGCGAAGAGTGCCTTACCGAAGCCGGCAGTGGTGAAGAAGAAACTGAAGATAGACGAGGCTTTATTTTCTGCAAATTCATTTGAAGAGCTCGGTTTGCCGCCTTTGCTCATTGGCCGGTTGAACAAGGAAGGCCTGACTTCTCCAACTGAGGTCCAGTCCGCTGCCATTCCTATCATATCACAAAAGCATGATGTGGTGATCCAATCATATACTGGCTCAGGGAAAACGCTTGCGTACCTTCTCCCCATCCTTTCTGAAATAGGCCCCCTGAAGAAGACTAGAGAACAGGGTAATTCTGACAGGAAATCAGGTATAGAAGCAGTTATTGTTGCTCCTTCGAGAGAATTAGGAATGCAGATAGTACGTGAAGTGGAGAAGATTTTGGGTCCTGATGATAAGAGACTCGTCCAGCAACTTGTTGGCGGCGCGAACCGTTCAAGGCAAGAAGAAGCATTGAAGAAGAACAAACCGATTATTGTTGTTGGAACACCTGGCCGTATTTCAGAAATATCAGCAGCGGGTAAGCTTCAAACTCATAGCTGCCGTTTTCTTGTACTGGACGAAGTTGACCAGCTTTTATCTTTTAATTACCGTGAGGATATGCATAGAATACTAGAGCATGTTGGAAGGAAATCCGGTACGTCATCTTCGAGTGGCATCCTTGGACCACTTGCTAAGCGGTCTGACCGTCAGACTATTTTGGTTTCAGCAACAATACCGTTTTCAGTTATACGTGCAGCCAGGAGTTGGGGCCATGAGCCAGTTCTTGTTAGGGCTAAGAGCGTTGTTCCTCTGGACTCAATCACTGTTCCAAGGCCCATGCTGTCCCAGAGTGAACCCAACTCCGATTCTTCATCAATGTCAGTCAATCAAGCTGCAGTAGACAGCTTACCACCGTCATTGGAACATTACTACTGTACATCCAAGGCTCAACACAAAGTTGACACTTTAAGGAGATGCATCCATGCTATGGAAGCACAGACAGTGATTGCATTTATGAACAACACGAAGCCACTGAAGGATGTTGTATTTAAGTTGGAGGCCCGTGGGATGAAAGCTACCGAGCTACATGGAGATCTTGGAAAGCTTGCAAGGTCAACAGTCTTGAAAAAGTTCAAGAATGGTGAATTCAGAATTCTAGTGACAAATGAGTTGTCTGCCAGAGGACTGGACGTGCCAGAATGCGACCTTGTGATTAATCTGGATCTGCCAACAGACTCTACACATTATGCCCACAGAGCTGGTCGGACCGGACGTCTTGGGAGGAAAGGGACTGTGGTCTCAATATGTGAAGAAAGCGAGGTATTTGTTATGAGAAAAATGCGCAAGCAATTAGCTGTGCCCATCAAGCCATGTGAATTCACTGAAGGCAAGATTGTCGTTCATAAGGAGGAAGATGTGGAATGAACTCTGCATTGTGTGCATGGCTGCTCACTTTGTTATATATTTTTAGTTTCTCCAAGTGCTATTACTTTTCATGGCCATGTACTCTGATTGTATTTTCTTAAAATGTTGCCAGCTAATACTGAGATTCTATACATTGGAAAATGCCTATCTTTACTGGTAATATTTGGCGGGGTTCTCGATGGAGGATTGGTATTGGAGTGTTTGTTTTATTGTCGCCCTCTTATGGAGCCATACTATGATAGTGTGATGTGTAGCATGACTCCTGGAGTTCTACTGTTAGCACTTCATATTGTTTTGCTTTATATTTCGAAAGGCCTGTGTCAAAATATATGAACAATAACCAGGCTGCATGGCTGCAGCTAAGTCGAAAGCTTAGCTCCACTTACAGGGAGCAATGGGAAAGATCAATTGATATGAAAAGGCAGTTTTAACTTCGCTGACCCCAGATGAAAAATGGACAGTGGATGGGTGTAAGTTGAAATATACTTGTTGCCTCGTATTAATTTCCTGAAACTGAATTACCACCTGTGCGAGTTCAGATGCATGTGCTCCTGGAATCTTGTTGATTCTAGTCTACTCCCATTAGAGATCTCTATTCTTGGTGCTAACTTGAGTTAATACGGGCGCTTGTTGAACAGACCAAGTGCTGCCCCTATAGCTCAGTGGTAGAGCGTCAGTCTTGTAAACTGAAGGTCTGTAGTTCGATCCTGCATGGGGGCAAGTTTTTTCGGTCTTCTAATATTTTCATTTAGTTTCTACTGTCCACATGTGGCTTAAAAATGCAATTCTTGACCTCCAATGAGGCGTCCGGGAGGATACATCTAATAATAATCTCAAATTCTCAATCAAAATCAGAGTGAACCATCATCCATCAACATCGCATTTGAAGCTTGGAAAAAGCTACCAGTGTCTCGCTCAGCTCCTGGCCGAATTCTTCCTAGAGAAAGCTCTCGGTCGCTATTCCAATTGCTCAATAAGGTTTTACATGGGCGGGCACTTTTATGTTAAGTGGTCCGACCTGGCCGTGGTCGCCACGCCTCGTCGCCGGACCGCCGCTCCGAGCCCGCTCATGAAACCTCACCTCGATCTCGTGGAATTGGCCGGCCGGCCGGTGGCAGTGCTGTCCAGAATTCCACCCATCTCATCCTTATACTGTGCTAGCAGAAATGCAATACGCGCTTCCTCAGTCTCGGAGTCCCTCGTATTTTGCACGCCCAAAAATGCTTATACAGATCCCGCATTACAAATCAGGGGAACTAGCTCTGCAGCCTGTGACAGTTGAGGTCTTCCTTTAGACAGCCAGAAAGGGTGAAAAGGGTTTGCCGGTAACTGTTATAAAGGCAACAGTAGCAGTAGCAGGCCCGCAGCAGATTGGCCAGCAATCTACATGCCTGCTCATGTTGATGGTTTCTCCAGCAAGTAGCAACCAAAAGCACTGTCGTGTTGCAGCCTTGCCAAAGCCTGGCCACATACCCACTTCAAGTGATACATTATGGCACAGAGAGTCGGGCAAAAAATGTGATTGCCAGCAGAATATTAGAAAGCTTAATTTTGAATTCATCTAGGACGATGCTTAAAACATTCTTGAGAATAGTAAGAATGGTAAGATTGGTGATGAAGAAATCACAATTGTAACTTAACAAGAGATCCTGTGAAAAGTCCATTCACACAAGATGATGAAGAAAAATTGCAGCTGGACATCCTTTTCTTGACAGATAATTCATGGTTGAGTAGACTCAGCCACAAATTGGTCAACATAGGCTTTAGCTATATATTAGTTTTGCACTGTACACTAAGATCAGAGTCGAAACCAACTTTCAGAATTAGGAACATTAATGCTTAACAGATTTCATTATTGCTGAAACATATATTTCTACAAAAATATCGATCACCAATCTTAAGGGGGGAAATGCATCCATCACCAACAAAAAAACGTCAGCTTGTCAAATGCTTCCCAACAGTAAAGTTGTTCACTTCAATCTAATGCAAGCACAAGGTCTTCATCATGAAAGAAACATGCCATAACATTGTTTTAACAATTGATTCGTGGCTACATGATATTGCTGCATTCAACTTATTTTGAAACAAACACTAATTCAGTGTTTTTTTGTTTTACATTCAGGATCCAGACTCTTTTGGAGTTTTCGCAACAATAGAGATAGCATGAAGACCTGAGTTCAGCTCATCGGTCAAGAGATCATACACCATCCTGTGACGCTTCACAAGGGTCTGCCCCTCAAACTTTGGTGAAATTAACTTGATGTTAAAATGCGTCTCATTTGCACTGTCCTTGACAGCTGCATGCCCGGCATGTTGGTCAGAAACATCTTCAATATCTAGTGCACTGGCCTCCAAAGCAGACTGCAACTTTTGCCTCATCCGAGCAGCTCTTGAAAGCACAGCACTGGTACCTCGTGAACCCATCATGGTTTTATTCTGACTAACAGCAACTATGCCTACAAGAAAAAATAATACTGGTTATGGAAGGTAATCAATACTACATGATCTATGCTTGATCACTTGGAATGTAGATATAATCAGGACAAAGTGTAACGAACCGTTACAAAATTCATATACGTAAACATAGGTGAATTACCGCCCATCTCAGAATTTATACTAAAAGTGCACTTGGGATAATGAACCAACAGCACAACACCAAGGCCATAATTGAATAACATCAATCTGCCTGGGCCTGACCTAATCTCAGATGTCAGGTGCCTCAGGTCATGAATAAAACATGCCGCATATCTCATATTCTTTAGTTTCTGAAACAAAGGGCAAACACCGTGGTTCCATTTCTCATTTGCAGATTCTAATTTCTGAACCACTAATATGAATTCAAGACACAAAAACCTGAACAGACATAATTTATCTTGACTTGACCTACAAAGTCCCATCCGACTGGAATAGATCGAAAACAGCCTCATACGCCATCAATCCCAATTCAGTAATCGGTGGCCCAATTCGGTCAATCATGACTCCTCTCTCCTCTTCATAAGCAAGGCAAAATAGAGTTTCAGAATTCCAAACGTAGTTTTCTTCTATCTTGTCAAGAACCAACAGCGAAGTTTCAAGCGCCATATACAAAATCATAACCTAGATGATGAAATCATGAAATAAGCCTGTCCATGGATCATATGACGACGCAAATAAAGCTGGGAAAATCTACTACCGAATCAAATATTTTACTCCCGTTGGTGAAAATTCAAGGCATGTGAAGTATTTCAAAGCGGATCTGACGAGAAGCTTACACAAAAAAAAAGGTTACACGGTTGCTATGACCTAGTTTCTTTCTTGCTAATGAACAGAAGATTAGAACTACCTGCAATCTTTTTATCGGAGCGCAATGGAGCAGCATGCAATAAAAAAAGAAAAAATAAAGCTTTCGCCCAAGCTCGAATCTCTGATGTCTTGAACCCTCGTTGCGGTCGGAGTTGCAGAAGGAAGGATGGCGGCTTGGCTACGGGGGGAAACAAGAGGAAGAAAACGATCCGCAGATATATACCTGAAATTAGGGGACGGGGAAAAAGGAGTATGGAAAAGTGATGCGGTGAGCGTGGATCGAACACGCGACCTTCAGATCTTCAGTCTGACGCTCTCCCAACTGAGCTATCCCCGCGATGCGTTGATTGTTTTGTTGATTATAATCAAGTAGACACTTTGTTACTGGTAGAGAAATAAGGTTACTCATATGCGATACTCCTTGTCCAAATCCGCATCGTGTTAATTGAATATATCGGGTAAGTCGGTCAGCCTAACGGGAAAATCCAGCATTGGCATTGCAGGAAGGACGTAGCCCCCAAGGTTAAGCTGCACATATTTTCTCTGTTCATTGCCTTCTGTATCGGGGGTTTTGAAAGGGAGACATGCATCTGACCTCCTTTCTCTCGAATTCATGCATGTGATGCATAGGGACAAGGATGGTTCAAACCACACAAAATCGTCAACAATTTTAGACACGCCTTGGCCGCGGTAACGCTAGCCCAGCGCCCTAGCCCCGGGCGCCCCGCGCGCCGAGCAGACTCACGTTTCACCTGTAACTGTGTCGCGCGCGGCAGGGGCACGCCGAGAGACCAAGCTTACCCCATCTTCTTCCCAGCCAGCTTATGCGCGGCGGCACGCTACACCAAAAGTACGACCCCGACGGAGACAGCGCGCGACGACGTGCCTCGGCGACCCGCGCGCACGTTCGTGCAGCAGGTACAGACGGGTCGCGAATCCACGCGCCACACGAAAACTTACCAAGCTTTGACCAAACGGATATGCCCGGTTCTTGGAGCCGTGGATAGCGCTAGCACAGCACAGCACAGATAGTGCGAGCAGGTCGCCATGTGCTTTCGCATGTACCGATCTCCAATGGCAAAGGGGGAATATGCGCGCGAGCGGCAGCAGCTGGCCGCCACCAACCAGCCAGCGCCTAGCTGACGACAAAGGACGGACGGGCGGGCCGGCATACGCCAGTCTGCGTCTCGTCAGGCTTTGCTTGTGCTGCTCTGAGACCTGTGCGAACTGCGGTTTGCCCGGACGGGTCTCAGTCCCGCTAGCTGCCGGTCTACACACTCTCTGCTTTGCTTGCATGCATATGCATATCTGCGTGGCGCTGGCTGGCTTCCTGCCTGCCCCTCTGCCTGCCTGGGACGAAGACACGTATCATGTATTTCGTCTATGCATTGCACGTACGTACGTACAGGTTATAACTTGCAGGCTAGTTCATATGGTGAACAGGAGGCAGGCAGCACTGTTTGGGTTCGGGTCCATGCATCTCTAGCTGCTAGCTCCTGCCACTGTGTTTTATCTACCAGATTTTTCAGAGCTAAAACTGAGAGCTACAAAAGTTCATAGCTGCAAACTGGGAACTGAAGCTAACTAGACCGGGGACCACTGCGATCGAACAGCTGTTAGCGCGCAGTACGTACCTGGATAGAAGCAGGTACCGTACGTATACCTCTAGCTAGCTGCTGACACACTGCATGCCATGTACGTTGTGACCACCAACCGACATGGACCGGCGTCTCTCTTATTGGGACCTTCTGACATTTGACTAGTTTTTGCAGCCCTCCATTACATGCATTGATGCATATGTACTGCCTAGTAACTCATATCTAATTTACCAGACCCATGCATCGTACCTCATTGCACACGCCAGAAGTGTACAGTGTATGGTGCGTAACAAGAAATTAATCAGTCAGCCATGCATCACCACCAAGTCAACCTTCAGTAGTCTGCTGCAAGTTCGTGAGAGAGCATATATGTGGTGGTACGTTCGAACGAAAGGTAGGGCATCTTTACAGTGCAGAGCCCGAGAAGTTGCCCTCCAGCTTTGACACGAATCCAGTCTACATGCACAACGGCATCAACCTTTCATCAGGGGCAAAGGACTCAGGCGCGGCAGGAGCGCAACTGTGCAGCTGCAGCGCCGCAGCCTTTCCCTCCCCTCTCTTTCCCCTCTCGGAGCAGAGAGAAAGCGAATTCTCGAGGGAAAAGGAAACCGAGGGAAAATGGAAAGTGGAAAATGGACGTTTTTTTCCAGTGTTATCATTGCTGTAATCTGCAGCCATGAATGGGTGACTGGAGGAGATTCTTCGCGAGCTGCTCGTGTGCTCCTTTCCTCCTTGCTTAGCGATCACCAGAGTCGAAATGAACTCATGAACATTTCATGCTTTTGCAAACGTGGAAATGGGAATCTAAGATTAGGGCTGCAATCGTGTTGAGAATTCTGCGAAAAGAATTAAGAAATGAACCACAAGGAATGACAGACAGACAGGTCAATGCAACATTATGTTGTAACTGTTAAATGACTTGGCCTGATACAGATGCAGATACTAATTGAAACAGGTTCCATGGAGTCGGACGCATTACACGAACTAAAGCAAACTACAAACACTAGCACATGCAGCTGGAATGTAAGATCTAAAGGACTCGTGTTTACAGTTAGCGCTTAGCACCACAAAAAAATTCTTCACCAATGAAACTGCAGAAAGAACGCACAGCGATCGATAGGTAGCCAAGCACACGCCTAATAATCTCTAATCAAGATTCAAGAACACTCCCAAGAACAGACGGATACCAACTGACGCATCTTTAGACGTGTAAGAGACGCAGAAGCTTCTCTGGAGTCACCGGGACTCCTCCTCAGAGCGCCTGGCGGCGCCAGAGAGTGCGGCGAGAAGGTTGAGGTGGTGGTGGTGGGCCTGCGCCATCGGCATGTACGCCGCATGCGCCTCCAGGGGCGAGAAGCCCCAGGAGTCCTGCCGCGGCGCCGGCAGCGCCGCCCAGAACGCTGACGCGGCCGCCGCCGCGCCGACGGCGTCGTTCTCCTGGGGCGGGCGCTTGCCGAGGAGGGTGTGCTGGTGGGAGGAGGAGGTGGATGGTGCGGAAGAGGAGACGAAGGCCGCGGGCGTGGTGCCGGACCCCGTGGCCGCGAGGATGGAGGGCTCGGCCTGGCGGAGCAGCCACTCGATGGTCTGGCCGTCGGACTTGAGCCCCAGCTCGCGCGTGAGCTGGAACACGCGCGCCGCGCACACGATCGGCATGCGCACGCGCCGCCCGCGCCCGTTCACCTTGCTGTGCCGGTCCTTGACGCTGCCACCAGCCTTCTTGCTGGGCGCGGGAGCCAAGCCAGCATCGGCTGCCGCAGCAACGGGCGCCACCGTGCAAGTCGTCATAGTCAAGGGCTGGTAGCCGTGGAAAGTGCCGGCGGCAGCGGCAATGTCGCGGGAGGTCATGGCGTCTGCTTCGCTGTTGGAGGGGGAGGAGGTAGTGGTGGTGATCCGGTGGGGTTTGTGAGGCATTGAGGTGACGGGGGAGAGGGACACGGCGGGTAGATTTATAGTGGAGTTTGATGCAGTACAATTTTCCTGATTCTCGGTTGTCTAAGATGATACATTAATGAGTCGAAAACTGCAGTCTAGACAATGTGCAATCTTTAATAGAGATGAGAATTTGTTGAATGTTGATTCAAAAGTTTAATTTGTTGATGTAGTCTCTGTCTAGTATTTGCGTGGATTTCTTTTATACTATGAGGGCATCTCCACTAGGGTGATGTCAGCCTTCTCTTAGAGGTGCCACATAGGATTTTTGTTGAGTTAGAGGAGAGAGAAAGAGAGAGAAGAAAGAGAAGGTTGCCTTACCTTGGTGAAAAGATGATCTCTTCACACCTAAGATATCACTATTTTCTCTATTGTACAATATGTCTTCTCTTAAACCCATATTTTCTAGTTTAATTTTGATTCTATATTCATACATGCATTAATTATTAGAGATAACCCATTGTATAACATGTTTTTATTGTTATCTCTAGATGACGTGGAAGGTATAAGAGAAGGCTGTCTTCTCTACTATTGAAGATGCCTGATCTTTGTTAATTTGATTGAATCAATTTTGATACTTGTTACTACTATTTGGCTGGCTGTTATTTTAAGCAAGTGTTTTTGCGTTTTAGAATATACTAGATGTAAATACGAGAACAAGCTTCCATAATAGAATTTATCAAATTTAATCTGATTTACCAAACTTTATACATTCTAACAAGAACCACATGTACAAACTTATAGGTAGACTTGCACACTCTTATTCTGCATATTTTACTATAATATTTTTTTTGAGGTGAAGGGGAATAACATAATTTATTTCATCCACACTTCGACGTTAAACTAGAATTGGAATTCAGACATAAACGAGTGGGTTCTCAACCTTATGCGTCCACCATTGCACAGTTATCATACATGATTTGTTTTGCTAAGTAATAATAGTATATTCGGGATGATCGATTCATTACGCAAGCATAGCCCGGCTCAATAGGCCAAGCTATATTGGGGAGCAAAGTTGAAAGGATGTAAAGAGATGATGTTTTGGTTGGTTGCACTTGATAAGGGCATGTTTGGGAGACCGGTATTAGGGGCCAAACTGGTGTAATTTACAGGTCCGTAAAATATTATGGCCTGATTTGAAAATAGGTGTTTGGATCACTGTTTTTGGTTTTCAATTTCCCCGTATTGGGCCGGTTTGGGCCAATTACACCCGAAAAAGAAAACGGACCACCTGCGGCCCGAAACGAAAAACGACCGAAGTCGAGCTCGCGACGCTCGCCTCGTCCTGCCGCTGCCGCCGCCATCCTTCGACGCAGCTCCCTGTCGCCAGATCCAAGCTTCCCGACAAAGTTCGGACGACGACGACATCGATGAAGCGGCTGTCGCCGCCTCCGGAGGAAGGGCCGGGCGCGTCCTCGGCAGGCAACCATGTGCTGCTGCGCAAGAGGGAAGGGATGGCGGTGGACCTGACCAACGGGGCGGTGGCGGCGATGTCGCGGCTTGTAGAGGGGCTGCGGCCGGTGCTGCAGGTGGCCAGCCCGCTGCGGCTGGTGGGACCCGCCATGGAGTGGTACCGCGTCTTGCTATCCGATGGCGTGCACTCGTAGGAGGGGATGCTCGCAACCTCCCTGAACCGCCTCGTCACGGCTGGCCACCTCCGCGACGTCTCCGTGGTCTGCGTCCTCGACTACGTCTGCAACTCCGTCAAGAACCGATGATGACAACTACGAGGCCGTCGACGAAACCCGGCTGTCGAGGAGGCCGGCAACGAAGCGCAGCACTCGTGCCGCCGAGGTCCACAACCAGTCGGAGCAAGCAAGCACCGAAGAACCAACCATTCCATTGCGGCTGTGGTGCCACTTGCAGCAAGCAAATGAGCGTTCTTGATTTGTTATGTTGTTTCTTTCTTCTAGAGAAGAAGGGATCGAATCAACGAGAAGATGAGGCATTGCAAGAACTCGTGCCTCATTGCAACGAAGTATCTATCCTGCATTACTATTTGTGTTCTTAAATTCTTGTTACGTTTGAATTGTTGTTGCACTTTTAGTGAATTGATCGTAGTTATACAAAATTCAGATGGACAAGGTGTTGATACTAGATGAAGCAATGGAGTACTCGAAGTCCCTGCAGCTGCAAGTTCAGGTTCAAAATCACAATTTCCTATTTTTCCTCATGTGTGTAGCATCATAGTCCTTCTTGATCAATCATCCTAGTACTCGATTGAGAGTGTTGCTTTGGCTTCAGATCATGTGGATGACTACTGGAATGGCGCCGATGGTGTTCCTCGGTGCTCATCAGCTCATGTTGCCAATGGCCATGGGATTGAATTCGGCATGCATGCCTGTGGCAAAGAGCCTGAGCCAGCTGCAAAGAGTAGCACCATTCATGAACCATTCTCTCCCAAATCAAATGCCTCAGGTCCAATCTCCAGCTATCAATGCTCCCAAAGTTGCAAACCAGATGCAGAACAATGGGGTATGCGAGCCAATAAGTCCTTTCCTCCATCCCATTGACACACTAACAGCAGCAACACAGGTTATTGTCAGGCATTTTCATATCTTCTGATCTTTCAGATTTTCACTCCTGTTAGCTTATGGTATTGACTCCTTGCAGGTGCATGGTATGTTCCCCTACGGATCTCAAACGGCACAACAAAATGAGATTCATGAGTTACTGGCTAGCAGTGCCATTAGAGCTTTAGAAATATAGAAACGCCCGAGATCATGCTGATAGCAGATACTCCATAAACACCGTCCAATACAGAAATGGAAAGATGAGCCACAGCCGCATCAAGTTTCGAAACTAAAATTTTTATGTGTCTGTAAATCTTGGTTAGGACTTCGGCCACATTTGGAATGCAGTGATTTCACAGGAAACACCAAAGTAATCAGCAGAACTTTTGAATCACAAACGCGGCCTTGCATAGCACGCATGATTGGGCTGATATTTTGTCATATGTTTTGAATTACACTTTGTATAAGGGTATAAATTTACAAGTCTCCCAAATAGGGGTTACAAGGG
>JAGXJF010002086.1:0-22421 GCA_019208055.1 Stipa capillata | reverse complement strand
TCTTTTGCTTGTGGAGATCCTTTTGCCTTGCAGCAGGTAGACCTCAGAGCACCTTCACAAACTACTGGTTCAGCCCAAACAAGCTTGGGTGATACCAACAACTCCTACACCCGTCTAGGAGCAGACAAACTCCAAGAGTAACAGATGATCCAGCAGCAATCTCTTGGAGGAACCTTTGCTCGTGCTCTAGCTCACAAACCCACTCGAACTAACCCTTAGGCGCTTAGCTCTTGTGGAGTGGTTGGAGGCTTTGCAACGGTCGTATGTGAATCACTGATTTGAGCAAGGTTAAGGACAGATTCCTCCCCTGGTCCCCTATATATAGGGTCCACAGGCACCTGACCGTTACCCTGTTGCCACGTAGGACTAAGTGAGCCACCGGTGTCAACCACCGGTGACACAGCTACACCCTACGCCCAACTGTACCCGGCTCAGGCAGACCGACACCTGTGTCACCGGCGGCGCACACAGGTGAACCCTTAGCTGATAGCAGCACTACCCAGCCCGGTCCTGGCACACTACATGCCCTCAGCATACTCTACCTAAGCTACCTGAAAAGGAGAGAACCTCCAATAGACTCCTGACACAGCAGACCCTATTGCAGATCAGATCCCTTAGCTTTTACAAGCTCTCTCCCGGTACAGAGGTGTACCTGAGTCACAGAGCGGAAGACCACCTGTGACACAGCTGTGTCACACAGGTGCCTAAAGCTCTAGGGTTTTCACACAGCTACATACTTTTGTGCAAAGCTATTGACATAGGGCAATTGGCCTCAAAGCACCAACCCCCTTGACCAACACTCTGAGCAATGAGCAAGGTTCCCTTAGACAACTGTTACTATTTCATCCCTCTTGATAGTACGGGTGGTTCCTATGGACTCAAAGAAAACTAGCAAATCTAGGCTTCACCTGCCACCAACTGAAGTCACGGCCCTTGACGCATCAAGCCACCATCACCTTGCTTGCATCTCCCTGCACAGCACCGGCTTCTTCTCAGCTGTAACACAGCTGCCTAGCACAGCCATCTCTTTGTCCTTGAACCCACCATGTACCCTTTTTGGTGGCCATCCTTCTCTGGATAACCCTTCATCATGGAACCTGTAAGATCTGCTTACACTAAATGTAAACATTAGATTCCAGTTTAGGTTGCCATTAACCATCAAAACCAT
The DNA here is from genome assembly GCA_019208055.1 of Stipa capillata. Taxonomy (NCBI): domain Eukaryota; kingdom Viridiplantae; phylum Streptophyta; class Magnoliopsida; order Poales; family Poaceae; genus Stipa; species Stipa capillata. The sequence goes on along the minus strand of JAGXJF010002086.1, from coordinate 21,253 downwards.
ATTGGGGCCTAGATGCACTTCACACATTACTCCAGAGAAACCTCAAGAAGCTTCGGATGTTGTATTGTGTATGTTTCCAATCAACTCATGTTATGGTTCTGTTCTCTTTGATTCTGAAGCTTCTCAATCATTCATTGCCAAGTTTTTTGCTGAGAACCATCATTTCAAACTGGAAATTTGAACCTGCCTATGGTTGTACAATCACCTGGGGGTGTGTTAAGGGCTAGTCTAAGATGTCCTAAAGTGATCAAAATGATCAAGGGAGTAGATTTTTTAGCAAAACCTCATCCTGATAGACTCTCAAGGCTTGGATATTATTTTGGGAATGAATTGGTTAGGTAAACACCAAGGAAAGATATATTGTGCCAGTAGATCCATAGCCTTAACCAATGCTGAAGGGATCATTGTGGAGTTCAAGCCAAAGCTCTCACCTCACCTTGAGAAGAATTCCATGCTGAATAATCTGAAGGAGGTCGCTGTTGAAGATGTGAGGATAGTGAATGAATAGCTAGATGTTTTTTAGAAGATCTACAAGGTTTGCCACCAGACCGTGAGATATAGTTTGCAATTGAGTTAGTGCCAGGCATAGCCCCTTTTGCAAAGAGGCCATATCGGATGCCGGCAAATGAGCTAGCCGAGATGAAGAAGAAAATCTAAGAGTTAGAAGAAAAAGGTTAGGTCACACCAAGCACCTCACCTTGGGAAGCACATGTCCTATTTCTAAAGAAGAAAGATGGTAGCATGCACATGTGCCTGTACTATCCTTCTCTAAATGAAGTGATGATCAAGAACAAGTACCCTTTGTGAAGGATTGACCAATTGGAGGGAGCATTAGTATTCTCAAAGATAGATCTCAGATCACGATATCACCGGCTAAAGATTCGGCATGAAGATGTGCCCTACACAGCTTTTGTGACTCAATATGGTTATATGAGTTCCTAGTGATGTCATTTGGACTTAGGAGTGCACCAGCATACTTCATGAATTTGATGAACAAAGTATTCATGGATTGTTTGGATAAGCTTGTCATGGTGTTCATCGATGATGTGTTGATATACTCCCATAGTGAAGAAGAACACGAGAAGCATCTTCAAGTGGTTTTGAAAGACTAAGTGCCTGTTTGGTTGGGTTGTGACTGTTGACAAAGCTATTGTTGGCTGGCTGTCTAGAAAGGTTGATATGGCTGTGAAGAAGTGAACATATGACTTTTGGTTGATCTAAACCATCTACAGCATTTTGGAAAATGAGCACTGAAGCTTCAGCATGTTGCAAAAAGCTGGTAGAAGGCAGCTTTTCCAAATAGCAAAATTTGCACTGCAAAGCCCACAGCTACCTTTGGTAAAAGCTGCTGAAAAGCTGGCCGTTTGGTTGGGCCACAGCTTTTTTAGTAAAAAGTTACTGAAAAGCTCAACCAAACAGGCCATAAGAGCGCATCAGCTCTATGCCAAGTTCAGTAGATGTGAATTTTGGCTAAAATAAGTGAATTTCCTTGCACATGTAATATCTGCCGAAGGAGTAGCAGTGGATCCAGCTAAAGTGGAATTGGTACACAATTGGAAGCAACTAAGGAATGTCTCTGAGATCTATAGTTTTCTTGGATTAGTGGAGTATTACCGTCGGTTCATGGAAGATTTCTCCAAGATTGCAATAACAATGACTCAATTGATCAAAAAGGAGAACAAGTTCATGTGGATAGAAGCATGTGAAGTGAGTTTTCAGGAACTTAAGAAGAGGTTAACATCTGCACCAGTGCTGATCTTGCCAGATATTTAAAAGGATTTTGAAGTGTATTCCGATACTTTCAAACAAGGTTTAGGTTGTGTTCTTATGTAGCAAGGCAAGGTCATGGCTTATGCATCGAGACAGTTATGTGCACATGGAGACAACTATCCCACATATGATTTGGAATTGGCAGCCGTAGTGCATGCTTTGAACATCTCGTGACATTACCTGATCAATAATTGATGCGAGATATATACAGATCATAAGAGTTTGAAGTATATCTTTACTCAGTCAGACTTGAATCTTAGGCAAAGAAGATGGTTGGAGTTAAAAAAGGATTGTGATGTTCGGATAAAATATCATCATGGTAAAGCCAATGTCATGGCTGATGTCTTGAGTCGAAAGGCCTACAGTAACAATTTGATGATTCAACAGAGCCAACCATAGCTATACGAGGAGTTCAGAAAGTTGAAACTGAATGCGAGTATCACCAAGTATGACAATATGTTAGAAGTTAAGTCTACCCTTGAAGATCAGGTGAGAGAAGCTTAGAAAACCAATAAGGGCATCTAAGAGATCCAAGTGAAGATCAAGATGGGTGAGGCACCTGACCACAAGGAAGATGAAATAGGGACCCTCTGGTTCTGTGATTGTTTAATTGTGCCAAACCAGCCAAAGATGAAGGAAACTATCATAAAGGAGGCTCATGAGTCTGCCTATTCCATACATCATGGAAGTAGAAAGATGCACCATGATCTTTGGGACTATTTTGGTGGTCTAGCATGAAGCAAGATATTGCAAAGCTCATGTCACTATGTCATGTATGCCGAAGAGTCAAGGTAGAACACCAGAAGCCTGCCGGATTACTTCAACCGCTTAAGGTTCCTGAATGGAAATGGGAGGAGATTGGGAGATTGGAATGGACTTCATCATCGGCCTTCCAAGAACATGCTCTAGATGATTCCATCTGGGTCATCATGGATCGATTGACCAAATCTGCTCACTTCATTCCAGTGAAAATAGTGTATAGCGGAGAGACACTGGCAGGATTGTATATGTCCCTAATTGTGTGCCTGTATAGAGTTCTAAAGTAGATTGTCTCTGATCGAGGGACACAGTATACTTCAAGGTTTTGGAAGAAAGTGCATGAAGCTCTTGGTACATAGCTGAATTTTAGTACAGCTTACACCTGCAAACGTAAGGTCAGACAGAATGAGTAAATCAGATCCTAAAAGATATGCTTCAAGCATGTGCTTTCACTTATAAGTGTAGCTGGGACAAGAGTTTCTATTATACTGAGTTTTCTTATAACAACATTTACCAAGCCAGTCTGCAAATGGCTCACTTCGAAGCCTTATAGGGGTGTAAATTTCGTGCACCCCTAAATTGGCATAAACTTGGAGAGAAAAAGATGTTCGGACTTGACACCTTGGAGGAGGCCGATAAGCAAGTGAAGGTGATCCAAGAAAGGTTGAACGCATAATAGTCTAGACAAAAGAGCTACTTAGACAAATGCTGTAAAGACATATTCTTCAAGACAGGAGATGTGGTATGCCTAAAGGTATCTCCACTGGAATACGTCATTTTGGGATCAAAGGCAAATTAGCACCTCGATACATCAGTCCCTTTGAGATAACTGCCCATTGTGGAGAGGTAGCTTATCAATTGGCATGGCCGGAGAAGCTGTCAAATGTGCACAATGTGTTCCATGTGTCTCAACTAAAGAAATGCTTTAAGAAACCAGAAAAGAAGCTCGAAAATTCTTGTTGGAAGATATCGAGGTTCAGGATGACCTAACCAATGAATAGTATCCTGTCAAGATTCTAGAAGAGAAAGTAAGAACCACCAGGAGAAATGTGATTAGCTTTTGCAACGTATAGTGGAGTAATCACTCAGAAGAGGAAACCACGTAGGAACAAGAAGATGATCTGAAGGATGAGTTTCCAAGTCTATTTCCTTAGCTCCGAACCTCGAGGTCAAGATTTTTTGTAAGGACGGTAGAGGTGTAACACCCTCAATTTTTATGGGTTTAATTTTTTTTAAAGCAAAGGATATTACACGATGTAAACCAAAGTAATATATTTTTTCTGGTTTCCGATTCAAATTAATCCAAAGGCTTTCAATTAATTCGGGTCATTTTATGAAGTTATTTAACTATCAGCATTTATCCTTGGCATATTTCCCTCTAAAATAATTTTATTAGATTCTTCATATTCAATTTGGTTTATTGGAATTTTTCTGAAATGATTTGGCATTCATCCATCTTCCTTCTCGTCAGGCCTAGACCACCCTCTTCCCCTCCCTCACCCCATAGCCTCCCCTCCCTCTTCGGCCGCCGGACCACTCTGCCCGCCTCCACCTAGGCTGGTCGTTGATGACAACATAGCACCCGGGTATTGTCAAGGAGGACAAAGCCGGCCCTCCGGACACAGGGTGGGCCGGGCCGACTACTCGGAGTCCAACTTCTACACGGGGGCGCCTCATCAACTTGGAGTACAAGACATAAATCTGTACCTACCCGGTATCTCGGATCCTGATTGTAACCGACTAGGAAATAAACCTGTAAACTGATCTAGACTCGTGTAACCCTGCTCCTGCTACCTATATAAGGCAAGGCAGGGATCCCCAAAGAGTTTTATTCTTGCTAGGATTCATGTCCATAACAAGAAATGATTTTCTACCTCTTCTATCTGTTGGAGTGGTCCAAGTCTCGACTCGGCCCTCCCTTTTCATCTTTCTCTTGAAAACTAACAAACCTTGCTAGCAAGATTCAATGAAACTTCAGACTAACCTTGAAGATGTCAAGTTCCACCTTAACCATTTAAGCAACCTAGAGAGCTCCTCTCAAGGTCTTGTGGCACTCGGAACACAAGCAATATCATCCACCAAACACAGGACGTAGGGTATTACCTCTTCCCGAGAGCCTGAACCTGTCTAAACTCTGTGTCCCGTGTGCCCCCATCTAGATATGCTACACGTACGCTGCCCCGTATTCATTATTGATCCACTGCTTAAACACGGGTTTTCACCCGTCGAGCAGGGATCCCGACTGGTTGGTGCAATCAAGTCTCTCTTGCCCATTCTCAACTATGACTCAGATGGCTTCGAGAGTTCGGGAAAACATCACCCTTCCCGGGAGGTTTTCATGGCTGGCTCGGCGGTGCTGGCAAACAATGGTGACCAGACGATTCCCATCATTGATCAGACCCCCGGTCAGCTAGAAGCCACCCGCTCCGTCTTCTCTCCAAGGAAGAGGTGCTGGCCGAGCAGCAGACTGTGCTCGCTCATTACCATGAAGAGCGACAACGCAACGAGGACATCTAGGATCGAGGGCGCCAGGTCAACAACGCACTCCGCATGCACGAAAGGGACAGTGTCCTGATATTTCCGCTTCCCAGTCAAAACCTCATCGCCGCCACGGTGGCGGCACGTGCCATCAATATCCCCGAGGGCACCTTGGGGCACGACGATCTCTGACGGCTCTGAATCTTGATGGAAGAGGCAGCTATCCAGCAGGCCGAGATCTTCGAGGTCCGCGTAGCTTCTCCTGCGAGCACCTGAGCCGGTGCTCTTCTCCACCAAGGAACTCACACGCTACCGAAGCTCCCCATGCCAACCTCGAGCCTCATCGCCCTGCTGGGTCGGTTCATAACCGACTCAGACCGGATCGTGATGTACGGGACACTCTCGAGGCAAGACACCATGCTCATCGTGGCACGGGGAAGAATAATCACCCCGCCGGGTCAGTACATAGCCGACTCGGACCCGACCGCGACACGCGAAACACCCTCGAGGCCGGACACAAACGCCCACCGGGACGCAGGGAGAGACAACCACGACGGCCACCATGGCGACAGTGACAGTTGCCACGCTACTAGCCAGCGTCGCTCTCCAACTTCTTCCGGCATGGCCTACGCAGGCCCAAAAGGCATTCGGTCCTCGCATCCGTAACGTCATCTTCCCAACATGATTCCAAGTCACCGGTATCGACAAGTATACAGGCGAGACTCGACCAGACATCTGGCTGGCTGATTATCACACAGCGTGCAGGACTAATGGAGGCAACGACTATGTCACGATCCATTACTTGCCCCTGTTCTTAGCCGACTCGGCCCGAGCTTGGCTCACCAGCCTGCCTCAGGGCAGCATCTAGTCCTGAGGTGATCTTGAGACCCTCTTTGTGAACAACTTCCAGGGCACCTACAATAGACCTGGAAATGTGTGGGATCTCCACAGTTGTACCCAGGAAGTGAGCGAGACCCTCAGAGAGTACATCCAACGCTTCTCCAAAAAGAAGAACTCTTTGCTGAAAATCCGGAAGGGCGACGTCATCACCACTTTCTCCAAGGGTGTTCGGAGCACGGACCTTAGCCACAAGATTGCACGTAAAGTCCCCAGACTACGTGTGAACTCTTCGATATCACAAGCAACTTCGCGACTGGTGAAGAAGCTGTTCGCAGTGCGACCAAAGACGATGTAATGACCCTATTTCTTAACACACGAGATCAGTGAGGATCATCGTGGATAAATCGGTTTTCTTCTCATACATGCATGCATATCGATATTCTAAAAATGATTTAGATTGAAAACTCAAACCTGTACCGATTAACAATTTAAAATATGACGTGGAAGCAACCTTAAGCAAAACTCTAAACCGAAACTTCATTTAATTTTACTTTAGTGATCTTTATAAGTTTAAATATGCTAGCAGAGTTATATCCAAAATCTTTCAAACTAATTGCAACTAATTTCCCTTCTAGTCAATGCTTTCCCACAATCTTGCCCTTACAGATGAAATTGGAATGAGTAAACTAGATGAACACACCTTTCTTCAATCAAGCTAAAATTTGAACTTCTTCTTGTCCAAAAATTTAATTCTAAAATAGCAAAGAATGCAAATAAAAAGAAAAAGAACTCACCTCTCTCCTTACCTGCCCGCGGAACCCACCCACCGCTCTTTTCTTCTACACGCAGCGCGGTTAGCTTCTCCACGTAGCAAGCCCGCCGGCCTCTCTCTCTTCTCCTTTTCCCCAATTCTTCCCCTCCCCAATCGATTTCTCCAAGGAATAGGGCCTCGCCACCGCGCCGCCCTCGCGCGTCTGCTGCCGGTGCGCCACCGTGCCTGCTCTGCCCCGCCTGGCCTAGGCCCAACCGCCGCGCCTCGCCTACCCTGCCGGGGCCCGAGCCCCTGCCATCTTCCCGACCTCCCACCCAGCAGCTCACCGTCGGCCACCCTGGATCCGAGCCCGCCGCCGCCGGGTCGTCTCCCTCCACCACCAGCACAGCTGACGCTGTGACCTCCCAGAAGCTTCCCCGACGCCTCTCTCTTCAACCCCCGGTCCCTCTTCTTCCTCAGGCACATCAAGACCCAGAGCCCGCAAGCGCCGCCACCGACGGGGTGAGCCCCGTTCGCCCCTGACCATTCTTCCCTCTACTCTTCTTCCAAGTGTTCCTGTGCTTGTTGTCCGAGTAAATTTGATAAGATAATTTCAATGTTCTAACGGCTGACCGAAATCCGTTGGTAGTTGGTGATGAATCTGAGTAGTAGTTAGTCAATCAACGTCTTAACGTCCTAATGATCACTGCTAAATTATTCACTGCAATCGTTAATACTGGTGGTTAGTCCTATTAGTCCTATCTGAACAATTAATTAACACAACAGTCGGTTAAGGCTAAGTGAGCAGCAGCTAAGCAGTTCTAAAAGGCAGTGCATGTGTTCTTTGTATACTGATGCCCGATTAAAACTAGCTGATGTTTAGTTATCATAAGTAACACCTTGACTGTACTAACTACCTTAGTGGCTTACCTCAATTCAAGGTACCTTTATACATGTCTGTTTATGACTCGTTTACTGTACTCAATCATCGACTTGTTAATGTCAAAGACAAGGACATTGTTTCCGACACACTTAACCCTAATGATCAGTTAAGTAATTAGATTACTCAATGCCTAACTAATCACTGTTGAGTTGATAAGTGTGCTTTGATTCGATAAGATCAGATTAATTAACTGCTTTTATAATGCATATGCTCATGGTTGATGTTTGTTCTTTGTACACAATGGTCAATCAACAGTTAAGGCTAGCTCCTAATTAGGGTTAATTAAGTCAATTCCAATGCAGGTTAATTGACTAAGGATTCAATAAGCAGTAGCTGAACCTATTTAACAACCACCTAAAGTCGAACTTAGTCCTACCCTGCTTATTACCGCGTGATGTTGAGCGCTAATACTATACTAAAAACACTAGTAATGGGATGCTATATTCACTGAACTACAGATTTTTCTAATGAGTTGTACCCACCATCACCAGCACCTTGATGATTAAACAATGTTAAAACATACTTAACACACCAATCACATGTTAGCTAAGCTGATTTTGGTACATCGCAGTTAGATCATAATTCCTCACCGTAATCGTTAGCTATCAATGAGGTGTAGGCCATAGCTATTTCTCTAAAAAACCCTATTCAATTGACGTCTAGCTCATCTAATCACCTTCATTAAGTAAATGATATGAAGATACATGTATGCCCCAGTCAATGTATTAGTTGCATTAGTGTTAAGCAGCCTTAACTAGAATACCTAAAAACCCAGACCATAGTGAATACGCTGGTACCCAGTTAAGTAAGTCGTGGTTGGTTGATTTACACTTATGCATAAGTATAGCAGTCAGTTCTATTTTTTAATCCTCCAACCAAGTGGAACATTCAGGAAGCAAAATAACTAATACTTGGTTTAGTTGCAAACTTAAATGGCTGATGATCAGCGAATAAGACTAACAATTAATCTAACACTTACTAGTTACGAGGACTAATTGGTTAAAGACAGCCAGCTACAGTTAATATGTCCAATTACCTTAGCTAACTGATGCAATTATGATCAATCGTGGGTGAGCATAACTGGTATACTAAATAATAGGTTTTTCTCTCTTGACAGACTGGACCAAGATTTAATTCTAAAGAAATAAGAAACAAAGGAAAGAATATATATATATATATCAGTTTGGCCCCACATGTCATTCCCACTAGGAATGTTTAAGTTCATATAGAACTACTTAATCTGATATTCTTTACTGAGAAGAAGACAGGAATTGAGTAAAGAGTTGGTAAAACTTGTAGAATTGATAGAAAATCCCTACAACCTCCAAATGAAGTGACTCCTTTTGATGAATCCCTCTCTTTGCTTGTATAATGTTATGATGCCACTATCTTCATGATGCTGAAGTCGTAAATTTCAGAAATGATCAAATTGCCTTTATGCTTAATACCCAGTAGGAATACTAGAGAATCTAGCTTAACGGTCAAAGTTAAAATCTTAGGTATCATACCTCACCTAAGGACCAACGTATATCATCTTGTCATTAAGCTCTTACATGACACTGCTATGAGTAATTTTGAAAGTCACAAATCATTTTTAAAACTTAACTAACTTGAAATGTATAAGTTCAAACCAACCAACTTAAGTTGCGTTAGCTCCGTAATAACATTTAGTACATATTGAGATGCATTTCATACATAAATTCATATCATTTCTTGCTGGTATTGATTGCATATCCCTTTTTGTCGTTTTTCTGCTTTTCGGTATTCTTATTGTTAGAACCGGGCAACGAGGAGTATCACGAAGGTGAACCTCAATACAACCAAGGTTTCGACCAGCAAGGCAAGCTCTGCAAAAGCTCGCTAAGATTCCTAACTTCTTAAGTTTTGGTTTTGAATAAGTGTTGTGATTGTTGTTCATTACTTTCGGATCATGATTGTGATGTCGGTCACTAGTCTGAGTTGGGTTGATGGCTGGTCCATGTGTTCGAGTTAAAGTTGGGATGGGGTGTCACGGATGAGTCGAGGACCGAGGTAATATGCACCCCAGTCATCTCTAGTCGGTTCCTGCAGGGCCGAAGGCGAGGTAGCATATGTACCCTAGTCGTGTCCCCAGTCGATTCCGGGCGTGACACTACCTATGGTCATGGTAGTCGAGGGACGAGGTAATGTGCACCCTAGTCGTCTCTAGTCGATGCCTGCGGGATCGAAGATGAGGTGACATATGTACCCTAGTCGTGCCCCCAGTCGATTATTGTTCTCGGTTATGTCTAGATCCGAAGGTCGAGGTAGAGGTCCTACCCCAGTCGTCCTCTAGTCGGAGTAGACTTCAGTTTTGTCAATTGGCTATGTCTTGGTGGATTAGCTAGAGATTGACTTTATGTTTTGTTGACTTGTGATGATTATCATGGATAATGCATGGATGATTCACTTATTATTGTTGATCTGAGATGATTGGTTTATCATGCTCATGAACTGTTATTACCTTTCTCGTTAATGTTCATGCCATGTTTAATTCATTAATAATGCCATGCTTACCTGTTGTGTTAAAAGCTTATTCCTTGCCATGCTTAAGTAAGTTGGGATGAGCCTACAAAGCATCTTGCCTGTACGAAAGTACTGAAGGAGTTCGATTCCTAATTGTTGCAGGTGAACTTTCGGTAGGAGAATACTTCAATGCTGCAAATGCGGATTTTGATGTTTAGCTTGCGTAGGTTTGCATCTTAGGTCAACAAGGGGTTATGGGTACACTTTTGGAGATGGTTGTGGTAGCCATCTCGGGTATTTTAATGTGTTTCCGCTGCTGCCTTTGTTGTTGTTTTGCATGTTTATCGACTTTCAGGTCGAGTTGTATGTAAGTTAAATACTGCCCCGAGTATGGGATGTGTTATAATTATCTGGTAATCCTTCTCTTGTAGAGTTTTGTGATGGTATTCGAGTTGTTTCTAAAAGCTGCCCAGGTACAATGCGTGTATGTGATGAAGTGCTTGGTTATGCCATGAAGAATTACCACGGTTCTTTCTTTCACTGAGTCAAGTAGCTGTCGGTTGAGTGACCCGCTGGCTGAGATGCGAGGCCGGCCAGGCAGGGTGTGGGTGTATTCCACCGGGCCTTCGGGTGACCCACTAGCTTTCGGGCTAGGTTAGGGTGAGGGTGGACTCACCGGGCTCCTCCGCTTCTATTCTGCCTAGTGGATTTGAGAACGGTTCTAAGTCTTCACAGGATTTTGAAATCTTATGTGGCTTTGGGAAGTTTTGTCGCTTCCGGCCGGCTTGCGTTGGGCAGGTGTCGGATCACTCCGCCTCGGTGAGTACGGCGCAGGTACCGTGCCACCAGGTCGACTGGTCCTTCGGTCCTTGGCGACGATCCGTTCCCCTAATCATATCTGATTTCGGAGTCCGTTACAGCTTGGTATCAGAGCCGAACTGACCGTAGGGCAAACCTTGCAGGTGGACGTTAGTGTTAGGGCTCGGTGTCTCCGAGAAATTTATTTGCGAAAACTAAAAACTATATGCAAAAAAAAACTATAAGTAGATTTCTTCTTTATTTCTTACCCCCATCTGACTTAGATCTGAATTTGATCTCCTTAATTCTTTTGTTTTGAAAGTAGTGGCTGCTCTTCCCCGATTCTGGTATGTGAAGGATGATCTATGAAAAGCAATGTTTGCTTCCTTCCTCTCTATCGGTTCTTTTGGTCTAATCCAATGCCTTGCTCTCCATCTTATACGAGAGTATCGTATCATCTGTTCTCATTTATTCAGAGGAATATATCCCAGCCATGTTGCTAATCAAGAAGACTCCATTCTTGTATCCTAGTTTTTTTTCTAAGTTTAAGTCTCCTCACTCTTTGGAGGACACCATTATGTTGATTCTCTCTTTGCTATCCGATCTATTCCTGGATCACTTTGGAGATCCTTCCCTTCATCTTTTGGTGAAGATAGCATCATCCTTTCCATCCCAAGGGCGGTACCCCAAGTTAGGGTATTGTCCTTATTTTCTGTCGTCCCGGATGGTTCCCGCACCACTAAAGTATGTGCTGTCCAGAAATTTCAGCAAGCTCCTAAATGCTTATTTGCATTGTGAGCTAAGTCTTTTCTCATGTAAATTGGCTAGTGGACAACTCGTTTTCATATATACTTGTGGCTGCGATCTTTGACCATATGGTGTTGTAAAAATTTCGCTTTAAGCGTTGTAAAATTGTCGCCATAGGTAAAGACTCGTATGTGGTATATATGAAGTATGTTGGCTCTCAGCTCTTGTGCAATCATCCAAATGAACATTTTTCATAAATACCTTTCTGTTTGGGATGATATTAATCATGTATTCCTGCTGTCCATACATGCTTAATTCCGCTGCATAAGTTATCCCAATCTCACCTGCCGTAATTTTATCTGTTACCGCAGGATGTCTGAATCTGGGTCTCATGAGGAGCAAGATGCTCCTCCGCCACCGCCCCCTCCTCCTCAACCATCTTTGGCAGAAGTGCTCCAACAAATGAACAGCATCTTGGAGCACCTCGTCCGAAATTCTGGACAATCCTCTAGCAACAATCAAGCCAAAAGTGGATTTGCTGAATTTCAGCAGACTTTGCCCTATACCTTCTCTCACTCAGAAGACCCCCTCGACGCGGACGACTGGCTCCGCAGCCTCGAGAGAAAGTTCACCATTGTCCAATGTTCAGATAAGGAGAAAGTGCGTTTTGCATCCTATCTGCTTGAAGGCGCTGCAAGTGCTTGGTGGGAAAACCACATGGCCATGCAAGCATAGGGTCGTGAACTGACTTGGGAGGAGTTCACCAAGGCTTTTCGTAAGGCTCATATCCCTGAAGGTCTCATGGAGAACAAGAGGGATGAGTTCCTAGCTCTCCAGCAAGACAAGAGCTCCGTTACTGAATATCTTCATCATTTCAATCATCTTGCTCGTTATGCTACAAGTGAAGTCTCCACCGATGAAGCTCGTCGCAGAAGGTTCATGAAGGGCCTTACCGAAGAAATGCAGAACGAGCTCTCCATGCTAGATAGTCCAGATTTCGAGTACCTGGTCAACAAAGCTCTCATCAAGGAGGGCAAGCTCAAGAACCTCGAGACTTCTCGCAAACGTGAACGGGAGGCCTCAAAATCAGCAAACAACAATTCTCAGAAACTTCGTTCTTGCCCGCCTCCTACATCTGAGTTCCAAACACCACCACCTTCAAGATACTCGGAGTATCCTTCTCATCCTTCTACTCTGAGTAACCAACCAAGGAACCCTGGTGGACAGCAGAGAAAAAGCCGTGACTTTTGTAATGTCACTTGCTACAACTGCGGCAATAAAGGTCACTACTCCACCAAGTGTCCTCATCCGAAGTCTTCTGCTTCTAATGCAATCCCATCACCTCGAAGGCAGCCAAGGAATGATCCTCAAGCCCAGAACCGACCTCCTACCAAACCCCAAGGCATTGGCCGTGGCCGTGCTAATCACATCGCAGCCAAAGAGGCGCAGGAAGCCCCTGACGCAGCTATTGGTATGTTTCTTGTCTTCCACCCTCGCAAGCATAGCTTTGAATTCCAATCTTTTATATTTAGTGTTCCGCTGATCACCATGGCATTCCATTCAAGTCCATATGCATTCCTCTTTTATTTCCAACACCCCGCTCGGAAAAGAGGACCAAGCACAAATTCGAGGATGTTAAGATTTTGATAATTGGGGTTGAGTTTTTGACAACCCTCATCACTCCTGGACCAGCGAGGAATGATGCCCTTCCTAACATCGATTGGTTGTCCAAGTATGGAGTAATCTCTTATTGTGCTCCTAGGACTACCTCTCTCGCAACCCATGTCAGCCGGAACGTCGACTTGTGCCAAATCATGACCAATTCCGTTTCGAGTTTGCCTTCGTTAATTTGAATCTCCTCGGCATATTCTTAAAAGCTAGCCCATAGTTCCTTTCTCTTACTCGCATGATATCCTAAGGGAGCAACCCCTTCTCCCCTGCCCATTCCGGTGGATTTGGACGGTAAAATCAGCCACACTCGTAGATTGACCCGGACTTGTTCTTGCTGTCCTAAATTCTTTTTCCCCTCTCTATACACTTTTGGAGACCATCTTTAGTTCCCCAGAGTTTACCCAAAGAGTTTTATTCTTGCTAGGATTCATGTCCATAACAAGAAATGATTTTCTACCTCTTCTATCTGTTGGAGTGGTCCAAGTCTCGACTCGGCCCTCCCTTTTCATCTTTCTCTTGAAAACTAACAAACCTTGCTAGCAAGATTCAATGAAACTTCAGACTAACCTTGAAGATGTCAAGTTCCACCTTAACCATTTAAGCAACCTAGAGAGCTCCTCTCAAGGTCTTGTGGCACTCAGAACACAAGCAATATCATCCACCAAACACAGGACGTAGGGTATTACCTCTTCCCGAGAGCCTGAACCTGTCTAAACTCTGTGTCCCGTGTGCCCCCATCTAGATATGCTACACGTACGCTGCCCCGTATTCATTATTGATCCACTGCTTAAACACGGGTTTTCACCCGTCGAGCAGGGATCCCGACTGGTTGGTGCAATCAAGTCTCTCTTGCCCATTCTCAACTATGACTCAGATGGCTTCGAGAGTTCGGGAAAACATCACCCTTCCCGGGAGGTTTTCATGGCTGGCTCGGCGGTGCTGGCAAACAATGGTGACCAGACGATTCCCATCATTGATCAGACCCCCGGTCAGCTAGAAGCCACCCGCTCCGTCTTCTCGCCAAGGAAGAGGTGCTGGCCGAGCAGCAGACTGTGCTCGCTCATTACCATGAAGAGCGACAACGCAACGAGGACATCTAGGATCGAGGGCGCCAGGTCAACAACGCACTCCGCATGCGCGAAAGGGACAGTGTCCTGATATTTCCGCTTCCCAGTCAAAACCTCATCGCCGCCACGGTGGCGGCACGTGCCATCAATATCCCCGAGGGCACCTTGGGGCACGACGATCTCTGACGGCTCTGAATCTTGATGGAAGAGGCAGCTATCCAGCAGGCCGAGATCTTCGAGGTCCGCGTAGCTTCTCCTGCGAGCACCTGGAGCCGGTGCTCTTCTCCACCAAGGAACTCACACGCTACCGAAGCTCCCCATGCCAACCTCGAGCCTCATCGCCCTGCTGGGTCGGTTCATAACCGACTCAGACCGGATCGTGATGTACGGGACACTCTCGAGGCAAGACACCATGCTCATCGTGGCACGGGGAAGAATAATCACCCCGCCGGGTCAGTACATAGCCGACTCGGACCCGACCGCGACACGCGAAACACCCTCGAGGCCGGACACAACGCCCACCGGGACGCAGGGAGAGACAACCACGACGGCCACCATGGCGACAGTGACAGTTGCCACGCTACTAGCCAGCGTCGCTCTCCAACTTCTTCCGGCATGGCCTACGCAGGCCCAAAGGCGTTCGGTCCTCGCATCCGTAACGTCATCTTCCCAACATGATTCCAAGTCACCGGTATCGACAAGTATACAGGCGAGACTCGACCAGACATCTGGCTGGCTGATTATCACACAGCGTGCAGGACTAATGGAGGCAACGACTATGTCACGATCCATTACTTGCCCCTGTTCTTAGCCGACTCGGCCCAAGCTTGGCTCACCAGCCTGCCTCAGGGCAGCATCCAGTCCTGAGGTGATCTTGAGACCCTCTTTGTGAACAACTTCCAGGGCACCTACAATAGGCCTGGGAATGTGTGGGATCTCCACAGTTGTACCCAGGAAGTGAGCGAGACCCTCAGAGAGTACATCCAACGCTTCTCCAAAAAGAAGAACTCTTTGCTGAAAATCCGGAAGGGCGACGTCATCACCACTTTCTCCAAGGGTGTTCGGAGCACGGACCTTAGCCACAAGATTGCACGTAAAGTCCCCAGACTACGTGTGAACTCTTCGATATCACAAGCAACTTCGCGACTGGTGAAGAAGCTGTTCGCAGTGCGACCAAAGACGATGTAATGACCCTATTTCTTAACACACGAGATCAGTGAGGATCATCGTGGATAAATCGGTTTTCTTCTCATACATGCATGCATATCGATATTCTAAAAATGATTTAGATTGAAAACTCAAACCTGTACCGATTAACAATTTAAAATATGACGTGGAAGCAACCTTAAGCAAAACTCTAAACCGAAACTTCATTTAATTTTACTTTAGTGATCTTTATAAGTTTAAATATGCTAGCAGAGTTATATCCAAAATCTTTCAAACTAATTGCAACTAATTTCCCTTCTAGTCAATGCTTTCCCACAATCTTGCCCTTACAGATGAAATTGGAATGAGTAAACTAGATGAACACACCTTTCTTCAATCAAGCTAAAATTTGAACTTCTTCTTGTCCAAAAATTTAATTCTAAAATAGCAAAGAATGCAAAATAAAAAGAAAAAGAACTCACCTCTCTCCTTACCTGCCCGCGGGACCCACCCACCGCTCTTTTCTTCTACACGCAGCGCGGTTAGCTTCTCCACGTAGCAAGCCCGCCGGCCTCTCTCTCTTCTCCTTTTCCCCAATTCTTCCCCTCCCCAATCGATTTCTCCAAGGAATAGGGCCTCGCCACCGCGCCGCCCTCGCGCGTCTGCTGCCGGTGCGCCACCGTGCCTGCTCTGCCCCGCCTGGCCTAGGCCCAACCGCCGCGCCTCGCCTACCCTGCCGGGGCCCGAGCCCCTGCCATCTTCCCGACCTCCCACCAGCAGCTCACCGTCGGCCACCCTGGATCCGAGCCCGCCGCCGCCGGGTCGTCTCCCTCCACCACCAGCACAGCTGACGCCGTGACCTCCCAGAAGCTTCCCCGACGCCTCTCTCTTCAACCCCCGGTCCCTCTTCTTCCTCAGGCACATCAAGACCCAGAGCCCGCAAGCGCCGCCACCGACGGGGTGAGCCCCGTTCGCCCCTGACCATTCTTCCCTCTACTCTTCTTCCAAGTGTTCCTGTGCTTGTTGTCCGAGTAAATTTGATAAGATAATTTCAATGTTCTAACGGCTGACCGAAATCCGTTGGTAGTTGGTGATGAATCTGAGTAGTAGTTAGTCAATCAACGTCTTAACGTCCTAATGGTCACTGCTAAATTATTCACTGCAATCGTTAGTACTGGTGGTTAGTCCTATTAGTCCTATCTGAACAATTAATTAACACAACAGTCGGTTAAGGCTAAGTGAGCAGCAGCTAAGCAGTTCTAAAAGGCAGTGCATGTGTTCTTTGTATACTGATGCCCGATTAAAACTAGCTGCTGTTTAGTTATCATAAGTAACACCTTGACTGTACTAACTACCTTAGTGGCTTACCTCAATTCAAGGTACCTTTATACATGTCTGTTTATGACTCGTTTACTGTACTCAATCATCGACTTGTTAATATCAAAGACAAGGACATTGTTTCCGACACACTTAACCCTAATGATCAGTTAAGTAATTAGATTACTCAATGCCTAACTAATCACTGTTGAGTTGATAAGTGTGCTTTGATTCGATTAAGATCAGATTAATTAACTGCTTTTATAATGCATATGCTCATGGTTGATGTTTGTTCTTTGTACACAATGGTCAATCAACAGTTAAGGCTAGCTCCTAATTAGGGTTAATTAAGTCAATTCCAATGCAGGTTAATTGACTAAGGATTCAATAAGCAGTAGCTGAACCTATTTAACAACCACCTAAAGTCGAACTTGGTCCTACCCTGCTTATTACCGCGTGATGTTGAGCGCTAATACTATACTAAAAACACTAGTAATGGGATGCTATATTCACTGAACTACAGATTTTTCTAATGAGTTGTACCCACCATCACCAGCACCTTGATGATTAAACAATGTTAAAACATACTTAACACACCAATCACATGTTAGCTAAGCTGATTTTGGTACATCGCAGTTAGATCATAATTCCTCACCGTAATCGTTAGCTATCAATGAGGTGTAGGCCATAGCTGTTTCTCTAAAAACCCTATTCAATTGACGTCTAGCTCATCTAATCACCTTCATTAAGTAAATGATATGAAGATACATGTATGCCCCAGTCAATGTATTAGTTGCATTAGTGTTAAGCAGCCTTAACTAGAATACCTAAAAACCCAGACCATAGTGAATACGCTGGTACCCAGTTAAGTAAGTCGTGGTTGGTGATTTACACTTATGCATAAGTATAGCAGTCAGTTCTATTTTTTAATCCTCCAACCAAGTGGAACATTCAGGAAGCAAAATAACTAATACTTGGTTTAGTTGCAAACTTAAATGGCTGATGATCAGCGAATAAGACTAACAATTAATCTAACACTTACTAGTTACGAGGACTAATTGGTTAAAGACAGCCAGCTACAGTTAATATGTCCAATTACCTTAGCTAACTGATGCAATTATGATCAATCGTGGGTGAGCATAACTGGTATACTAAATAATAGGTTTTCTCTCTTGACAGACTGGACCAGGATTTAATTCTAAAGAAATAAGAAACAAAGGAAAGAATATATATATATATATATATCAGTTTGGCCCCACATGTCATTCCCACTAGGAATGTTTAAGTTCATATAGAACTACTTAATCTGATATTCTTTACTGAGAAGAAGACAGGAATTGAGTGAAGAGTTGGTAAAACTTGTAGAATTGATAGAAAATCCCTACAACCTCCAAATGAAGTGACTCCTTTTGATGAATCCCTCTCTTTGCTTGTATAATGTTATGATGCCACTATCTTCATGATGCTGAAGTCGTAAATTTCAGAAATGATCAAATTGCCTTTATGCTTAATACCCAGTAGGAATACTAGAGAATCTAGCTTAACGGTCAAAGTTAAAATCTCAGGTATCATACCTCACCTAAGGACCAACGTATATCATCTTGTCATTAAGCTCTTACATGACACTGCTATGAGTAATTTTGAAAGTCACAAATCATTTTAAAACTTAACTAACTTGAAATGTATAAGTTCAAACCAACCAACTTAAGTTGCGTTAGCTCCGTAATAACATTTAGTACATATTGAGATGCATTTCATACATAAATTCATATCATTTCTTGCTGGTATTGATTGCATATCCCTTTTTGTCGTTTTTCTGCTTTTCGGTATTCTTATTGTTAGAACCGGGCAACGAGGAGTATCACTAAGGTGAACCTCAATACAACCAAGGTTTTGACCAGCAAGGCAAGCTCTGCAAAAGCTCGCTAAGATTCCTAACTTCTTAAGTTTTGGTTTTGAATAAGTGTTGTGATTGTTGTTCATTACTTTCGGATCATGATTGTGATGTCGGTCACTAGTCTGAGTTGGGTTGATGGCTGTCCATGTGTTCGAGTTAAAGTTGGGATGGGGTGTCACGGATGAGTCGAGGACCGAGGTAATATGCACCCCAGTCATCTCCAGTCGGTTCCTGCAGGGCCAAAGGCGAGGTAGCATATGTACCCTAGTCGTGTCCCCAGTCGATTCCGGGCGTGACACTACCTATGGTCATGGTAGTCGAGGGACGAGGTAATGTGCACCCTAGTCGTCTCTAGTCGATGCCTGCGGGATCGAAGACGAGGTGACATATGTACCCTAGTCGTGCCCCCAGTCGATTATTGTTCTCGGTTATGTCTAGATCCGAAGGTCAAGGTAGAGGTCCTACCCCAGTCGTCCTCTAGTCGGAGTAGACTTCAGTTTTGTCAATTGGCTATGTCTTGGTGGATTAGCTAGAGATTGACTTTATGTTTTGTTGACTTGTGATGATTATCATGGATAATGCATGGATGATTCACTTATTATTGTTGATCTGAGATGATTGGTTTATCATGCTCATGAACTGTTATTACCTTTCTCGTTAATGTTCATGCCATGTTTAATCCATTAATAATGCCATGCTTACCTGTTGTGTTAAAAGCTTATTCCTTGCCATGCTTAAGTAAGTTGGGATGAGCCTACAAAGCATCTTGCCTGTACGAAAGTACTGAAGGAGTTCGATTCCTAATTGTTGCAGGTGAACTTTCGGTAGGAGAATACTTCAATGCTGCAAATGCGGATTTTGATGTTTAGCTTGCGTAGGTTTGCATCTTAGGTCAACAAGGGGTTATGGGTACACTTTTGGAGATGGTTGTGGTAGCCATCTCGGGTATTTTAATGTGTTTCCGCTGCTGCCTTTGTTGTTGTTTTGCATGTTTATCGACTTTCAGGTCGAGTTGTATGTAAGTTAAATACTGCCCGAGTATGGGATGTGTTATAATTATCTGGTAATCCTTCTCTTGTAGAGTTTTGTGATGGTATTCGAGTTGTTTCTAAAAGCTGCCCAGGTACAATGCGTGTATGTGATGAAGTGCTTGGTTATGCCGTGAAGAATTACCACGGTTCTTTCTTTCACTGAGTCGAGTAGCTGTCGGTTGAGTGACCCGCTGGCTGAGATGCGAGGCCTGCCAGGCAGGGTGTGGGTGTATTCCACCGGGCCTTCGGGTGACCCACTAGCTTTCGGGCTAGGTTAGGGTGAGGGTGGACTCACCGGGCTCCTCCGCTTCTATTCTGCCTAGTGGATTTGAGAACGGTTCTAAGTCTTCACAGGATTTTGAAATCTTATGTGGCTTTGGGAAGTTTTGTCGCTTCCGGCCGGCTTGCGTTGGGCAGGTGTCGGATCACTCCGCCTCGGTGAGTACGGCGCAGGTACCGTGCCACCAGGTCGACTGGTCCTTCGGTCCTTGGCGACGATCCGTTCCCCTAATCATATCTGATTTCGGAGTCCGTTACAGACGACTAGGGGAAGGGCAAGACTTCCGAGTCCCCCAAAACGATGGATCGTCTCGGGTCGCCCAAGAAGAAACACCGGAAGCGCAAGAGCGGTGACCTCGTCGCCGCGGCTAAGCGTGCTCCGCAGCGTCGTCCTCAGTGCGGTAATGCCACTTTTGAGGAGATGATGGGTGAACCATGTCACTTCCATGGACCAATGTCAAATCATCTCACGCACTACTGCAATCTCTTAAAGAATCTGAACAAGCCTTCTACCCCTAGCCGGAACAAAAAGGAGCCTCCTCCGGATGAGGGTGATGAATTCCCAAAAGAAATGGCGTGCCTCGTGATCTTCGGTGGTCCGAATGGCTATGAGTCCAAGTCCAAGTGTCGCCAAAAGCTCACGGACTGTGAGGTGAACACATTCGAACCGGCTGTGCCAAGGTACCTCCGATGGTCCGAGTCAGTAATATCTTTCGATCGCTTGGATCACCCCGACTACATACCTCACCCTGGACGGTTCCCTTTGGTGGTGGACCCAATTATCCGCGGTGTCCGCCTCACCAAAGTCCTCATGGATAGAGGGAGTGGTTTGAACATCCTCTATGTCAAGACTCTGGATGACATGAAGGTCCCTTGCTCAGAGGTCATGCCCACCGGTGCACCCTTCCACGGGGTTGTGCCCGGCAAGCTGGCAAGGCCACTCGGGCAGATCGCTTTGGTGGTCACTTTCGGTACACCCGACAACTTTCGAGGTCGTCGACTTCCCAGGCTCGTATCACGCTATCCTAGGGCATCCCTGCTACGCCAAATTCATGGCCATCCCCAGCTATGTCTACCTGAAGCTCAAAATGCCGGGTCCCCACAGGATAATAACAGTGCAAAGCAACTTCCAGCAAGCCTACGTGTGTGACTTGGAAAACTGTAACCTCGCCATGGCCCAGATGGCAGCAGCCGAACTTGACAACCTCAAGTCCGCTGTGGTAGAGGAAGCACCCCTGACTAAAAAGACTTCAGCATCAACATCATTCCAGTCGG
>JAGXJF010002085.1:0-20600 GCA_019208055.1 Stipa capillata | reverse complement strand
TAGTCCAATACCAGTCTAAAATGGGAGAAATAAAAAACGAAAATGACGATCCAAGCACCTCTTCCTTCCCACGACCGATATTTAGGCGATACAGGCTATCCAAGAGGCCCAGCCCAGTGGAATACCTCCTTGAGGCCGCGAGAGATCGGTTTGGAGTCGGCCGAAAGAAAGGAGTCGATTCGTAGGTAGGATAAAGGGATGGCAACCTGTCTCGCCGTCCTTCCGAATCGTACTCCAAACCACTGCCTCTAAATCAGTGGAAATTCCTCGATCCCTGGCCGCCATTCACAGAGCAGATTCGATCAGATCGTTCGCCCCTCGCCCGGCATGCCCCCTCTACGTGAACTTCGATACGATCGCCTAACCCTCAGTCCCAGGCCTAGGTTCGACCGTGGCGGACCGCGGCGCGGGGTCGCGCGACCCGTTTCATCCCCGCGATCTTTACCCGGCCCGCTCTTAGTTTTTCTGGCGAAGGCCAAGGCCGGTCTATTTCCAGAGAAGTGTGCGACGCGACGTGGGCGGCGACGCGGCGGTGGGTGCCGCTGCTACCTCGGAAGACGGCATGATTATCCGGATGAGGTACCGGCGGTGAGGCCGGGGGATGACGGGATACTAGAGGAGTGCTCTAGTGATGATGGTGCGCATGAAGATGATGAGGATGAACACGAGACGACAGCATACGTAGTCGGGTCGGACTCCATCCGTTTCCTTCCCCTCGTCAACGACGGGAGCCTGGTGGTGTTCAATCGGGGGCTCCGGGTTCACGTGCCTTCCCCGTGGCCGTGGAGCAATTGGACGTCGAAGCCTGAGCCGTGGCAGATATTCTACCTCGACCGCAGAGCCGGGTGGGACGCGTGATCGAAGAAGGAGCTGAATGAGGAGCTCTGGATCGCTTTCCTGCTCGACCGCGGCGAGGGGATGCACTCGCGATGGTGGATGGATCTGCAGTGCACCTTTGCCAGCAGCTCCTCCGCAGGACCTGCCCTCGAGGACCCCCACGGTGCTGCCAAGCGCCGGTGCCTCCGTGTTGCCGAGGATGATCGCCACGATCCCGCGGACGGTGACCCAGCCGCCGCACCGCACGTGCACCTCCTAGGCGAGGACCGGGGATCAGGAGTAACAAAAGAGGATCGAGGAAGAGATAGTGAGTGATCGTAAATCGAAGATGTTAAAGAGCAACTGAATCTTGAAAGAAGCAATGAGCATCAGGGCCTCAGGGGTTTCTCGGTAGGTGATGATTGAAAGTTCAAATGTGTTTCCTATCAGTTTTCACTATTACGTTTGGTCTACTGTCTATTTTCCTCTCTTTTTTACTACATGCTATACCAGCAACTTTGTTGAGTTATCTCGTGGAGTAGTATGCTAAATAGAACTTAAAACATTTGGAAATGCAACTCCACAAGTAGTTGTACGTCTCGGGCTATCTCCACCGTCCATCTTGTTTTGTGATCCTAGATAATACTTTACCAAAACAACCCCACTGTCCCACCCCCTCTCATCATCTAGTCCTCCCATTTTTTTTCTCTCTTTAGAAAAGTGTTCCTGAAACACTTCAATTGACCAAATTAGTAGTCCGTGGTTCATGAAAAAAAATTAATAACTCTAAATATTGATTCAGTTTTCTTCACCGTTGAGTTCAAGCTTACAAAGTTTCTTACATATTTCTGTTCAAGCTAAAAGGTAGAAATTGTTCTACCATATAAATCAAGGAAAATTTATGCATATCAAGCTCACAAAAATAAGAACTTGTTCCACCGTTCAATATTGAAATGGATCAAGTAAAATTCATGCATCTTCACCATCCAGAACACTTTACTTGAAAACAATGTTCATTAACATGAACCAGTCATAATCAAACAGAAAATTTATGCATATCTCACCACCATTTAAGATCTGAAAAAAAATTCTTGAACAAAATGCATGAACATGAACCAGATTCTGACAATGAACCGCATACAACAAAATTGAGCATGGACCTTCACAGTGAACAAAACCATGATGAGTCTTTGTATTAGTGTTGCCGTAGAGAAGAGTCGGATGCTTAAGCTGTTCTAAATTATCTAAACGTCCATAAAATAGTTGTGTACATTGGAGATCGTGTTTCTCTTTCTTTAAACATCTATCCAAGCGTCTCTTGCATTAGAGATGACCTAATAAGACGCTCTAGTATGCTGACTAGGGGACCTTATCTACATGACACATATTTGTGTACTAATAATGACTCGGGAACCTTATCTATATGACCTATATTTGTGTACTAATATTTGTATCTTTATATGCATTCTCAATTCCTGTAGTTTTTTCCACTGTTGTGTTTCAACTGGTCTAACTTCTCTAATCCTATGTTTTAAATTCCTGTAGAATTTAGGATGTGTGCTATATCAGTTCTTTCATTTTTCTTATTTCCATATTTTTTCTATCCTACGTGCCAAAGGGGCCTTAATGGCCGATAGTTGTAACCTGACGACCTGAATTAGCATACGACATAGCGTTGCACAAATTTCAGATCCCTAGGGAACTTGTCGGTTTAGCATAGCTAATGCACCACACGCATGGAACTCAAACTCAGTACAGCATGCCCAGGTTAGCAAGTGTTAAGTACTGAACACAGTACATGGCATCTGGTCACTGGGCGCCGTTTGACTTAATCAAACAAAGCAACGCCGTGTGTTTTAAGCCAAGATGGCAGTTACCGACGAGGCAATATGAAGTTTTAAATACAGACTTAAAAGGTGAACAGCTAGCACTATCTAGCCGTCCTCATTTCAACTAGATATGGTGGATATTCAAGAATAATTCAGCGATTCCCAAATACTGGGAACAAGAGAGCTTGCCCATAATCAATGGCATCTATCTAACCTAACGAGAAACAATTGTATTTTTAGGGATAATACATCCACAAAATGGTGAGGAAGAAAAGATTCTGATTCCTCAAGGGAAGATGAGGATACATTAGTTTTCGGCCCACAGCCTCAGCCGAAGCAATCCAAAAATATCTGGGGGTTTCATTTGCTTATATACTTTGCAAAATACATGACAAAATCAGTAACCGTAGTAGTTATGCATACACAACTTGTCTAGAAACAAAAAACAACATTTATACGGAGGTAGAAAGGAGATATCCATGACAAAAGAAACAATCCTTCACACAAAATAGCTCAACAATGTCACTCCATTGGGAATAAGGAAGTCTCGGAGAAACCCAAATCGTGAATTTCACTAGTGTCTTACTCACAGAGACAATTGCACCGGACGCTTCCTCCAATATATATGAAGTAAGCGAATGGACGGTCAGCTATGAATTCCACTTGTGGTGGTGGCGGTTGCCGTCGTTGAGCCGGCAGAACACTCCGTTCATTGCGAAGGGCCGGTTCCATCTGCCCTGGAAGTATACGGCGTTGCCGAGCACGACGCCGGTGTCCGGGCGTATGGATCCCGGTGGAAAGACGGATTTGATGAGGTTCCTTGTGACCTGCGCGACCCAAGCACTGATCCGCCTCCGTGATCGTTGTTGCGAAAGTCGGTGCCGACGGTGCCGGCCTCGGCCCTGCACGTGCCGACGACGGCGTCGCGGTACATAGGCAGACCTCAGTGGCCGCGTGCTGTCGCTCCACACGCCGCGCGCGAACGCGACGCGCGGCCAGCCGGAGCCGGACCGGTCCTCCGCGAGGGCGGCGGCGCCCGTGCACGGGACGATGTCCTCGAGGCAGCGCGCGGCGCCGAGGACGCGGAGGACCTTGAGTCCATGGTGTCCCCCCGGCCGGCGCCGGCGGCCAGGAGCGCGACCGCGGTGTAGATGGACAGCGACGACAAGACCTGCAGGTTGCCGTCGGCGTTCGCGTCGGCGAGGCGCTGGGTGGCGGCGAGGCCGGAGCCGGACTCGTTGCTTGGCCTGGCTTGGGATTCCATGGCAACTCGTCCTTGTATTGCTCTCGAGTCTCAACGTAGTAGGTAGGATACAACACCTGGCCTGGTGCATTATTTATTCACAGCAGGGACGTGCGTCCTCCCAACTCGCAAGAAACCGACTCCGATACTGGCACGCGAAAGCCGAGTAAACTTGGCGCGCACTCTACGGATGGCTCTGTAGACAAATCCTGATTGATCACATTCGCGTAGATGAAAAAAGAGCTTATTTGTATCCATGTATATCCCGTATATCTCATGTGCAGTTATATTCAAACCAATGTACCCTGTACCTATATATTATGAGCAATACAAGGGACATTAGTATAGAAATCCTTATTACAAGCAGTTCAGAATCGTTATCGCAGGTGGTTTTCTGAACCGTCTGTGAGTAAGGGTCTGTGATGCTCAAATTAGATCATAGACAGTTCTTGGCGGTTGAACGAGAACCGCCTGTAATGACAAATTACATAAATAAATAAAAATAAAAAATATGGCCGGCGCCACTGACCACCGTCACTGTTGGATCTGGACCTCGACCACTGTCGCAGGTGATCCTCCACGTTGCCGCTGCCGCGGGTGGTCCTCCATGTTGCCGTCGCCTCCGATCCTCCGTCGCCTCCGGAAGGGGATGGGCCGTCGCAGCCGGATTCGTCCTCCCCGAGCTTAGGAGAGGTGCGTCGCCGACGGATCCAGCATCCTCGAGCTCGATGGAGGTGCGCTGCCACCGAATCCGGCCTCCCCGAGCTCGGGGGAGGTGCGCCATGGAGGGTGGAGATGGAGGCCGTGGATTCGCGCGACAAGACGCCACCAGAGGCCAACCCGTGCGAGAAGACGCTGCCGAAGACCGGATCCGCACGAGGCGCCGCTGATGCCGTCGGATCCGGTCGTTGATGCCGCCTCCAGCCGCGAACATGACTTCTCTTCACGAGATCGAGAGACCTCGGACGCGGGGACACAAGTGCAGTCTCTCTGGTGCTAGGCAGGGGAGGAGAGAGAGCCAGCGAGAGAAATGGGGGATGGAGGGGATGCAGTAATGGAGGAGATGTGGTGGAGATGGGGTGGAAATGGAGAAGAGAAGAAGATGGAGAGAGCACGTCACCGCTCGGGGATGCGGTGGAGATGTGCTTGTTAGCTAGGGTTTCGGGTAGGGCCGGACTTAAGTTGGTTGCGGTTTGGGCCAAGTACTGCCGGGCCAATTCACAGGCGGTTTTCTTAGAAAACCTGATGATATTTCAGATGATTTTTTCTTCTAAACTGTCTATGATAAATTACTCATAATAGGTGGTTTTTTCTAAAAATATCTGTGATGTTAATTTTCATGAGAACCGCCTGCGATAAGATATTGGACCCCTTTTTATAGTAGTAGGAATCACTGGTGCGGCGCATATTATCTTCCTGCTGTACGTGTATAACTAGCTAGGAAAACTATATAAATCAAGGGGACCTGAGCCGACCTGATTATGATCGGAACTCGAGGGGCCATTTTTGACAATGAGAGCACATGTCCGAGTTTGTTGGGCTTAATTTGGTCAAGGCTGGAGGCGATAAACCTTGACCCTCTCGCTCTTCAGGGATGTGTACTCGGCCAAATCGGCACACAACATTCAATTCAAGGGCGCTTTTCTGCTGGAATGACATCACCATTCACATTGGCACCGGTCCGGCTACTTCATCTATCAGTTCGTTGTGGGTTGCAAACTTTAGAGCCTTGCGCAAGGATCACAGACGCCGCTTCAGTAGCATTCTCATCTACGTCATGTGGAACACATAAAAGGAGCGGACTAGAAAGGACTTCCAAAACAAGGTGCTAACATTCATGGAGGTGGCTTTCTTAGCCCTAGAGATCATGCTGCGGCGAGACACCCTGTGGCTAGCAGCGATCAGACCCTGTGGGTAGCCGCTATCAGAGGCAAAGCATGCCTAATGTTGTAAACCATATCGCGAGGTTGTCGTCGAGACGGAAAAATAAAGAGATAATTCTTTACATACCACTCTTAAATAACCTAATTTCCTTTATATCATTAATAATTTATATCTTAAATCTATTAGGATTCAAGAGACCAAGATTAAAAAATTCGTGGTCGGTTTCATCAAATCTTTTCTTGCTACCGTGATTGTTAGTTGTCATTATTTAACCGTGCACGCTTATGTTGTATCACACAAACTCTGATTGGATCCGAGGGCTAATGTACATAACAAATGGTATCAAGGCAAAACAAAAGGTTTATTCCCTACACTGGTAAAGGTCTTTTAGTTCCCTCTATGTCATTTAGTTAAGTTTTGGTTAGAGGAGCTCCGTTAACTCCATCGAGGCCTGTCAATATTTTTGTTAATTCCAAAAATAACCTTGCATGTGGAGAATACACAAACATCAACTTGTTGAATTTGATGCTTGTCGATGTGTTACTACAAAATATATATGTTGTCTAAAATATGAATTTTCTGCAAACATGGTGTCAGTTTTCTTTTTCTTTTTTTTGCACGTCGGACAACAATGTTATACTGCCCAAACACTTTTTCTGCCCAAATAGTAGTAAACATTGCTGGAATATGTATTTTCGACCTTGAAGACTTAGTGGTATAGAGGAAATTAGAATATACTTAGGATCACATAGAAGGAATGACATTAAATATGGATAATATGGTCTTTTTATACATTTAACTGAGCTCTTCTAAAGGGAAGTTAATGAAATGACAGAGAGAACTAAATTTTTTTTACAAGTGGCATGTAAGAAATAAGCCATTTATTAGTGGTATAGAGGGGTTAGACTCCTTAGAAGTGGCATATAGAGTGACGAGGGGAGCCCATCCGGGTAGACCTAGCACAACGAGTCGGCCCAACAGACTCGGAGAACTCTATGGAGGCCCACTTGGAGGAAAGCCCAAGAAAGACCTGCAACAGTACAACGTCCGGGTGCCATCAAGACAGGCGTTACGACTCATCAAGACGTGCGTTTCGTCCAACATGAAGACTGGCGTTACTTGGACGGTTACACGATGTAAATACCACAATTAATTTAGGCAGTTACTGTAGCTCAGCCGACTGGCCGAGTCGGCTGATGTACAAGCCTATATAAGGCAAAGCACCCCATGCAGAGGGGGCGGGATCTCTCTCTGGGCTCTAAGCTCTAACTAGATTCTCATTCCATAGGCTAAAAGCTAGCTTCATCTTCAACCTCTTGTACTCTCTTTCACGCAAGACTAGTAATACATACAGCAGGAGTAGGGTATTACCCCCGCCATTGGAGGGCCTGAACCTGGGTAAAAGTTCTTGTGTGCACCGCCTGAATCTTCCTTACACGCTCCCTCAAAACCTACTACAAATGAATATTCCCGCGAAATCCCCGCGACAGTTGGCGCGCCAGGTAGGGGAGGCGTGCATTGGTACCATGATTCAGGCGGGATCCTCACCCGCAGCTGGCGGCAAGCTTGTCGCCGGAGATGCGTCGCTCGCCGCGCACTCTGAGGGCACGGAGTTCATCTTCGGTAGCCTTCATTTTGTGGCTGACGTCTTCGGCCAGCTGCGTCTTCAAGACCCGCATCCCTGCCCCGCAGTGGAAGTAAAACCTGAGCTCCGGCTCGGATTTCCTTTCGCTTCGGGCAAAGACGCGGAGCGTTCCCAGTTTGTCGCCATGGTGGGCGCCGAATCTCTCCTTCCCGCCTTGAATTCCGAATCCGACGGGGATGAGAGCTCGTACGGCCAAACCACCTCGGCAGAGGTGTACGTGGTTGGGCCCGGCGAGGCGGACGACGCGGGTACGTCTGCCGCAGCGGCCAGGGCGGCAAACGAGCACTTGTTGACGCCCATTGACGGACAGTCGGAGGCCGAGAGGGCCTTGGAGGCCTCTCGGCGAGCCCTCCTTGCTGAACGAGAGCGCCTCGATCAAGAGAAGGCAGCCCTCGAACAGCGAGAACGGCAACAAAATGAGCCCCACGGTTCACGCAGTCGCGCAAACCGGCATGCTCCTTCAGCCGCCCGCAGAAGTCGGGCTACTCGGGCCCCACTCTTCGGGTGAGAACAGGATGGTGTCCCTATCTACCAGACACCAGCCCAAAATCTCTTTGCGGCTGCCGCGTTGGCCGATTCACTGCCGCCCCCGGCAGATGGCCCCGCGGCAGAAATCCACCGCCGGGTCGTCACCCTGATGAAGATGGCGGTGGAACAGCAACACGAGGCCGGGTCGGTCAGCAACCGACTGGCCTCCCCAGCAACTCGGAGTCGGCCTTCGGCGGCTCCGAGTCGCCCCATTACTGTTGGCTCGTCGCAGTCGAGTCGGTCCACGAACCGGCCTGACGCTCATCAGGAGATCAACCGACTCCAGGCGGAGCGGCGACAAGCTGGCTCCCTCCGAGCAAACGATGCCCGTGATGCTCGAGACGACATCGAGGGGCGACGAGCGGCCAGGTTGCGGGCCGAGCGACGCGCCGGCGAAGTCAACCAGCCAGGTGGCTCTGCCTCGACCGATCCGCTTTGCTTTAGCAGGCGGATTCGGTCTGAGCCGTTTTCGGACCGGTTCCGGATCGCCAGCGGCGTAGACAAGTATGACGGCACAGCCAAGCCGGAAACTTGGCTTGCCGACTACTTGGTCGCCTGTAATATAGGAGGAGGCAACGAGCGTGTCGCCCTCCGAAGCCTACCCCTGATGCTGGAAGGGTCGGCTCGGGCATGGCTTAACAGCCTGCCCGAAGATAGCATCTATGACTGGAAGGACCTCCAAGAGGCCTTCGTCAAAAACTTTGAGGGCACGTATAAGCGCCCTGGGAACGCCCAAGACCTGTGGCTCTGCGTCCAGGAGAAGGGCGAGTCAGTCCGTGACTACATTCAGCGTTGGACTCGGCTGCGCAACTCGATCGAGGACGTAACCGAGAGGCAGGCCATTCAGACCTTTTCCCAGGGGGTCAAGTATGAGCTCCTGAAGCACAAGTTGGCCCGGTCCAACATTCAGACCATGGGCCGACTCATGGAAGTCGCCAGTAAGTATGCGACGGATGAGGAAGCAATGCGGTACGAAGACAAAGGCAAGGCAAAAGCCGAGTCTTCGAGCCGGAAAGTCCCCGCCGACTCAGGACAGAAGCGTGCGGACAATCGGCCCCCGAAGCGGAAGGCTGGCGGCGGAGATGGAGTCAGTGGAGCCGACTTGGTCGCGGCCGCTGAACGTGGCCCCCAGCGCGGCGATGCTGGCCAAAAGAAAGAGCGCCCTTGGCAACAACGCAAGGCGCCGAAACTCACCTTCGAGGAAATCCTCGACATGCCCTGCTCTTTCCACAGCACCGCCAATTATCAGGCGGGGCACTTGACCCGGGAATGCAGCTTCCTAAAGCGTCTCCGGGAAGAAAAGCAGCCCGAGCCGGAAGACGGCGGAGAAGGAGGCTCTGCTGCAGGCGGCGGCGCTGCGCAGTATCCTCCTCAAAGGGGGTACTCATGATCTTTTAGGGATCCAACTCCAGAAGGGGTCGGAAGCTGCGCTGTCATGAAGTCAACGCGACGGTGCCGGCTGTCCCTCAATGGTTGGACTGGTCCGAGGTGCCAGTCGGCTTCAGTCGACTCGACCACCCGGACCGAGTCCCTCACCCGGGCAAGCATCCCTTGGTAGTAGATCCGCAAGTCGGCGGGTTCAAAATCCGCAAGGTCTTGATGGATGGAGACTCCAGCATCAACATAATCTTCATGGACACCCTGAAGAAGATGCAAGTCTCGGAGACCCAGCTTCGCCCCAGTAACACTTCCTTCCACGGAATAGTGCCTGGAAAGTGCGCCAAGCTCTGGGTCAGATCTCCCTGGAAGTTGTGTTTGGCGAGCCGAACAACTTCCGGGTCGAGACATTGACCTTCAAGGTAGTCGGCTTCAAGAGCGCATACCATGCGATCTTTAGCCGACCGGCTTATCCCAAATTCATGGCTAGGCCGTGCTACACGTACCTGAAGCTGAAGATGCTGGGTCCAAAGGGCGTCATCATAATCACTGGCGACTTTGAACGCTCCAACGAGTGCGACCTCGCCAGCGCGGACATAGCCGAGTCCCTGGTTGCGGCTCAGGAACTGGAGAACATCCAGGCGTCTGTCGACTCAGACCAAGCTCCACCCTGCAAGAAGGCGGCAACCGAGTCCGCCTTCCAGTCGGCCAAGGACACTAAGCGTGTCCAGGTCCATCCTGAGGATCCGTCTAAGACGGTCCAAATCGGGACTGACCTTGAGGCCAAATAGGAAGGCGCGCTCGTCGACTTCCTTCGTGAGAATTGGAACATATTCGCATGGAAGCCAGCTGACATGCCGGGTGTTCGAAGGAAGTTCGCCGAGCACTCCCTCAACGTCGCCAAGGATGCAAAGCCAGTAAAGCAGTCTCTCCACCGCTTCGCTGAAGATCGGCGCAAAGCAATCGGAGAGGAAATCGCCCGACTCCTCGCAGCCGGGTTCATCAAAGAAGTTCTTCACCCGGACTGGTTGACAAACCCGGTCCTGGTTCTTAAGAAGAACAAAACTTGGCGCATGTGTGTGGACTACACGTTCCCTAAACAAAGCATGCCCCAAGGACCCGTTCGCCTTACCCCGTGTTGATTAAGTTGTTGATTCCACGGCCGGTTGCGAACGTTTATGTTTTCTAGATGCCTATTCAGGCTACCACCAGATCAAAATGAAAGAATCAGATCAAATAAAAACTGCTTTCATTACTCCGTTTGGGGCTTTTTGTTATATCACCATGCCCTTTGGTTTGAAAAATGCTGGCGCTGCATATCATCGTTTTATGCAAAAGTGTTTGCACGACCAGATAGGCAGAAATGTCCAGGCTTACGTCGACGACATTGTGATAAAGACAAAGAAGACCGCGGACCTCTTGACCGATTTGGCCGAAACCTTCGCCAATCTCAGGAGGTTCGACATGAAGCTCAACCCGGAGAAGTGCGTCTTCGAAGTTCCGGCCGGCAAGTTACTTGGTTTCATCGTTTCCGAGCGAGGGATCGAAGCGAACCCGGAAAAGCTTGACGCCATCATCAAGATGGGAAAGCCGAAAGATCTGAAGTCTGTGCAGCGCTTAACCGGGTGCGTGGCTGCTTTA
Source organism: Stipa capillata (assembly GCA_019208055.1). Lineage (NCBI taxonomy): Eukaryota > Viridiplantae > Streptophyta > Magnoliopsida > Poales > Poaceae > Stipa > Stipa capillata. The sequence continues at coordinate 9,637 of JAGXJF010002085.1, read as the reverse complement.
AGTCGGTTCATTGCCCGACTCGGTGAGAAGGCCTTGCCTTTTTACCGACTCCTCAAGAAGTCCGATTCTTTCGAGTGGACGGGTGAAGCTCAGAAAGTCTTCGAAGATCTCAAGCGTCTTCTGTCAACACCTCCGATTCTCGCTGCACCAATGGAGGGTGAGCCCATGCTGCTGTACATCGCGGCCACGAATCAAGTGGTTAGCGTTGTTCTAGTGGTGGAGCGGGCAGAAGAAGGCCGAGTCCAGAAGGTACAACGACCCGTCTACTACGTCAGCGAAGTCCTTTCCGAATCGAAGCAGCGCTACCCGCACTACCAGAAACTCGTCTATGGCGTGTTCTTGGCGACTCGGAAGCTGGTGCATTATTTCCAAGCCCACTCGGTCACCGTGGTTAGTCACGCCCCTTTGTCTGATATCATCAACAATCGGGATGCCACAGGCCGTGTCGCTAAGTGGGCGATAGAACTCATGCCGCATGATATCAGCTACGAGCCTCGCAAGGCAATCAAGTCACAAGCCCTCGCGGACTTCATCGTCGAGTGGACTGAAAGCCAGTCCCTTCCGACTCAGGTGCATCTGGAGCACTGGGTCATGTACTTCGACGGTTCGAAGATGCTTGCAGGCACGGGGGCTGGAGTCGTGCTGATCTCCCCCAAGGGCGACAAGCTGAATTACGTGTTGCAGATCCACTTCGCTACCTCCAATAACGTGGCGGAATATGAGGCGTTACTGCACGGCTTGCGCATTGTAGTTTCACTCGGCATTCGCCGACTTCTTTGTTGCGGCGACTCGGATCTGGTGGTGCAGCAAGTAATGAAAGCTTGAGACGCCAAGGATCCCACCATGGCGGCATACTGTGCCACTGTGCGCCTGCTGGAAGGACACTTCGATGGCCTCGAACTTCACCACGTACGTCGAGCAGATAACGAGGCAGCCGACTCCCTTGCCAGGATTAGTTCCGCTCGAGATAAGGTACCTCCAGGAGTGTTCCTTCAGCAACTCTTCCAGCCATCCGTCAAATTGGAGTCGGCAACCGAGTCGTCTGAAGCTGAGTCGCCACACCCAGAACCGGCTCAACCGGCCCAAGAAGACGTCTTGGCGGTCATTCCCCTCTGGACTCAGCCATTTCTTGCATACCTCTTGCGCAAGGAGCTACCTGAGGATCCGACTGAGGCACGCCGCATTGTGTGCCGCGCTCGAGCTTAAACCATCATCAATGGTGAGCTCTACAAGCGCAGTACCACTGGAATCTTCCAGCGTTGCATCTCGCCGGAGGAGGGCCGAATACTGCTTGAAGAAATCCACTCGGGACTCTGCGGCCACCATGCTTCGTCACGGTCCTTGGTCGCCAAAGCCTTTTGACACGGTTTCTTCTGGCTCAGTGCACATGCTGATGCCGAGGAACTCGTCCGAACTTGCGAAGGGTGTCAGAGGTATGCTCGTCAGATACACATGCCGGCTACCGCGCTCAAGACCATCCCCATCACATGGCCTTTTGCGGTGTGGGGGCTCAACATGGTGGGTCCGTTTAAAACAGCCTGGGGAGGTTTCACTCATCTCCTTGTGGCCGTGGACAAGTTCACGAAGTGGATTGAAGCCAAGCCAATCGTGAAGCTTGATGGACTGACTGCCGTCAACTTCATGAAGCGAGTCATCTTCCGATTCGGAGTTCCTCGCAACATCATCACCGACAACGGCAAGAACTTCACTGCTGAAGTCTTCCACCACTTTTGCCGGGATCATGGGATCTGGATCGACTACGCCTCCGTGGCTCATCCGCAGACCAACGGCCAAGTCGAGCATTCCAACGCTCTAATTCTCCAAGGCATCAAGCCCCGGTTGTTAGTCCCGTTGCAACGGGCCGCCGGCTCCTGGATCGATGAGCTTCCGTCTGTCCTCTGGAGCTTAAGGACGACTCCAAACCGGTCGACTGGCTACACGCCGTTCTTCATGGTTTATGGAGCCGAAGCCGTCCTGCCGAGTGACATCCTCCACGACTCCCCGCGAGTCACAGCATACGTGGAAAAGGATGCCGAGTCGGCACGACAAGTTGACCTTGATCTCTTGGAAGAAGCGCGGGAACTTGCCCTTTCGCGCTCGGCCATCTATCAACAGAACTTGCGCCGCTACCACAGTCGGCAAGTTCGGGGTCGAGTCTTCAACAAAGGTGATCTGGTCCTCCGACTGATCCAAGACAAGGCGGGCATGCACAAGTTATCTCCGCCTTGGGAAGGCCCGTTCATCGTCAACCAGGTGCTTCACAACGGCGCGTACCGACTGGAGGACCCGGCAACCGGCGCAATCACTGAACGGACTTGGAATATCGCACAGCTGCGTCCCTTTTACACTTAAACTTTGTACTTCAAACAGTTCATTGTTTCATTATGAATAAATATTTGTTTCCTTCGAGCGGCACTCGGAAAGCATTTTGTTCATTTAACTTTCATTTTCCGACTATGTTCCCTTTGGGCAATCCCCGGGGGCTACGTCTAATAAAACTGAGTGGCTTCACTTCGGGCGATACCTGGAAGCCACCACAAACCAACTGGGTGATTTATCACTCGGCACAAGTTATTTCGAATCTCCTAACTTTGTTTCTACCCGAGCATTTAAGTAAACGTGTACGGTACCTAAGGCCCACTCTTCATCCCCAACTACAGTCGCAACCCGGCTGTTCGGTTGGCAAGAGCAAAAGCTAAAGGTCGGCCTGCACGCGAAAGGATCCGACTCGGCGGAAAAAACAAACTCAGACGAGTCAAGTAACTTGTGCAAATATCAAAATGAATTGGAAAGCATTTTCATTCATAGCAAAAGTCTTTACATTTTTCTACTCGGCATACCGAGAGATATTACATGATAATTTTTATTCTTCCGGAGTTGCTTCTACGCGCTCCTCTAGGTCAGTGAAGTTGGCAATCCAACTGGCGGCGGCGCGGACTCGGGGAAGAGCTCCAGAGGATTCACCGACTGACCCTCCTCGTCGACGGGGGCACCAGCGGAGATGCTGTCGACATCCGCGTCGGGATGGTGTGCCAACACCATTGCCAGCGCCATGCCGGCTCCCGAGCGGGCTGCCGACTCCTTCCACTCTTCAACCTCCGCCGGGCCCTGCGAGAGCTTGTCGGTGAGAGCGAAGATGCTGGAACCCGGTTCTTCTCCGGGCCAGAGCTTGGCGCAGAGGCCTTGGGCAGCCGACTTCAAGTTCTGCACTAAACTCTTGACTTGGAGGAGTCGGCCCTCCATAGTCACGACGCAGTCGGACATCAGCTCTGGTGTCCAAAGTGCGTCGAGAGCTGACCTCGCCGGGTTAGATAGTGTGCGATGTCGGAGCGCTGCCTGCCTTGTTCACTCCTCCAGTTCTGGGCAAGCATCTGGGTGCAAATTATTGCAAAGAAAATGAACAAGGAAGCGTGCAAAAAGAAAGAAGCAAAGGACTCGGGGGCTTACCGAGTAGAGTCTCATTAGCCTTCTTGAGTTGGCTTATGAGCTCTGCCTCGCGTTTCTCCCAGTCGGTGATGACCGCGGCATGTCGCTCCTGCGACTCGGTCATCTTCCTGGAGAAGTCGTCGATAGACGCCTGTAGCTTCTTGTTCGCCGTCTGCGACTGCTCGTATTGCTTCACCAGCTTCTCGTACTCTGACTTCAGCTTGGTGGCGGCTTGCATGTGATCGTGAGCTTTGCGCAGCTTGTCTTCATACTCGACCGCTTTGGCGTCGAGCATTTGAGTGACTTTTTTTGCCGGGAGCATCGACTTCACTTCTTTTTGAAGTCGGGCGTTTTCAGCTTCGATATCTGCCGACTCAATAAAGTCAGTACTAGAAAAATTTCAAGGGCAAAGGAGCTTACTCGGACACTTACTCCCGAGGGCGGCGAGCTTTTCTTCAAGCCGCCGACTCTTGGCCTTCTCTTCGGCCAGCGCCTTATCTAAGGTGGCATTCTTTTCCATAAGGACCGGGCCGTTTCCGCCCAGTCGGATTGCAGCCTGATCAAGGAAAAGATTTGTTAGTACCCGAATTCATAAGTCTCTAACCGACTCAATCAGTCGGTCGGTGACTCGGGGGCTACACCCACTGGGTGCACTGAACGTGCTCCCAGTGTTAAGAACAAAATAAAGTTCAAAAACAACTTACCCCGACGGAGGTCTCGAGAACCTCGGCCGAGTCCGCCAAGGACTTGGCCGCGTCGGCAAAATCCCTGAGCTTAGAGCTGAGGGCGGCGACACGGTCCGTAGCTTCTTCCACAGCCGCCAAGTCCTCCGTGCTGCAACCCGGCAGCAGCAGCGCGGGGACGAGGCTTCTCGACGAAGCCGGTGCCGACTCTTCAGTCGCGGGAGTCAGAGCCAGGGCTTGGCTCTGATCGGCTACCCGGGGCGACTCGGTGACGAGCTGGCCTCCGGCTCCGCTCGCCGGCTCGGAGGAATCGGCACCGGCCGCAGCCGCTAGCTCCGTCGTCTCCTCGCTGGCAGGAGTTGGTTGAGGCTGCGGGTCGTCAGCCGGAGCCTCGGTTGACCTGGTGCCCATCTCTGACTCCGGCACCTCAACGGGTGCGGCAGGTTGAGGCGCTGACCCGGCGCCCACGTCCGACTCCGGCACCTCAACGGATACGGCAGGTTGTGGCGTGGGAGCAGCCGGCTGTGGTGTGCTTGGCGTAGCCACAGCCGAAGGCGTGGCCGCAGTTGGAGGCGCAGATGGCGCGGTGCCCGCAGCTGACTCCGTTGCCACAGCGGGGGACAGCTGGCGTCGGAGCGTTGGGCTCGGTTGCGGTCGGAGTCGGAGGAGCCGACTCTGGCGGCGGGACTGGAGTCGGGGCCGCGGGTGTACCGGTTGAAGAGTCTCCTTTGTCGGAGAGCTTCTTCTGAACTCTGCAGTGCAAAAAACAAAACCGACTTCAGTATCTTTACCAACCTACTTCGACTAGGGTATGAAGCAAAAGGACTCGTACCTGGAGGTTGTGGGGATTATCTTTTTCTTCGGTTTCCCCGGGGCGGGCGGACCCTCGGAGGAACCGGCGAGTGCCGACCGAGGCACACTCGGCTTGGCAGCAGGAGTCGGAGCCTGTGCCCCGCGGCTGGCAGGTGCGGCTCGTGCGGGAGCCGGAGCCTGTGCCACGCGGCCGGCAGGTGCGGCTCGTGCAGGAGCCGGAGCCTGTGTGTCAGGGCCGGCAAGTGCTGCTCGGGCCCGCTTGGCAGCCGGCTCCGCTGGAGCCGGCTCCGCCCCTGCTTGCGGGGCCTTGGATCCGGATGCGTCATCGTCATGGCTCCGTTTGACGACTTCGAAGGACCCTCCTGACTCGGAATCCGAGTCAATCTGGATACCTCCCTCGGGGGCTTTCTCGTCGACTTCTACGTCGTCCAACGCCGCCGGAGCCGAGTTCTGCTCGGGGAGAGACGGCATGGAGTTGAAGTCAAGGTAGTTCTGCAGCATCGAAAGACTTGGTGTTAGGAGAAGCAAGTAAATAATAAAATTCAAGAGCCCGACTCGGGATATAAGTCACTTACAGTCGGCGGAGGGTTGGCATTCGAGTATGGAGTCACATGAGGCGCCCGGGTGAGCCCGGTTCGCTCTTTGGTCAAATTTTTGAAGAGCTCCAAGAACATGTCGTCCGAAAGATCCTCGGTTGACACCCTCGTGGAGTCGTGCGAGCCCGAGTACTCCCACATCGGGTGCGCCCGGGGCTTGAAGAGGCTGGATGCACCGAGTCAGCCAAGTGGCAATGAGGTCGGGGCCCGTGAGCCCTTTCTCCTGGAGTCTTGCGATCCTCTTCAGAAGTCGGTCGACTTCGGGCATTTCTTCACTGGAAGGCTTGGCGCTCCAACGCTTCAGCCATGCGGGAGGACCTTCTGCATACGGGGGAAGCCCTTCGTGGCCAGTCGGCGTACGTTCATCCGGGCAGTAGAACCACCCGTCCTGCCACCTCTAAACGGTGTCCGGGAGCTACAACTCGAAATACTTGGCGCCGGCTTTGACTTGGATTCCGGCTCCCCCGCAGACGGACAGTCGGTCGCCGGCCTTGATGGGTTGCGCCTTCACCGTGAAGATCTTCTTCCACAACCCCCAATGAGACCGAGTCCCCAAGTAGTATTCGCACAGCGTGATAAAACACGCAATGTGCAGAATACCATTGGGGCTCAGGTGATGGAGTTGAAGGCCATAGAAGAAGAGGAGGCCGCGCAAGAAGTCGTGCGGCGGCAGCTTGAAGCCCCGCTCCATGAATGGGACGAGCATCACGCGCTCATGCGCGTGCGGAGCGGGCTTCTCCTCCTGGTACGGCGCCCTCCAGTTGCCGATGGTGCGGGGCGGCAGCAATCCGACACTGGCGAACCCGATGAGGAGTTGGTCGGTGACGACCGATGGGACCCAATCCCCTTTCTTCCACCCGTCGGCGGCTGTGGCTGAGGAGGAAGCATCGGACTCCTTGCCCTTGCTGGCACGAGACATGATCGGCGGCTGATGAATGACGGCGGCGAAAGTTCTTTCTCTCGGGAACAAGTGCGCGGTGGCGGAGCTCTGGAGGCGAAGAGTTTGAGCACGAGGAAGACGAAGGCAGATGAGAACCCGGCAGCCCTAAATCCCCTTTTTATAGCCAAGGGAGTCCAACCGCCGGCAGTCGTGCGTCCGACGTGGCGGGAAACCGCCGTTGCAACTGCCGTCCCGCGCGCGCGAACCCGCGGGATTCGGGCGCATTTTCGCCACGGCGCGGCACCCCAGGCGACATAACCGGCAGACATTACGTCAGCCTTCGTCCCGCGCGCGCCGCCCGCATGATTCGGGTGCAGTCATGATGGGCCGTCGCCTCGGACGTCACGCGAAGTCAGAGCAGCGGCAGTGGATGTCTCGGGCACGCTTCATGCGCGACTCGAGGCGAAAATCATTGCGCCGCGGGCACTCTGTCCAACCGACTGCGCGCATTAAATGCCGATGCGACATCACAATCAAGACGATACCGTGACTCCAGTCGACTTCGACTGGGTTCGACTCAGTCCGAGTCGGATCGCGCTCAGGCGCTGAGTCAACAGTCGGCTTGGCCCACTGGGACACGTCACGGGTTATATCGACTCCATCAAACAATTCCGAGGTGCACAAGCCACCAAACTTGGAAGCAGACTGGCTCTGCGAAAGGGTGCTGATGACTGACCCAACAGGGTTTGCAGGTCACTCGGCAACACCCAAGCTAAGCACGAACCCGGCATCCACAGCGGAGCAACATGATCCCTGAATCAGAGCCAGATGCCACAGCGGTGCAAAATGGCTCACTGATTCGGACCTCAATGCCAGAGTTCGAGGACTCGGTTTCGAAGCTAAAGATCGAAGGCGTCCCCCCTGCGGGCACAAGATGGCGATTGTCCACTCGGATACGCCAGACGCTATTTCGGATTTACTCGAGATTTATGATACGCCTCCCGGAAGGCCACAAGCCGGCTTCCCCAGCCAGAAAGCGCAGGTATCACCGAACTCTTAATACTTAGCACAAATCTAACCTTTTTTCAGGCATCATGGGAGTCCTTCAAGGTCTCTCCACCAGCGACTTGGGCACGCACAGCCTACTCCTCAGTCGGCATCCGTGTCGAGACCTCGAAGCACTCGGGGGCTACTGACGAGGGGAGCCCATCCGGGTAGGACTAGCACAACGAGTCGGCCCAACAGACTCGGAGAACTCTATGGAGGCCCACTCGGAGGAAGGCCCAAGAAAGGCCTGCAACAGTACAACGTCCGGGTGCCATCAAGACAGGCGTTATGACTCATCAAGATGTGTGTTTCGTCTAACATGAAGACTGGCGTTACTCGGACGGTTACACGATGTAAATACCACAATTAATTTAGGCAGTTACTGTAGCTCAGCCGACTGGCCGAGTCGGCTGATGTACAAGCCTATATAAGGCAAAGCACCCCATGCAGAGGGGGCGGGATCTCTCTGGGCTCTAAGCTCTAACTAGATTCTCATTCCATAGGCTAAAAGCTAGCTTCATCTTCAACCTCTTGTACTCTCTTTCACGCAAGACTAGTAATACATACAGCAGGAGTAGGGTATTACCCCCGCCATTGGAGGGCCTGAACCTGGGTAAAAGTTCTTGTGTGCACCGCCTGAATCTTCCTTACACGCTCCCCCAAAACCTACTACAAATGGATATTGCCGCGAAATCCCCGCGACATAGAGAATTCTCTCAAAAACAAAAAATTGATACATATTTTTTCTCTGTAATATATGAATAGACAGTGCTTCTGCTATGTTTCTCTTCTTTTTTTTCATAATGAGCGAGCATATTGTATTTCATAACATACACTCACATAATGTTGAATGGAGACATGCAACAAGATATATGCAAAAGCGTACCATCCAGGAATATGAATGAGAAGGATGCCATTGCGTTGCAAACTTTTTACCCCCATATGACCGCCATGTGTCTAGGTTTCACTTAGTAATGCTAAACATATATAAAAGCCTACAAAGTCTCTACGTACTGACAATGATTGGTCGAGGTCGCTTCCAATGTGGCCCGAAATCAAAGTCAGCCGCTTGGTGAATATGTACGAGACCCTCTATCATCCTAAAACCTTAGATCGGGCCCACTACAGTCCTCATCTCTACCCACTTCTCTCAACTGGCTAATCCCCACCCACGGGTTGCATCCAACACGGCGGGGCTCCATCCCACACAATGGTGACGATGGGTGCACGAGAATCATTGTACATGGTGGTGCTAGTTGTGGGCATGCGGCATGAATGCTCTAGGAGGAGGAAGATGACCATGTGCGATCGTGTCACTCCACATGTCGCGTGGAGGGGCCCTTACAGTTCGTTTTCTTTTTTTTAAAGGACGCCCTATAAATATCATTCCCGTTTTTTCTTTACCATGAAAAACCAACTCAACAGATGTTAAACTTCAGAATCTACTCACCAAAGCAACCTAAACAAAAATAACATGCACAAATATTTCAACGTAGGTAACAATATGGCACCATTTATGCATATGGCACTCCGCTCTATTTTTGTCCGTTTGACAATTAGCACAGCGTGAAATGATGAAATTACCCTTAGACCACACACGACAACTTCTTCTCCCCTTTCACTCTCTCTCTCTCTCTCATTTTACAGCGCTGGCCCACATGGTTGTTTTCTCTCCCTCCTAACTCTTTCCATCCCTAACCTCTCTCCCCCTGCTCCTCTCCCCCCTCTCTCTCTCTTTCTCTTTCCATTCCTCTCTTCCTGTAGCAGAGCAATGGGCATCGACTTCACAAGGCAACACGGGGAGGCCAGCGAGAGGCTGCTCACGAAGGTCGATGAGGGGCCGCATAGCCGGTAGCAAATCTAGCCTCGAGTAGATCTAGGGACGACCGTCCTTCCGTGGCATGGTGGCCAGAGACGACGTGCCAAGCAGAGATAGGGGCGGTGCATGGCCTCAAGCTCGGCGAGAAAGAGAGGCAAGACAAGCAACGCTGTGAAAAAGGAGTGGTGTCACTGCGAAGAAAGCAGAAGGCAGGAGCACCACGCAGGCGGCCATGATCGTCGCCACAACATCGTTGTGGTCAGCCTCGCAGGGGACTCCTCTACCGATCCCGTCAACAGGAATGGATTCCTCACACTCATGAACGAGCAGTGTTTGTGCGTTCTCATCCTCTACTGTCGGCGGAATGGGGCCC
>JAGXJF010002083.1:0-45604 GCA_019208055.1 Stipa capillata | reverse complement strand
TGTTCTGTAGTAGTGACCCCTCGCTGGCTCAAGCGGTTTCTCCACAGTTGGTCACTGCCGTGGCTCTCCTTCCTCTCTCACGGCGGCAAGAGTGCCTACGGCAACGACGATAGGAGGTTGACCGCAAGCACTGATCCCGTGCTCCCGTGGTAGTAGGAGTGCCTCCGGTGACGACGACAGCGAGGTGGTCAAATCCGAGGCGGGGATTTGCTGGGCTTTTTCTGTGATTTTCTTTTTGTAATTGAAAAACACATTGCAGGCGGTTCTCAACCGCACCATCCCAACCGTCTGTGATGAGATAACCTCACCTCATCACAGATCTATACTTACAGACGGTTCAAAAAACCGTCTCTGATGGCGATTTTGAACCGCTTGTAATAGTACTTTGTGTAGCAGTGATAAAAGATCAAGATAAAAAGATCTTGGCTGCTTTATGTGTGAGCTGCTTGAAGCATGAGGTGGCTCGTGGTGCTATTAAGATGAGTATGCTGCAACTGAAAGGCTTTTGCTAGCATCAGCCTCGGCGATAATATTAACCGACATAACATGAATAGTGAATCTTTTTGGGAATAGTTCGCATATGGACCTCCGTCTTTTTTGGGCTTGTTCTCTGGACACAAGTCCTCCTTACACTAAACTCTATTTCTGTTTAAAGTAAAAGGCCAGTGCTTCCACCAGTTTCTCGATTGTTTTGTTGCAACTTTAGCCACGTGACACAACATTATATCAACGGCATATTGGACTTATGTAGCCAGACGCAGAAGCTTAGTTAACCAATTAAGCATGGCAGGAACGCCATGGGCCAGCATACATTGTAGAGTTAAGATAGATTTTTTTTACACAACAAAAGTGAAACGGCTCAAAGAGAACTTGGGACCGAACTCCCCCAAAAGATTTCAAGATTTACAATTCTTCATTGCTATCTCAACTCGGTAGCAAATGACCAACAAGAGGAGACCCATCTCTCTGCATGCAACTATGCAAGTATGCTACGCCTGCAAGCCTGTGGCCTGCCATAAGCTTGGTTACACGCAATCTGGATTCTACTTGGCAGTGGGCATGCAGCGGCCATGCATGTGGCATACAGCCTGCGCCTCGTCAATTGGGCAGATTAAAACGATCAGGCAAGTTCTTGCGAGCCAGGGCAGTCACTGCACTGCATGAATCCGTGGAAGATGCCGTAAATTTGTGCCAATTTTGGAAGGGTAAGCGGTGGGGTTTGTCTTAGTGTGGCGTGTGATCTTCTCCGGAGGAATCAAGAGGCCCGTCCCAATTCCCATGCCTCGGTGCAACTTTGTTTTTAAAGGCCCAAATTTTCGACGGAATACTGAGGTTTAGATTATAGATATTCCATACAAGTGGAGCATTCAAACATTGTACATTGTCGTACAAACCAATTGTACAATGAAATTTTAACATGCAGGTTAAAAAGTCTTAGACAAAATAGTAAATTTTATGGAACCCTATCTTTTAAAGGAGAGGTAATATAAAACCACAATTTTTTGACTTTTTTTTACACAACCACACTTTCTGAGGTAATTATTACACTTCATCTGATCGAGCTTTTTCTCTCTTAACAGCAACTCCGACAGCTAGGGCCCACATATTGACATAAATTTGGGTGAAAAAACATGTCAATGCAGATGGTGCATGCTGATATGGGAATGGGTTTAGGGTTATGAAGGAGAAAAAATTGTCGAAATTTTATTTGCTTGATGAATATATATAGGGCGTTTCAGCAGGAGATATATGTTAACATTGTCGAGACACGAAATTTACAATATAAAACCTTAATAGAGTCATCATGTAAGTCGAGACATCAACCTTGACCTCAACCATCGGGATATAAAAACTGAACAGTGCAGAATCAAGATGGAATCTAAGGATATCACAAGTGATGTCTTACACACGGGAGTTAATATTACATGCTCACAAGCTTGGATATGTACATTATCATGAGACATTACCATACTCACACACTTAGGCTCAGTTCCTATATATTTTTCATAGACAAGCTCAGTTGGCTACTAAACAAGAATGGAAAACCACACACCATCATCACGCAGGACGACTATGTGGCATGGATCTCTAGTACACTATTAAAGCTATAAGACGCTTTAGTACTCTCCAAAGACCGGTGGAAGAGGCACACGAGGAATGTCAAACTGCTTGGCTCTGTTTGGCTGCGGCAGGTTCGGGCAGGGGCGAGTTCAATGAGTGTAGTGGTCTCGGCGAAGAGGTCCACGCTGTGGTACAATATCTCCAACGTCGGGGCAAGCGATATCAAAAGGTATTGGCTCGGTTCTACATTGAGCACTCCATCATGAAGGTGGTTCATTCGCAAACCGTGTTCTAGGCTACCAAAAGATTCCATAAATGGTGGCGGGTAGCGAACAGCTCATGGCGAACCAAGCGAAACTCCTGATCTAAGGCCTTGATCAACTGGGCCTATCGGAGAATCTCTAAATTATCTTGCCATCCCATGTCCGGGTAAATAGCATAATTGACCTTTTGGTTACCCGAAGGGATAGCCGTAAAGGTGTATATGCAGACAGCGACATCCAAGGTAACTCGTAACTCATGCAAGTTAGATCACGGTAGGCTGCCTCCTATATAGCCATGTCCCAGTAGTATCATTGCTATGGAAGATGTACATGGGGTGAGTGTCTCTGTCATGGTATGGGTGAATGCACACCATACCCAAGTACTACACCATATCAAAGTCTTGAAAGGTCTCATACACAGTGTACGTACTCAGGCATCCATCGGTAGTAGTTGCTTGTGAGAATGTGAACAAGCATCTTGGGAAAGCCTGGTGTGTCAATACACTGTCTCAAGTGAATGATTTGCCCACGAGGCATCTAGAACATGAGGGAATCTAATTTAGCAACTCTGAACGACATTATCTGAGATTAGAGGGAAGGTAAGAACAAGCCAAACACAAGATGCTTAACTTTTGAGCTAAATAGGAAAGTAGCAAACTTTTCGCAATTAAATGAAAAGGCAAGAAATAAGAACTAAGATTGAAGGGGATAAGGAGTATATAAATATCTTATTTATGCTTTTCTCAACTCTTTTTTAAGATTTAAGATAAATTTTCATAACACTAGACCAAGGTGATAACAACACTCTTGGGACTCAGAATTTACAATATAAAATCTCAATGAAATCATCATGTAAGTCGAGACGTCGACCTCGACCTCAACCATTAAGATATAAATACTTTGATAGGAGTAGAATGATATAGCCTCGAATAACCTAAGACATCAACCCTAACCTCAAAGCCTGCAATAGAATGCATCAGCTTGAGTAGAGTGATATACTCTCCTCACTCTTTTCTTACTAATACAGATCATCAATCTCGAACTTGTCCTAGCAACTTAATGCACGACTAGAGTAGGGTGATATAGTTCCCAAGCTCTCAACGAAAGAGTCGCTTCATGGTGATGATCACAGTTGACAATTCTATATTATAAATCTCAAAATACATATTCCATATGCTTTATAATCATATACGTATGGTAAATGAGATATGTTGGAACAAACAGGTATCACAACAGTAATTTTGCAACAAAAACTACAGTAATACATACAACTATTAAGCAAGTAAGTTTAACAAGTTATTCGTAAAGTGGTCACATGACCAAATATCAAACACATAACGAAAAGTTTATAAGTAGCTTAGAAGCCACAAGTAGTGAAGCCAAAAATGGTAGCAGAATAAAGCAATGAGTTGCCAAACCCTGGGTAAGACCACTACCTTGGATCCCAAGTGACTTCTTGTTGTTGGTGTCAAACTCTATAAAGAAACCATATGTAATGACCCTATTCTTAATACATGAGATCAGTGCAGATCATCGTGAACAAAAATGATTTCTTTCATTTACATGCACGCATATAGGTCATACTAAACTTTGACTCAACTCGGGAACCCTAGATTTATGGCGTGGAAACAACTTTAGAATTTAATTGAAACCAACTTCTCTGCACTTAGGGATGATGAGAGCTATTATTTGAATTATAATAATTTAAAATATTAACGATTTACTCTCATAAAATATTAGAAAGCTTATACCTACCATCATGAAGTTTTAAACATATTTACAAATTAAAAAGGGGATGTTTGAACCTTTTGAGTTAAACCTATCTTTAGTACCGAATAGAGATGGAATAAAAAAAAAGATAAGATAAAAGAAAATTTCCCTTCCCCCCCCCCACGTGCTAGGCCTGCCCTGGGCCATATCCTTTCCCCTTGACGTGCTGGGTCGAAGCCCATGCCGGCACCGCCCCATCCTCCACCGGCACATATCCTCTTTTCTTCTCCCCAATTTCTTTCTTCTCTCCCCGTGCTGATTTCTCCAAACCACCGCCACCGGTCTTGCTCCTCCCCGCCTCCACAGTATCCTCCGCCTCCTAGGGCGCGCCGCCGCCCTCGCTGCTGGCGGTCGGCCATCGCCTCCCATTGCTGTCCCGCAGCCCCTCTGCTCCTCCGCTTGACGCCAATTCCCCGCGCCGCCTCGACGGGCTGCTTGCCGCTGCCGCAGCACCCTTTCCGCCGCTCCTCCTCCTCAGCCAGGCCGCTGCCACCAACGGGCTGGGCCCCATTCGCCCCGACCATTCTCCCAATTCCCCTTCCTTAGCTCCTAGATTAGGCTCTAGTGTTTGTGTCATTTTAGATTCAGCAAGAACAGACTTTCACTTGATTGATTATATGATAAATGATGGTTAATCTGAACCAAAACTAAAGGACAGGCATAATATTTAATTGTTGATTATCTAAGGATGATGCTAGCATTTGAAGCTCAAATGCATAAACATGTATATATATATGCATACTTAAATTTGTTATAGATCCGAAAGAATAGAAGCATTGCTTGATCTTTAGCTTATTTCAGTGAGAGGTGAAATTGGTGTGTGCTATTCTGATTACTAACTAATCAAACCAAGTAGTCAATTAACAACTAGTCAATTAAGTTAGATTAGTTGTTAGCTGCTAGGTTAGTTGTTAACAGCTAGCTGAAACTAAGGCACATAAGAATTCTGGTTAGCGGAATTTCCTACTCATAAACCTCGGTTAAGACAATCCTTAATGATTGGTTAGCACAATGAATACACTGGCTAGGTCCGGACAAGACTTAATTGAAGTGCTAACAATGATAATGATTAGCAAATCGATACACTGATCATACGGAAGTTAAGCTAATTACCAAAGTACTCATCATGATCTTTAGTTAGTAATGAAGCTTAGAACGTAATAATTTTCCCAACTCTTCTAACTAATGATTAGCTCTTCTAACTATCTCATTAAGGAAATTATGGAACAAGGCATGTATGATTTAGCTGGTGTTTTATTTGCATGAGTTTCTATTAAGACCTAAACAGTGCTCTAGGCGTTAATGAGCGTCAGATGAATGATTAATGATTGGATGTTGGATGCACGCGCATTAGTGAATAGAACCATATAAGATTAACTATTATTTAGCCAATATGGATACTCTTGAGTGAACTTAATTAGTGCACCAATGTATTAAATCGTCACTCCAACGAAACAAGAATAAGGCCAACAAGGATATATCAGTTTGAAACCACATGTCATTTCCAGTAGGAACATTTTCAGTAGGACCACGAGGGTTAACTTATCCGAGTAATTCCAAGCAAGTGCAACACATTCAAGAGCCAGGCAAGCATGCTCGCTTGTTGGAAATATTCCAGTTTTTCTTATGTCATGCTTGGTTGAATAATGGCTTTGTCTGTTTTTGGATATTTGGAATTTGAATCATGATTGCTTATTTACTCTTGATGTTCTAGCATGAATGTGATCTATTGGATACTCATAATCAGGAAGGTTATGAGCAATGCTATGAATCACTGGAAATGATTGTTTCACTAGGAAGGTGAATTACTACGTGAGCTATGTGCAAAACTATGTGTGCTATGTGCTAACTATGTGAGCTACGTGCAACTTTGTGAACCATGTGAGCTATGTGCAACTATGTGAACTATGTGAGCTACGTGCAACTATGTGAACTATGTGGGCTACGTGCAACTATGTGAACTACGTGAACTATGTGACCAACTATGTGGGCAATTGAAATCATAGTGACAGGAGTCACTCATGTTCAAAATCCTTGATAGGATGAACTCGAATTGACGATCAAGTGTGTGATCTTGATTGATTTTATTGACTAGGATGTATTGATCTTGGCATGCTTGGTTCCATTTATGAAAATGCTTGCCACATGAATCATTGATGCTTATGGATTAATTTGTTTACCTTAAAATTGCCATGCTAGTATGCTAAAGACAACCTGTGTAGTTATCTTTACATGCTAGGATAAAGTTTGGTTAATTGCTCAATTGTGCTATTGATTCTTCCATGTCATGAATAAGTTAAACTGGAATGAGCAATTAGCATCTTGCGAGTACGAAAGTACTCAGTTGGGAATTCCATTCCTGCACGTATGATAAATTGAAGACTTCCATGCTTGATGTGTGCTGTTCTTGCTTGGTTTCCCCGGTCAGAAGGTCCTGTAGTTTATGAAGCTTTTGGGAGAGTTGGCATAAGCTGTCACTTCCGTTTTATGATGTTTTCCGCTGCTGTCCTTAATATTTCTTTTGAAAAGGATGACCTCCGGGTCGCTTGGATGTAATATAAATAACTGCCGTGTGTATGGGACATGATTATATATATATATAACTCTGTTCTGTAGAGTTTTGTTGTGATACTTAAGTTGTTGAATATGGATGCCCATATCCCGTGCGTGTATGAATTGAAGTGTATGGGTCAGTCGTGAAGAGTTACAGTCAGTCTTCCTTTCACTACGTGTGACAGGTTATGGTTGAGTGACCCGCTGACTGAGATGCAGTGCCGGTCAGGCAGGGTGTGGGTGATGATACCGGGCCTTCGGGTGACCCACTGTCCTCGGGTCAGGTTAGGGTGAGGGTATCATCACCGGGCTCCTCCAACCTTGTTGTGCTTAGTGGATTTGAGGGTGACTTTAATTCTCCACAGGACTTTGGAATTGTATGTGGCTCTCGGGAGTTTGATCGCTTCCGGCCGGCTTGACCAACGGTGAAGGCATACGACTGTGGTGATCGTATGGTGCGTTGGTCAGGTGTCGGATCACGCCATTCCGGTGCACACGGCGCAGGTACCGTGTCACTGAATGGGTGATTGCTCGGTCCTTGGCGATAACCCATTCCGTAAGCCATATGTAATTCCGGGGCCCTGACACCATCCTCTGAAAGGATGATCTCCTCTTCACAAAAATATCAACGTTGCAAGAGGAGTACAAACGTACTCCATAAGAATTATATGGAAATAGCAATAGATGCATCTGGTATCAATAAGGCATATTCTTGGACTATTATTTGCATGAAGCCAATTTTTTATTTGATATTATTCTAAGTAAATTAAAAACAACTATTAGATCAAGTTATAATGAGGGAAGCGAGCGTTCTTCCAAAGCTACTCTATTACTTATATCGTCATCTACTTATGATCAAACGGACTCTTCCTCAACCACCTATCAGGAAGTAGTCAGTTACTTCTCTAAAATCGAGTTGGTGATTTTAGAGTAACAATGAAGTTATCTAATTCAACGCAGGTAATCATCAAGCTGTCTATAATTGCGGACATGGCTATTCGAATAGTTATAACCCTACAGGGGTGTACATGTGTACCTACACATATTGATTGACTCCTAATGCCATGCAATCATGAGGTGTATCAGCGGAGGGTCATCAAACACGACCGTTACAATAATTTCAACTTATCTATGAGCCACCCCTATGGGCCAGTCCATGTACATCAGTCCAACTGTTATCTCTGACATGGTCCCATAAGTTGGGAATTTAAGTACATCCCCAGTCTCTTCAAGACCCATGTGTCCATCCCGCCCTTAATATTAAGATACCACACTACATCATTTTTTACAGACACTGCAAATGAAAACGGTGAACTAAAGCAGCTCATACACTAAGCCTAAGCAAATTATTTAATCATGGGTCATTCCATTATACCACTCATGTATAAGTACACAAATCTTGGGTCAATATACATCTTAAAATAGCCTTGCAGGAAGACTAGAGAACCCACCATGTTCCAAACCATGGCCTCTCGTCTATAACAACATCACATGTAACTTACCCATGACATACCGATTCATCGGAGCATCCGAAGGATCATGACTCAACAAATTTAAGCATGGGCTAAGCATAAGATAATAACATAGAATCATTGTTGCTAAAAATTAGACTAACAATTAGTCATGCTAGGGGGGAGGTGATTGAAATGGTATGTAGGTTACAAGGTAGGATCATGCACAGGACACAAATAGTAAGTTTGGAAATATTAGGATTGTCAACATGGTCAAAGGAGGGGCTTCTTTCCTTGTTAGTCATATCTTTGTAGGATGTTCCCCGTGGCTCACATCAACTCCAGTGTCAACCCGTAAGAAGCAAAAAACAGCGAAAAGCGGCACAATATTATTACTAATGATTGAATATTAGCATGATGATATTAAATTCATGTCATGACTTGGTACTCTTAAAATGAAGACAAATGCAACTTGAATCAAGTTAATCAAAGTCCGGATGCTTAAAATATCACATTCCGAAGAATCTCCGATAAGAGGGAAATAGCTAGATTCAATTCTGTAATCATTTTCATTTATCTACGGTGCAGACATACATGAAAATTGCATGAATAGTGAGTACTCATTTTAATGAAAATTTTGGTGTATTATTCATTTTTTATTTAATATGAATTCTAATTTAATGACTTTAAATGGTTTTATGTAAATCTTGAAATTCAATTTTGGTTTAAAAATAGGAAATAGTTTTTACACTCACTGTTATTTAGTGGGGTTTGGGGTCAGGTCCACCTAGTCAGCTCTAACCAGTCAAACCGGCCACTGGGCCCACATGTGAGTGACTCATAAGTCACCTAATTTAATTAAGCACGTGCTAAATGAGTCTGGTCCACCAGTTAGAGACTCATTTTTTTAAGATTTTGATTTAAAAGGTTCTTAAGCTAGGGATCACATGTTAGTGGTCATTAGTATTTAAACTAAGTGGTTTTAACGGTCTTAACAACCTGACAGCATGGGCTCACGTGTCAGTGGGGCATAACCTTAACCCCTTTTAAATAGAGATAACGGTTGGTTGGAGCCCAATAGTCAAGGACTGTTAATCCTAACCACATGGCTAATAACCTAATGGGTAAGACCCACATGTCAATGGCTCACTGGCAAGGTCGTGTGTGTACTCTGGCAACGTGTGCGTGCAAGGAAGAATGCGTGAATGCGTTCGCCAACTAAGGTGACACCGTGCCCAACCGTGGCAGTGGCGGGGCCCTAGGGTCACCAGAGCTTCACTAGGTGACACAATGTGGGTTGGCACAGTAGCTCTTAGAAGAAAGATGTGCCAAGGAAATGCATAGGCTCGGGAATGGTTGGAAAAGGAAGAAGAGCTCACTGGGAACACTCTGGGGGCTTGGCAACGGAGGGGCCGGTGGCGTGCAGTACGTTGGCGGCAACGGCAACAAAACAGGGGATCCCGATGAAGAGGAGCTGTGGTGCTCGTGACCTTGAAAGAGATGACAGAGGGGGCAAGAAGAAAGCTAAGAGGTGAAGGAAACTGACCACAACGGCTAGAGCCCACTAGTGGAGGAGATCAGCACGGCGGAGCTCTGCCAGAGTTGGGGAACTTTAAAACCAATCCAAATGTGTTTCAAACATCTCCCATGCCACATTAATAAATGATTTTTTTATAATAAATAAATTTTAGTTCTAGCCCATATTTGGCTTTAAACTACTAGTGTATTATTAATTTATCCCAAAAATATGGAAAAATTATGGTATGTCTAGAATAGCATATAAGGCTTAATTGTAAAGTTCAGGAAATACTCCAAACGAGTGATTTGCTCTATTGTTTCACATGCTTTTTAATGATTTCAAAAATTATTCTTAGGGTTAAAACTGCCCAGAAAAATCTAGAATCTTTATGAGGGCTTCCTACTACATCAGAGAGGCTATGGTAAAAATTAGTGGACTTTTCATTGGACAAAACTCATGTAGCTAAAAGATTGGGACTTAACATGGTATAGGAACTATACCTTGAAGATGAACATAGGCTTCTATGGTCTTCTCATGGCCTTGTTCTTCCTTCTTGGTGGCTGCAAGCTGACTTCCTGGTTCACCATGGTGGTCAGGTTGCCCCTGATCCTCTCCTTCTGGTGTCACCTTGATGGCCTCCTACTCCTCTTTTGTGTTCTTGGCAATTTTAGTGTGTGTGGTTGTGTTTCTGCCTGTGTGTATCAGTGTACAAAGGATAAGCTGCTTAGGGTATAAGCGATAGCCATAGAGGAGGAGGTACACAAGTTCAGCAGCTATGGGGGTTTGAGAGACTAGATATATATATATGTAAAGGAGATAAGGGAACAGGGATAGTGCAGCTCGTACATGTGTTGTGGTTTGTAGCATGAGGTGGCTAAAGTGCTGGCAAGTTGGACTTTGCTTGAGCTATAAGGTTTTTCAGCGGCTGCTTGTGTTGATTCATAAGGTGCAGAAGTAGCACTGAAGTGAAGATTCTACCTATGCTGTCTGCCCACTCCATCTCGTAATTAAGTTACCATGATCTTAATTAATCATATGATTAGTAATATACTTTGAATACTATTAGGGCAAACATACTTGCAATTTAGTTTAAGCATTGTAGGGATTAAGATGCCAATGCTCATCATCTATTGATTTTCATGTTTAGTGATTTACTGGTTACTATTTACTTGCATTTCTAGAATCTATGGTTGTGTTAAATCATATATAGAACTTGGTTCAAGAATTTTAGAAATATTTATAGGTGATCTTTGGGTTGTTTATAGCTCAAAAAAAAATTATTAGAGCCGTAATTCAAAATTCTTAATTGCATTATTTAATTGTATATTAACTTGGTCCTTTAAGCTTTTATTGTAATTTTATATGCATGTATGAGATGATGCAATCTAGAGGAAAAATTTGACGTTTTGCTCAATTTCATTAGCGTGAATTCTAGTTAGAAAACTATGATTGCAAAAGTGAGAACTGCATGGCGTGGTGGAGTTATGGAGGTCCACTCCACCACCAGGGTTCAAATCCTAGTGCTTATATTTACACACATGTGTATGCGTTCGATTGGAAATAAGTAAGATTCATGGATTTATCCCCTGCCTTCGTCAATTCTAGCGTGTGGTTAAGGGGCACAGTCGCATGAGTATGTGTGCACGTGTACGTCTTCCTTGTAACCCAAAAGGGCGCAATACGGTAGAAAAACAAAGATACACTAGGTTAGTGAGCCACAACCGATGTGTATATGTATGTATCATAATAGATAAATTTTCATAATTATACCTAAATAAATTATAGTCCATAAAATTTTATAAACATAAGTAAGATCCGGCCATTGATCTAGTAGACATTTGTTGTTAATGGACCACAACCAATGGATCTTCATATGTATGCTTGATCTAGTGTATGACCCATGGTTGATAGATATTTATAATTCTATAGCTCATAAAAAGTTACCTAAGCTTGAAAACTATGTATTCATCTATTATCAACATCTAACGATCTAAATAGTAAATTCCCGTATTGATCTAATATCACATACAACCAATCGGCTTATCGCTATCTAAACTTTTATTTCTCATACTGATATAATCACATATAAACGAATAACCGTTTAATAAACCTACGAGGCTCGATGGTCTAAACTTTAATTTCCTGTAGTAATCCAATATCTATATATCAATAAAGAACAAGTGAGATAGAAGGCACCACATTCGTTTTGAGGTGTAGAAATTTCCATTTTAATCAGACAAAATTCTTAGACCAATCGAGAAAAAAAAAGAAAATATCCACGCAGCTTATTTTAATGGGTTCAGACAATGGTATAGATTAGTACTATAAAAATGGTGAATTGTAGAAGTATGGGTCTATCTAAACCATCTATGTTGTGCACTAATAGGACTCTTACACACTTTTAATCCCTGACCTGCACGAGATAACTAATCGTCCCCTACAATATGATTGCATACTCCGATAACTAGCTTGCATACGTGCTCATGTTGGGCAACAACTACGTAAATTACATAACTTATCACCCTGTACACAATCAGATAGATTAGTTTACATAAGCATTTATTTATTTTATTTTGCAAAATACTCACTACGTTCTAAAATAGATAGCGTTCTTTTATTTTATACAGCCTTTAATACGTAACTTTAATCATCGTTTTTTATGGATATGTAAGCCATCCGCTCTAAAATAAATAACCTTTTTGACTTCGCATGATACGTAACGTTAACCGTTACTTTGTATGAATATGTACGTAACATAATATGAAACAATTATTGTGAAACTATTTTTATGAAAAATCAAATAGTACAATTTCTACGTAAGAAATATAATTTTTTATTAAATTAGTGGTCAAAGATATAGAAATTTGAGTGTATAATTTCTAAAACGTCATCTATTTACGAACAGAGGTTGTACAAATTTTGTAAGAACCTGGTTTCAACTACCAAATCCCCCTTGTATACATTTTCGTCAGTCCCAGGATCATGCTGACGGTACACAAGCGAAATGAATAACATCACATGCATTCAAGATAAAACATAATTGACCTGGCTTACAAAGTTCCATGTCTTATGACATTTATTACATCAGAGGCAAACAGCGGAAATAAAAGCGAAGTGGCTCCATCCGTGCCACAGGCAAATTGACGGAAGCCCACGTAACCTATTCTTCGGGATCGTCGTAGAAGAAGTCTTCCTCAGCTCTTTCTTCAGCATACTCCTCTGCACACAACCACAAATACATGCACGATGAGTACTTCGGTACTCAGCAAGCTACCTGGCGACAGATGGTCCTAACATACTACATGCAAGGCTTTAACGGAAAGTTTTAGGGTTTATTTGCATAAATGCGGTTTTAGTTGAAATATTAGGGTAGATTCAAAGGTAGCATTTTGATGTAAAGCAAATTTTATTATCAGGGGTGTTTTTCAACAGGTGTGGTCCACGACCAACACACTCGAGCAAGGACTTCTGCCTTAGCTCGACCATAGGTTCATCAGCATAGGGGTAGAGGGAAGTAGCAAGGGGGAGAGGGACAGGTCCTTTTTATCCAGAATGAGTCATGTGCTGTCCATAACCGTGGACACGGCTAATCGATTAGTTTTAACTCTGCAGAGTGTGTACACTTTACCCACACGACACAATCTCGTCTTGTTGCCACTAGCCGTCACCAACATAGTACACACCCATCGGTGTACCGGTAGGGAGATTGTGACGAGGTCTTTTAGCTAGATCCCCCTAAGGTGTGACGTGCCCACCGGGTCTGGCCCGGAGTCGAGAGTACATCCCTGCACACCGTTCCCCCCATCTGTGCCGAGGGTCCTCGTCGCTACGTCCACCCCTTCTGCGGCACGGCAACATCGGCACCAAAGGCTGACTAACCTACTTGACCAAGCCATTGCCCATTTAGCGCGTGGTTGCACTGTGGTCACAATTTCTCCGACTTCAAGACTTCGGCCTTATGCGGTACGGACGACCAATGGTTCCTTTCAACCGGCCTTCTGCAGGTAGGACAACCATATGCTCCTTCATCACATGATCCAGCTGTCGCCCGCACCATATTAGATGGTAAATTTCACCCAGAGTAGAATAGGAGGAATAGAGAGAGGGAAAACATCGGGCACCCGGCCCTAACTCAGCGAGCTCAACAAGTTTCAACAAGGATCATCGATACGATATTCATTCCTCCGTAGAGGCAAATCAAAACAACCTAAAGATGTATTTAAGCATGGCTAAGCATATCTCTACTCTATTCAGAATAAAATCTATTATTCTACTCATGGTATCAAGTAAAAAGGCGACAACGGATAAGGGTAAAGTTGTGTCAATCGACACGCTAGCTACTGGATTAAAACAGCATGCATGTTTATAAACAATAAAATACAATGACTTTGAAAATATAGGATCAAATATGATCAAGAGGAAGTGGCATGCCTTCGTGGTAGAACTCTCCCTCTTCAGCTGCTTTGGTTGCCGGGTCGGTCTCTTCACTTCCTATTGACGCAACGCAACGAGCAAAGATAAATAAACAATCAACTCCAGGAAAGCATTCCGAAAAGCAACACGAGAGAGAAGCCCGACGAAGGTAAGGTGAGGTGGAATGGAACGATGGCGCGATAGCGTCATCGCGAAGAAAGAATGGTCTTCTAGGGTCGGCCATAACCATAGACATATATATATATATATAGCATATATCTCTTACCGGGTATATTTAATAGGTAGTTAAAATATATACACACATACACCTTAACATGCTAGTAATCATAATAAATGGACAAACAATTCACAATTAACTACAAATAAATATTTAGGTGAATCCTAAATATTTATTATGGTTAACAACAGTAAGAAAATAGATTATCAACATCTAACTAGATTTACATATGCTTTTCTAATATTTTAAAGGCTAGAAATTAAGCTAAATTATTTTCTCTACTACTAACAAGAGCTAACTAAGCATGAAACATCTCGGAACATGTTAACAGTACTGGAACAGTACCAAAAATGATTTAATAATAATTTCTAATCTGGACATTATTTAATTAAAGCATTTTCTAGCATTTCTAGTGTAACAATAAATAAAAAATACTAATTATCATCAATAAATCATACCATTGGACTAACATCTTATATTACCAATTCCAGAGACATTTTATGTTCAACAATGTTCTGGAAATATATTTTAACCAATTAAAACTATTTTTCTAAGCATGGAAACCACCCTAAAAACATAGTAAAGCATTATTTAATTAAACTAAATGGGTTTTCATGACTTTTCAACATTCACATGACATAATATGAATTACCGGGTACTGGAAATGCATTTTTAGAGGCTAAAATAGATTTATAAAGGATTTATTAGTAGAAACAGCATTTAAATAACAATTTTAAATAGACCTAGAACACTTCTTGATTTCTATAGCTCTAACCATTGCAGATAAAATATTTTAATTTACATGGTAAATGAATTCTAGGGTTCTCTGATCCTAGGCAAAAATTGGATAAAAATAACAGAGAAGATTTCTATTTTTAATAAATGAAACAGTGCTTATTTTAATTCTAGGAAATTCTACACATGTCCAAAAATTATGAAAATTTCCAGAATTACTCCTTAGCATACTAATGATCTACAGAAAAAAATTCATCACCAAATAATTAACCAGTACAAAGATATCGCGAAATTTGCTCAAATTTCGTACTAATTTAATGATAATTCAAAATCGAACGGTCGGATTAAAAATCCGATTGCACCGTTGGATTCGTGGGGTTCCAAGGGTTCCATTTTAATCATAAGATCACAGATTAGACAAGGCTTGGTTGGATTTCAAAAATTGGGTGGAAGGTTGGAGTAGGGTTTAATGTTCACGCTACAGAGGTACAATTTTTTTGAAGATTCAAAGGTTAACGGTGGCACATTGAATGAATATTGGTTAAAATCGGTGGAGGGGAAAAGATCCACGGGTTGAGGGAAGACTACCTCGGTAGGGGATTGGAAAAGTGCTCACCGTGGGTGGAGAAACAAGAAAAGGGAAAGATCGCCGGAGTTGGGGAGGAGGTCGCCGAGGTTGGAGAAGACGCTTGCGGTACGGTCGGAGGAGAGGAAGAAGATCCCGAAAACTTGCGGTACGATTGGTGTAGGGGACGAAGCTCGCATTTTGTTGGGGTAGAAGATGCGCGTCGACGTGGGGAAGCTCCTCGTGGTGGCTCCTCGGTGTGGGGGACGTCGTGGTGGCCGGAATTGCTCGTCGGAGTTCCACCAGAGTTCCGCCGGAGTTGGAGAAGATGAGGTGGAGGAGAGGAGCAAATTTTGGTGGGGAGGCAAAGGATCAAATCATAGGAGGGAGGGGGGTACTTATAGGGGAGAAGGGAGAGGAAAAGGCAGCACTAATTAACAGCAATTAACAGAGGAAAATAAAGAAGGAAATCAATCACTGAATTAAGGAAAGAAAAAAAGAAAAAAAAGATGAACCGATGGAAAAGAATTCCAATCAGCGGCAGACTAATCACGCGGCCACCTGCGTGAGGCGGGCTGCATGCATGCATGCATGTGGGGCCCACAAGACTTTTTTTTATTTAATCATTTTCGGATTAAATTAGTAGAGAAAAAGAAATAAATTCAACACTGGTTTAAATGAGCTCCAAAAATTATGAAAAAAATTCAGTAAATCAATTTGAATATGGGGAATTCAATAAAAATATTTTTGAAGCCATTTTTCAAATGATGATCCAATTAAAAATCAAAAACACTCTTTTTGCTCTCAAATTAATTCATATAGTTGAATTAATTTGAAATAAAATCCGATAAAAATATTTTTAACATATATTACATAGTTGCACATCCTTCTCTCCTTTTAAAAAAAAATTTTAAGCCCCAAAAATTGAGGATGTTACAACTCTACCCCCTTACAAAGAATCTCGACCCCGAGATTCGAAGCTAGGGAACAGATCCGGAAACTCCTCCTTCAGGTCTTCTTCTCGTTCCCACGTTGCTTCTTCCTCGGAATGGTTGCTCCACTGAACTTTGCAAAACTTGATCACTTTCCTCCTGGTGGTTCTTGCCTTCTCGTCTAGAATCTTGATTGAGTATTCTTCGTATGTCAGATCGTCTTGAACCTCAATATCTTCCAATGAAGCTTTCCAAACTTCTTCTTCTGGTTCCTTGAAGCACTTCTTCAACTGCAACACATGGAACACATTGTGCACATTGGACAACTTCTCCGGCAAAGCCAACTGATAAGCTTCTTCTCCACGACGGGCGGTTATCTCAAAGGGACCAATATAGCGAGGTGCTAGCTTGCCCTTGATTCTAAAACGACGCATCCCTCTGAGCGGGGATACCTTCAGGTATACAGCATCACCTATCTTGAAACATATGTCCTTGCGGCGCTTGTCCGAATAACTCTTCTGTCTCGACGGTGCAGCTTTCAATCTCTCCTGGATCACTTTTACTTGCTTATCAGCTTCCTCTAAAGCATCAGGTCCAAACACTTGCTTTTCTCCCACTTCATGCCAATTCAAAGGGGTACGTCATTTACGTCCATGTAGAGCTTCAAAAGGAGCCATTTGCAAACTGGCTTGATAACTGTTGTTATAGGAAAACTCAGCATAGGGTAAACTCTTATCCCAGCTTTGCTTGTACGTCAAGGCACAAGCTCGAAGCATATCTTCCAAAATCTGATTTACTCGCTCGGTCTGACCATCCGTCTGCGGGTGGTATGCTGTACTGAACTTCAACTACGTGCCAAGTGCTTTATGCACCTTCTTCCAAAACCTCGATGTAAACTGCGTCCCTCGATCAGACACAATCTTCTTTGGCACTCCATGCAAGCACACAATCCGGGACATAGGGCCTGTTTGTTTGGCAGACTTTTGGCTTTTTAGACTTTGGCTTCGAAGCCAGAAAAGCACCTATTTACCTGCTTTTGGCTTTTGGCTTCGAAAAGCCTGAAACAAGTTTTAAAGTTGTGTCGACGATCGGTGAATCGGCGATCTTACGGTATTCGTGGAATGATGATTACTGGGGGGTAGGGACCTCTAGGGCCCAAGTGCCAGGAGCTCTAACAGCAGGGGACAGCCGTTTTTATACAGGTTCGGGCCTCCCTCAGGATAATAACCCTACGTCCTGTTGCTATATATTGATGGAGAACACGCTTACAATGGGGGTATATGTTAGTGGCTACCCTAGGCCTAATCGTAGACTAATCTATCCTAAACCGCCGGGCTCGACTCCTTCGAGGCAGTGGGTCTTCTAGGGCTTCGCCTCCTGGTGCTGCGACTAGGTTGATCTGCTGGACCTTGGAGAATCTCTTCGAACCTATCCGGACCTGTCCTCCCCTATGGGATTGCTGATCCTTATATAGGGGGTTCTCAGGGTCGTACTGGGCGTGGACTTATACCCGAGTAGGATTCTAGTCTCCTTAAAAATCGGGATTGACTTCCTAGTTTAAGGGGAGTCTTTCCTTCCCAAGAGGGGTTACCTTGTCATCCAGGGATCCTTACCGGGTACGCTGTACCTTCCTAAAGCCCTGGAATTCTGTATACGGATACCCCTAATACGCGAGATGCCGTACTATTCATCATCAAGCCCCCCATCAGTGCGTGAAGTGAGGTCATGATGGTTCTATTAGAAATCTGCCCTTGTCGGGGACGAGACTCCGAGTAGGCGATCCGAGTAGTTCTTGTCGGTGACTTCTCCGAGTAGGTTCAATTCCTACCGAGTAGTCGTGAAATCCTCATCGGAATAGTCCTTTGGAAAATCTAGAATACTTTTCCGATCTGATCTGATCCATCGATCACGAACACGCGTTCGCCTGGCATATTTCTAGGAAATGGAACCAACGTGACAGAAATTTCGCGTGGTGATGAAGAATCTTTTCTCTCTCTGCGCCGTGGGGCCGCTAATCGTGTGCCAAACCACGGTGCGTTTCCTCCGGGTCGTGGGTTGTCAGACCCTCTTTTTCCCGCGAAGCGCCCTGTACGCGGAAAAAGCAACTGTCCGCATTAAATGCGATGGAACTGATCGTGCCAAAAACCGCGCTCGGCTCCGGCGAACGTTTAAATCTTTAGGAGTCCAAGAATTGGGGTTTTTCCACGCATTGTCTCTTTGCCTCCCAAACTTCTTGCTCCCTTCATCTTCTTCCTCGTGCCCCTGCGAACCCTCGCCTCCACGTTCTCTCGATCGATCAGCAAAAATGGGCAAGAAAAGCGCCGTGAAGAAGTCTCCTGAGCCCGCCAAGGAGTCAGGGAAAGCTGCGGCGGAACCGGTCACCGCCATTCCTCCTTGCTGCAGGTAATGCGCGGGTGATTAGTGATAAGATAATTTGACTTTGCTCTGTACTAACCTGTTCTTTTCCAGCTCACTATCTCCCGGGTGACTCCACTCGAGAAGGCCCAAGCGGAGCTGGACTTGGCGCGCGACGAGTCGAGGAAGAGCCTCGACGAGGCCGGGAGATGGCGGGCAGAGAGCGAGGCACTGCAGAAGCACCTTGAGGACTCCGAGAAGCAGCGGGCGGCGGTCGAGGCCGATCTGAAGGCGCGCCTTTCGGAAGCGGAGTTTACCCTGCAAAGGAGTCAATCCTACGCGGGGAAGCTGGAGGGGGACCTCGAGGGGGCCTTGAGCACGCTCGAGATGGCGCTGGGCGAAGTCGGCGTCGTTGTCCCCCCGGGCCTTGCTCCGGCCAGCCGCTTAGCGGATCTGACGGCGTCTGTCTCTTGGCTGAAGCCCACCGTCGAGAAGCTTCTCGAGGACGAGCTTCGGCAAGGTGTACGCGACGCCCTGGCCTTTGCTTTGGCTCTTCTGAGGCGCAGGCATCCGGACTTATCCCTGGAGGCACTCGCTGCCGATCTGCCGGAGGACGAGGAGGAGGAGCTTCTCGAGGCGGTGCAGGGAGCGGCGGATGCCTTTGGTGATCGGGTTCAGGCGCCTGGCCTAGAGTAGAATTCTGTAATAACATACTCTTACACAAATATAGTGGTTAGTAACTGTGCGATAACTTGTGTGTTTTTGGTTTTTTGAAACCCTGTCTAATCTGCTTATGTGAAACCTTGTCAGATGCAAGCGTAGACTTTAGTCGGAACCAGTGCCCTTTGTCTCCCTTCGGTGTAGGTGTTCGAATAGTGCCGTAGGTTGTTCTTGCTGCGATCGACCAGTCCTTAGGTTTAGTTGGATGGAGGGCTCCGTGGCTCCTCGTCATCAGTAAACGCGATAAGGGGTCTTTCGTACAGCTTGTCGTGACCATGACGGCACCTCCGTATTTCTTTGCTGAGGGAAGACTCCGGTTGCTTGGTTAGTAAATTCTATACTTGCCCGATCGACAAAGTTTCACTCTACCCGAGGTACCTTCTGTTCCGAGTAGTCGAAGACGTGGATAAGCGTACGGGTTCCGTTGATTTAGCCGTACTTGTACTTTCTTCCCTTCCTTTACTCGGGATTTGGGGGACATTGCTACGGAACTGGGGAGCTTAGTCAACCAGGCCTTAGGTCTGGTCAGGTGGGGGGGCTCAGTGGCTCCCCTGTCACCTGCAAACGCGTTAAGGGGTTTTCCTCGCATCCCTGACAGTTGCAGCGCAGGACCCTTTTTCCTTTGTGCAGGTCGAAGAAGTCGGTACTCGTACTCATATTTCGACTTTACCGTATTCTTATCCAGCCCCCGACTGACTGTTTGAGAGATATCTCGGATAGGCAGTCTGAATTGATAATGAAAAACATTGAACTAGAGGCTTTGTATTATTTAGAGAAAACTGTGTCTTTTACAGGCTAGGCTACTGTAAAAAAAAATAGCTCTAAGAAAACTAAGAAAAACTAGGCCGTCCCCTCCTCATTTAGCTTGTCGCCGGTTGCCCCAGAGACTCTCGTCCTCTTGTCGTGACCCGCTGACGGAACTTTTGTTGAGTGCGCGTGCTGGGCGGCGGCGTCCGGAGCGTCTTATCATCGACTTGTTCGTAGCTTGACGATCTTTGAGGCTGGAGCTGGTGCAACTTTGGAATCTGCCGGTGAGGAGGCGACGGTTATACGATCTTACCGAAGGTGGTTGTACTGGACTCTCTAACGGACACGACTTTTCTACCGTTGACTCGAACGACCTGGATTGGGCGGCTTCTCCCGAGGAGCCGTTGTCCTGTTTAGGGGAAGGCCCTGTTTTCCCCCTGTTCTGATTTAGTCGTGGAACTCTTTCTCCGACTTGGAGGGGGTACTTTCCGGAGCCGTCGCTCGTAGTCGTGGAGGTGGTCTTGACGGCGTGGAGGCGGGAGGCGCCACGCCGGCGTCTTGATTAGAGGGTAGGTGCTGTTCTGCGAGGTCGAGGCTGCGCTTGTCACAGAGGAGTGCTTCTCTGGGGGAACTTCTTATCGTCAGGACACCTTTTGGGCCGGGCATCTTTATGCACTGGTAGGCGTAGTGCGTAGCCGCCATGAACTTGGCCAGAGTGGGGCGCCCTAAGATAGCGTTGTATGCTGTTTCGAAATCGACTACGTCGAACATAATTTTCTCTGTTCGGAAGTTCTCCGGTGTACCGAAGGTGACCGGGAGCGTGACTTGCCCGATCGGCGTGGCCGATGAGCCCGGGACGATGCCGTGAAAAGCGTGCGTTACCGTCTGAACAGACGATCGTGGCACTTGCATGGTGTCGAGGGCGTTGGCGAATAGGATATTGAGGAAACTCCCTCCGTCTATTAGCACGCGGCCCACTCGGCAGTTGTTGATTGTTGGCTCAACCACAATAGGGTACCGTCTCAGTCGAGCGTAATTTTCGGGGCAATCGGTCTGGTCGAAAGAGATCGCGACCTCAGACCACTTGACCGCTCGAGGGACCCGCGGGACACTCGCGAGAACTTCTCGGGCGATCGCCTTATATTGCCTCTTGGATTCGTAAGAGGTTGAGCCCCCGAATATGTGCTCGATTGCTCTGACATGCTCCTGGAAAGGCTCAGGGGTGGAGTCATCATCGTCCGAAGTTGTTTCCCGACTATTGTTAGCGACCTGAGGGTTCTCCTCGCGGAACTTTTCTCTTTCTTCCCGAAGATACTTCTTGAAGATGCGACACTGTCGCAGATCATGCGAGTCGGTCTGGTGAAAATCGCACCAGAGCTTGGACGACTTGTCGGAGGACGTGGTAGGTTTATCCTTGGAGCGTGGCCGCCAGGTGCGCTTTTCGGAGACCTCGGCCATTACCTCGTCGGATCTGATCCTTTTCTCCTTATTCCCTCTGGAGGGCTTCTTCTTGTGCTTGGTTTTGCGTGAATCGCCCCTTGATCGGAGGGGAGAGCTGGTCGACTCACCCCGCTGTTGCTTGATGTAGCGCAGGGTTTCTTCCGCACAAGCGGCCTTCTCGGCCAGATCCATGAGTTGCCTGGTGGTTCTCGGTGGCCGCATGATCAGGTCATGTGTGCACATCTTGTTTCTGCTGCCTCGAGTGAAGGCGCGGATGACGTCCGAGTCTGTTATCTCTGGGATAGTGTTGCGGACAGCACTAAACCTTTTGGTGAACTCTCGGAAGGTCTCGTCTGGTCGTTGGACGACAAGGAATAAATCGTCAACCCGACCAGGTCTTGGGAAGGTACTCTGGAAGTTCCCGAGTAGCATGTCGCATAACTGTCCCCACGAACGAATCATTCTTGGGGGTAGATTCGTCAACCACGTTCTGGCGGCTCCTCTGAGATCGGTAGGAAGATAGTTGGCCATGACCTTCTCGTCCCCGCCGGCTGCCTCGATCGCGGTGGTGTAGATCTGAAGGAACTCCACGGGGTTCGTGGTTCCGTCGTACGATTCTAGCGAGCCAGGCTTGAAACGGGAAGGCCAACATACTTGACGGAGTTCCTGGGATAGCGCCTGGCATCCGCTGAAGGAGCCCCGATAGGGTGCAGTCTCGCCGCTATTCGAGGTCGAAGATCAGCCCCGAGCATTGGCGTTTTGTGCGTGGTCTCTCCGAGAAGGTTGCTGCTCTTACTGGCGCCTCTGGCGGCGGCACTTGTCGAGCTGTTCTCGGAGGTCGACAGGTGGCTCCTCCTGAGGAGGCCTGTTCCTGGGGTGTCGTCCCTCCCGATCGCGTTCTTCTGGCGGGGGAGGGGTGTCCACCCGAGTAGAGCTACGGGCCACCGATTGGGCTCGAGAAGACTCGGCCTGGTTCTGAGCCTCTTGGAGGTCAGCCCCCAGCCGTTGCAGCCACTGCATGCCCGCGGGTGTCGAGAGATCCGCCACGGGAGGCTGTGACAGCAGATTGCGCACTTCCACCAGTCTTCGAGCAGTTCGGGACACGTACTCCCTCGTTCCCGGGGGGATCTCTCCACAGCGGTAGGCAGATCTCCGTTCCGGCGAGGAGTTCTCTCCTCGGCGGCGGGTAAGCCCCCGTTCATGTGGGAGGCAGCTATTACGTTGTGCTGTTGTGAGCCCCCGGGCAGATTCTGATCTTCGAGGTCTTCTCGACCATCATCGATCGCGAGTACCATTCGAGGTTCTTGGCTGGACGATGTGTACTCGTATTCCATCACATTGTCCTCATCGGACGTGACGTGGGTAAGATCCTGATCGTTCTCACGATCAGAGTTTGCAGGAGAAACCCCAACCATGGGGCTGGTCGTTCCTGCCGGGAAGTCGTCGTTCAAGACCAACTTCCCGCTGAAGGCCCTGGCGCACTCGGTTCTGAAGTGATCTGCTTCGCCGTCCGAGTCCTCTCCAGGGGCGTACTCTCCGAAATCCACTGGGTCCGTAACCGGGTACGGGTCCGTAGGGCCAAAGTTGTCGTAGAAACCCTGGTCCGAGTACCCAGCACGGGGCGAGATTGCGATCGGTTTTCCTGCCGAGTTTGCTCCTTCCTCCTCGGTCAAAACCGGCAAGGGCTGTGCAAACGGTGCTGGGATCTGATCGCGCTTAGTTGCGTGTCCTGCCGACTCTGATTCTTCCTGGACGGCTTGGTCCGGAGAGGTCCCCACGGTCAGCGCCATCTGTCGACGATCGGTGAATCGGTGATCTTACGGTATTCGTGGAATGATGATTACTGGGGGGTAGGGACCTCTAGGGCCCAAGTGCCAGGAGCTCTGACAGCAGGGGACATCCGTTTTTATACAGGTTCGGGCCTCCCTCAGGATAATAACCCTACGTCCTGTTGCTATATATTGATGGAGAACACGCTTACAATGGGGGTGTATGTTAGTGGCTACCCTAGGCCTAATCGTAGACTAATCTATCCTAAACCGCCGGGCTCGACTCCTTCAAGGCAGCGGGTCTTTTAGGGCTTTGCCTCCTGGTGCTGCAACTAGGTTGATCTGCTGGACCTTGGAGAATCTCTTCAAACCTATCCGGACCTGTCCTCCCCTATGGGATTGCTGATCCTTATATAGGGGGTTCTCAGGGTCGTACTGGGCGTGGACTTATACCCGAGTAGGACTCTGGTCTCCTTAAAAATCGGGATTGACTTCCGAGTTTAAGGGGAGTCTTTCCTTCCCAAGAGGGGTTACCTTGTCATCCAGGGATCCTTACCGGGTACGCTGTACCTTCCTAAAGCCCTGGGATTCTATATACGGATACCCTTAATACGCGGGATGCCGTACTATTCATCATCAAGTTGTTTTAGGCTTTTCGAAGCCAAAAGCCAAAAGCAGGTAAATAGGTGTTTTTCTGGCTTCGAAGCCAAAGTCGAGAAGCCAAAAAAAGCCTAAACAAACAGGGCCATATACAGCCCTGCTAGTGTCTCCCCACTATACACTGTCTTCACTGGAATAAAAGTGAGCTGACTTGGTCAATCGATCCACGATGACCCATATAGAATCATATCCTGACGATGTCCTCGGAAGGCCTGTGATAAAATCCATTCCGATTTCTTCCCACTTCCATTCAGGTACTTTGAGCGGTTGAAGCAATCCTGCCGGCTTCTGATGCTCTGCCTTCACTCTCCGGCACACATCACATAAAGAAACAAACTCGGCGATATCTCGCTTCATGCTGGACCACCAAAAATTCTCTCGCAGATCATGATACATCTTCGTACTTCTGAGATGGATAGAATAGGCAGACTCATGAGCTTCTTTCATAATCAACTCTTTGATCTCCTTCTGATTTGGCACAATCAAACGGTCTCGAAACCAAAGGGTCCCACCTTCATCTTCCTTATGATCAGGTGCTTCGCCCAACTTGATCTTCGCTTGGATCTCCTCAATGCCCTTGTCACCTTTCTGAGCTTCTCTTACTTGGTCTTCAAGGGTTGACTTCACTCTAGCATATCCTTGTTCTCGGCTATACTCACATTCAGATTCAGCTTCCTGAACTCTTCATATAGCTCTGGTTGGCTTCCTTGAATCATCAAATTATTACTATAGGCCTTTCGACTTAAAGCGTCGGCCACGATATTGGCTTTACCAGGATGGTAATTAATCCTAACATCATAATCCTTTATTAACTCCAACCATCTCCTTTGCCTGAGATTCAAGTCTGACTGAGTGAAGATATACTTTAAAATCTTATGATCCGTGTATATCTCACAGCGATTACCGATGAGGTAATGTCACCAAATCTTCAAAGCATGCACTACGGCAGCTAACTCCAAATCATGAGTAGGATAATTCTCCTCGTGTGCGCGTAACTGCCTTGACGCATAAGCAACAACCTTGCCTTGTTGCATTAGCACACATCCCAAACCTTGCTTAGAAGCATCACAATAAACTTCAAAATCTTTCCAAATATCGGGCAAGATTAGCACTGGTGCTGATGTTAACCTCTTCTTGAGCTCTTGAAAACTTGCTTCACAAGCTTCTGACCACACGAACTTGTTCTCCTTCTTGATCAGCTGGGTCATCGGTCTTGCAATCTTGGAGAAATCTTCTATGAACCGGCGGTAATATCTCGCTAGTCCAAGGAAACTACGGATCTCTAACACATTCTTTGGTTGCTTCCAATTGATCACAGATTCCACTTTAGCTGGATCCACTGCTACTCCTTCGGCCGATATGATATGACCGAGAAAATCCACTTGCTTCAGCCAAAATTCACACTTACTAAACTTGGCATAGAGCTCATGCGCTCTTAATCTGTCCAAAACCACTTGAAGATGCTGTTCATGCTCTTCTTCGCTTTGGGAGTATATCAACACATCGTCGATAAACACCACGGCAAACTTGTCCAAGAAATCCATGAACACTTTGTTCATCAGATTCATAAAATATGCAGGCGCATTTGTGAGTCCAAATGACATCACAAGAAACTCATAGAGCCCATATCTGGTCACAAAAGCTATCTTGGGCACATCTTCTGGTCGAATCTTCAACTGGTGATACCCTAATCTCAGATCTATCTTCGAGAACACTGATGCTCCCTTCAACTGGTCAAACAAATCGTTGATCTTTGGCAAAGGGTACTTGTTCTTGATCGTCACTTCATTAAGAGCTCGGTAGTCCACGCACATGCGCATACTACCATCCTTCTTCTTTACAAACAAAACAGGTGCTCCCCATGGCGATGTACTTGGTCTGACATAACCTTTTTCTTCCAGCTCTTGAATTTGTTTCTTCATCTCGGCTAGCTCATTAGCTGGCATCCAATACGGCCTCTTTGCAATAGGAGCAGTGCCTGGCACTAACTCAATAGCAAACTCTATCTCACGGTCCGGCGGCAGACCTGGTAGCTCTTCTGGAAACACATCTGGGTATTCATTCACCACCTTCACGTCTTCAACAGACAACTCTTTTAGACTATTCAGCATGGAAGCCTCCTCAAGATGAGATAACTTTGACTTGAACTCCACAGTGATCCCTTCAGCATTGGTCAACACTATGAATTTACTGGCACAATCTATCTTTCCTTGGTGCTTACTCAACCAATTCATCCCTAGGATGACATCCAAGCCTTAAGAATCTAACAAGATAAGGTTTGCTAGAAACTCTACTCCTTCGATCACTATGATCACTTTAGGACATTTGAGTCCGGTTCTTAGCACACCCCCAGGTGATTGCACAACCATAGGCAAATTCAAAACTCCAACTTCAAAATGATGTTTTTCGGCAAAAGACTTTGCAATGAATGAATGCGAAGCTCCAGAATCAAATAGAACTGAACCATAACATGAGTTGATCGGAAACATACCCAGAACAACATCCGAAGCTTCCTGAGCTTGCTCTGCAGTGACATGGTTGACCCTTCCACGGCCAACTGCTCCTGGGGTGCGAGATGGGGCTCCTGGGGTTGGAAGCACTCCACGTCCTTGACCTGCTTGCGGCGTCTTGGCGGTTGATCCAAGGTTGAACTTCACTGGCGATGATCCTGCATTCCTTCTAGTAGGGCACACATTGGCAAAGTGTCCCTCTTGTCCACAGTTGAAACATGGCCTCCCTGCGGTGTTGGCTCTGAATCCTCCCACTTCAGCTCTGGGAGTCTGGTATGAGGTGCGGGGAACAAAATTATTCGGCCTCGGCGGTCTTGGATTCTGCGCCTTGAAACCCTGATTCTGATTTGGCCTCTGGCGGGAACTGCCTGCACCAGAATGGCCCTGATAAGGAGCCTTACGCTTGCGATGCTCCTCAAGCTCCTTCTTTGAATTCTCCTGGATAATTGCCTTGTTCATCAACTGTTGAAAAGTTGGGAAGTCATGAGCGACCAATCTGTCCTTCAGCCATGGGTTCATCCCATTCAAGAACCTTGAGACTTTGTCCGCCGTTGTTGCAACATCAGCCTTTCCATAACGTGGCAATTGACTGAAGCGACTCAAATATTCTGGCACCGACATCTTTCCCTGCTTCAACTCTAAGAACTCCTTTCTTTCATCTCCATCACTCCGGAGGGAATATGGGCAATGCGAAAAGCTTCAGCAAACTGGTTCCATGAGATGCCCTGCGGGTCTTCATGAGCGGCACAATAATTCTCCCACCAATCTGCAGCCACACCCTTGAGCTGGTGTGCTGCGAACTTGACTCGATCGGGCCCATTGCTATTGGCCAAGTTGAGCTTCCGCTCTATATCCTTCAGCCAATCGTCAGCATCCAAAGGGTCCGCTGAACCTTCAAATGTTGGAGGCTTCGTTCTCATAAACTCTGCTAAGCCAGACTGAGGTTGAAAGTCTTGATTCTAGTTTGCCATCTGAGCTGCCATCTGCTGCAAAATCTGAGTCTGCATGAATAGGAGTTGCTCCAGGTTTGGCATCTGTGGTGGGGGTGGTGGCGGCGGCATGAACTGCTCTTCTTCATGAGCTGGCTCTTCTTCTTCTTCTTCATCCCCAAGATACACAATCTCCTCATTGATTGGCTCTTCGACAGGCTGACCTCTTCCACGACCACGGCCTCCACGACCTCGGCCTCGGTCTCGGCCTCGACCTCCACCGCGGGCTCCACACGGCGCATCCATCCTGCTTGCAGCTTCAAGATCAGAATAGACGAGAGGGAAAACAACTTAACCCTTAACCCTTAACCAGCACACATGGCAAAAGCAATAAGACTCAACTAAAATGCATTAATAGCAAAAGGTAACATATCGCTACACCACAACTTGCCGGTGTAGTCGATATCTCAAAGTTCATCACATCCAAAATAACTAACGTATTATATTATTAAGGTCCTCGATCATATGGATACTATGGTCTACTACTACTCAAAAAAACCATCACCGCGACCTCCGCGGGGGTAGACACTGGGACCAGGGTAGTCCGCAGCTCGAGCGAAGGTCAGGGTGAACTTCGACTGCGCCGTGTCGTCGAGCGAACCCTCCGACTCCTCGAACTCAACCTCCATCGGCTCCTCCTCTGAAGACTCCACAAGGATGGGCTCCACAGCTGGCTGCACCTGTGGTACTGGGTCTACGGCTGGCTGCACTGGAGCTGGGTCTGCGATTGGCACCACTGGAGTCGGTGGAGGAAGCAGCTCCAAAGGCTCGTCGAACCAGTTGATCTTGATCTGCACGGGGTGACGAGGCATAGACTTGTGAGCTGTGCACCTGATGCGAGGACCACGAGGCTGGGTAATGTCAACCTCTGGCAGCAGTACCCTGGGAATCTCTGGCTCCAGTACCTTGGGAATCTTCTCCTTAAGCATCTCGATCTCGTCAAGCCTCATCATCTTCTCCATCACTAGAGCATCGGCCTCGTACTTCAGATTTCCGGCACGGGTCTCTAGTGCCTGAATCAGCCTAGCCATCAAAGCAATGGTCTCGTCAGCCTCTCCAACCGTGCTACGCCTTGGACGGATCATGAAGTCGGTCCTCCGCCTCGGAAAGAAATGGTACGGGGTGCCTGCCAAGTCCAGACGGTAGTAGTTTGCCACCGTAGCAAGTGCCTGCTGCGCTGCCTGCTCAACAGCGTCATCCCAACTGTTCCCCTTAACCGAGAACTCAATCAGCTTCCCTGCTGGCTCCTTGCGGGCTGGGATCTTGATGGTGACTGACCAACGGGACTCCCCGGTGGGAAGGGTGTACTCCTGGCCTGAGACGTCGATCTCCGTGAGGCCCACCTGCTTCAACATCCCACTGAGCAACTCACCGAAGGGATTCTCCTCAGCAATGTTTGCTACGGTCCGGGCAGCCATCTATAACACAAGTTTGAAAAGGAGAAGCAAAAGTAAGTGACATTTTCAAAAAAATCGTGTAAGATGGAGAAGCAAGAGCAAAAGAAACTTAGTAATTTTGCAATTAACATTTTAGCAACATAGTCCTTAAGTCTGTCCATTCTAAACTAAGGTCACGTGCCTAAAGTCAATGCATGCTCTGATACCACTTCTGTAAGAACCTGGTTTCAACTACCAGATCCCCCTTGTGTACATTCTCGTCAGTCCCAGGATCATGCTGACGGTACACAAGCGAAATGAATAACATCACATGCATTCAAGATAAAACATAATTGAGTACAATATGCTACCTGGCTTACAAAGTTCCATGTCTTATGACATCTATTACATCAGAGGCAAACAGCGGAAATAAAAGCGAAGTGGCTCCATCCGTGCCACAGGCAAATTGACGAAAGCCCACGTAACCTATTCTTCGGGATCATCGTAGAAGAAGTCTTCCTCAGCTCCTTCTTCAGCATACTCCTCTGCACACCACCACAAATACATGCACGATGAGTACTTCGCGTACTCAGCAAGCCACCTGGCGACAGATGGTCCTAACATACTACATGCAAGGCTTCAACGGAAAGCTTTAGGGTTTATTTGCATAAATGCGGTTTTAGTTGAAATATTAGGGTAGATTCAAAGGCAGCATTTTGATGTAAAGCAAATTTTATTATCAGGGGTGTTTTTCAACAGGTGTGGTCCACGACCAACACACTCGAGCAAGGACTCCTGCCTTAGCTCGACCATAGGTTCATCAGCATAGGGGTAGAGGGAAGTAACAAGGGGGAGAGGGACATGTCCTTTTCATCCAAAATGAGTCATGTGCTGTCCATAACCGTGGACACGGCTAATCGATTAGTTTTAACTCTGCAGAGTGTGTACACTTTACCCACACGACACAATCTCGTCTTGTTGCCACTGGCCGTCACCAGCATAGTACACAGCCATCGGTGTACCGGCAGGGAGATTGTGACGAGGTCTTTTAGCTAGATTCCCCTAAGGTGTGACGTGCCCACCGGGTCTGGCCCGGAGTCGAGAGTACATCCCCGCACACCGTTCCCCCCATTTGTGCCGAGGGTCCTCGTCGCTACGTCCACCCCTTCTGCGGGACGGCAACATCGGCACCAAAGGCTGACTAACCTACTTGACCAAGCCATTGCCCATTTAGCGCGTGGTTGCACTGTGGTCACAATTTCTCGAACTTCAAGACTTTGGCCTTATGCGGTACGGACGACCAATGGTTCCTTTCAACCGGCCTTCCGTGGGTAGGACAACCATATGCTCCTTCATCACATGATCCAGCTGTCGCCCGCACCATATTAGATGGTAAATTTCACCCAGAGTAGAATAGGAGGAATAGAGAGAGAGAGAAAACATCGGGCACCCGGCCCTAGCTCAGCGAGCTCAACAAGTTTCAACAAGGATCATCGATACGATATTCATTCCTCCGTAGAGGCAAATCAAAACAACCTAAAGATGTATTTAAGCATGGCTAAGCATATCTCTACTCTATTCAGAATAAAACCTATTATTCTACTCATGGTATCAAGTAAAAAGGCGACAACGGATAAGGGTAAAGTTGTGTCAATCGACACGCTAGCTACTGGATTAAAACAACATGCATGTTTATAAACAATAAAATATAATGACTTTGAAAATATAGGATCAAATATGATCAAGAGGAAGTGGCATGCCTTCGTGGTAGAACTCTCCCTCTTCAGCTGCTTCGGTTGCCGGGTTGGTCTGTTCACTTCCTATTGACGCAACGCAACGAGCAAAGATAAATAAACAATCAACTCCAGGAAAGCATTCCGAAAAGCAACACGAGAGAGAAGCCCGACGAAGGTAAGGTGAGGTGGAATGGAACGATGGCGCGATAGCGTCATCGCGAAGAAAGAATGGTCTTGTAGGGTCGGCCATAACTATAGACATATATATATATATATATATATATATATATATAGCATATATCCCTTACCGGGTATATTTAATAGATAGTTAAAATATATACACACATACACCTTAACATGCTAGTAATCATAATAAATGGACAAACAATTCACAATTAACCACAAATAAATATTTAGGTGAAACTTAAATATTTATTATGGTTAACAACAATAAGAAAATAGATTATCAACATCTAACTAGATTTACATATACTTTTCTAATATTTTAAAGGCTAGAAATTAAGCTAAATTGTTTTCTCTACTACTAACAAGAGCTAACTAAGCATGAAACATCTCGGAACATGTTAACAGTACTGGAACAGTATCAAAAATGATTTAATAATAATTTCTAATCTGGACATTATTTAATTAAAGCATTTTCTAGCATTTCTAGTGTAACAATAAATAAAAATACTAATTATCATCAATAAATCATACCATTGGACTAACATCTTATATTACCAGTTCCAGAGACATTTCATGTTCAACAATGTTCTGGAAATATATTTTAACCAATTAAAACTATTTTTCTAAGCATGGAAACCACCCTAAAAACATAGTAAAGCATTATTTAATTAAGCTAAATGGGTTTTCATGACTTTTCAACATTCACATGACATAATATGAATTACCGGATACTGGAAATGCATTTTTAGAGGCTAAAACAGATTTATAAACGACTTATTACTAGAAACAGCATTTAAATAACAATTTTAAATAGATCTAGAACACCTCTTGATTTCTATAGCTCTAACCATTGTAGATAAAATATTTTAATTTACATGGTAAATGAGTTCTAGGGTTCTCTGATCCTAGGCAAAATTTGGATAAAAATAACAGAGAAGATTTCTATTTTAATAAATGAAACAGAGCTTATTTTAATTCTAGGAAATTCTACACATGTCCAAAAATTATGAAAGTTTCCAGAATTACTCCTTAGCACACTAATGATCTACAGAAAAAGATTCATCTCCAAATAATCAACCAGTACAAAGATATCACGAAATTTGCTCAAATTTCGTACTAATTTAATTATAATTCAAAATCTGACGGTCGGATTAAAAATCCGATTGCACCGTTGGATTCGTGGGGTTCCAAGGGTTCCATTTTAATTCTAAGATCACAGATCAGACAAGGCTTGGTTGGATTCCAAAAATTGGGTGGAAGGTTGGAGTAGGGTTTAGTGTTCACGCTACAGAGGTACATTTTTTTGAAGATTCAAAGGTTAATGGTGGCATATTGAATGAATATTGGCTAAAATTGGTGGAGGGGAAAAGATCCACGGGTTGAGGGAAGACTACCTCGGTAGGGGATTGGAAAAGTGCTCACCGTGGGTGGAGAAACAAGAAAAGGGAAAGATCGCCAGAGTAGGGGAGGAGGTCGCCGAGGTTGGAGAAGACGCTTGCGGTACGGTCGGAGGAGAGGAAGAAGATCCCGAAAACTTGCGGTACGATTGGTGTAGGGGACGAAGCTCGCGTTTTGTTGGGGTAGAAGATGCGCGTCGACGTGGGGAAGCTCCTCGTGGTGGCTCCTCGGTGTGGGGGACGTCGTGGTGGCCGGAATTGCTCGCCGGAGTTCCGCCAGAGTTCCGCCGGAGTTGGAGAAGATGAGGTGGAGGAGATGAGCAAATTTTGGTGGGGAGGCAAAGGATCAAATCATAGGAGGGAGGGGGTATTTATAGGGGAGAAGGGAGAGGAAAAGGCAGCACTAATTAACAGCAATTAACAGAGGAAAATAATGAAGGAAATCAATCACTGAATTAAGGAAAGAAAAAAAAAGAAAAAAAGACGAACCGATGGAAAAGAATTCCAATCAGCGGCAGACTAATCACGCGGCCACCTGCGTGAGGTGGACTGTGTGCGTGCGTGCATGCATGCATGCATGTGGGGCCCACAAGACTTTTTTTAACTCATTTTCGGATTAAATTAGTAGAGAAAAAGAAATAAATTCAACACTGGTTTAAATGGGCTCCAAAAATTATGAAAAAAATTCAGTAAATCAATTTGAATATGGAGAATTCAATAAAAATATTTTTGAAGCCATTTTTCAAATGATGATCCAATTAAAAATTAAAAACACTCTGTTTGCTCTCAAATTAATTCATATAGTTGAATTAATTTGAAATAAAATCCGATAAAAATATTTTTAACATATATTACATAGTTGTACATCCTTCTCTCCTTTAAAAAAAATTTCAAGCCCCAAAAATTGAGGATGTTACAAATTTCAAGCCTACATCACGAACTAATTTCCTGTTATCGATACATATTGCAACTAACACAAGAGGTTACAACTAACTGCGGAGTTCAATTATCTGTCCCACAATATTCAAAAGTATTTTCTAGTTATATACTTTTATGTCACATATCTTACATTTTTTGTCAAACTATTGGTCAAACTTAAATCTTAGAATACAGGTACAC
The DNA here is from genome assembly GCA_019208055.1 of Stipa capillata. Classification (NCBI taxonomy): domain Eukaryota; kingdom Viridiplantae; phylum Streptophyta; class Magnoliopsida; order Poales; family Poaceae; genus Stipa; species Stipa capillata. Next base: position 12,100 of record JAGXJF010002083.1, on the reverse strand, counting down.
ATTACATGTTTAGACAGAAGGAGTACCGATAAGCTCAAAAATCGTGTATTTTTTCAGTGCACCATCTAAATGATCCCTTTTACTGAAAAGGACTTCAGATTTCTAAACTAACTTCGTAGCAATGGCGTCTCTAACTCCACTGCCACCTTAGCTCTAAACACCTTCACCAGCAATTTCCTCCTATGATGGTAATTCCATTCCACTCCGATCACTCTCTCAGACGTCTTCGTCGGATCTTGGGGATATCATCATCATGGCGGTGCAAGCCTCCTTGGAGATCGATTTCGATTTTGAAGCTGGTGTGTCCTTCAGATCTGAGGTGTATTGGCTCCTCCAAACTACGGTACACCCTTTCGACCATCAGAATCATTTTCTTATTGTCGTCTCCTTTCGTCGAGCATTGTTTTTGTGTTGAAGAAGATTCAGTTGGTTTGGCTCGGGAATCTTGTATTGGTGGTTTATGTGATCTTTATGTCACCTCTCTGGTTGATCGGGTCTTCCTTTTTCGGTATGCAACAAGTGGGTTTTCTGATTTATTCCATGCAGCATTTCTCTTGTGATCATTTTAAATGTTACTTCCACTTTTGGGGAGCTGATCGACTGTATTGACGTCGTGAATTCGCTGCTTGGCAACGGGAATGTCAGGAGTCTTGGATTCTTGTCAGTCCCTCTAAGCGTATGATGCAACGTGCTTTTGTTGCTCTGGCCTCTCGGCAGACAAATCTGCTCTCAGGAAACATCCCACAGCTCAACGCAGGATTTTATTTTTCTCCTGTTATTGCATATGAAGCTTGTGAAGGTTATCGTCAGTCTATGATCCAGAATACATATAATACTATACAGTCGCTTGGATCATCTCCTCTTGGGTTTGCGCGTTCGATTTGGATTTTTGTTCTTCCCCTGGCTGGTAAGCGGTCAGCAGATGATCAAAGCGTTGCATGCCACTAATTGAGGCTAAACTGCCGGTGAAATTGTTGGATTCTCGTTCAGGTTCGAGGGTTCTAACGGCCAGGCATCATGTCGATTTCAAAGAGATGGGATACATGGATATCAACTTGCTCAAGTTGTTTGTGAGAATTCTACTAGCCTCAATGGGCCTTCAGACGGGCTTGAAAATGTTGTCCAGGACATTCTTGATTGGACTACACACGCTGCTTGCGAATGAGGCCGCTAGGCGATTCCATGTGCCAACAAAATCCGGTGCCGAAACTGTTTTCGGTCTGGCCATATAAGGAGGTATTGCCCCCCTCTCAACAAATTCATGAAAAAATTTGTCCCAAAAAAAGACCCCGACATAGGATCCCTCGATCTATGCGCCAGTTCCCAGCACCTACGCGACGCTCCTCCTTCCGAGCAAGAAACCCCAATAGTAACCCCTCCTCGCCGCCTCTGCCAGTAACTGTGCCCTTCCATCTCTGACTCTGAGGGCAAATTCCTCTTCGAATCCGGGACGTTTTGCCCCTAATGGCATGCAAATTGAAGACGAGGGTGCTTGGAGGTTGCCGCTACCTTATTTGACTCTGAATGTGAACCCAGCGAAGATGCATGAGGACCACCTCATCACGATGGTCCATCTGCCGCCACCGGAAGAAGAGATTAGTGATGCCAAGCATGCGGTCCGTGATCTCATCGTCAACAAGCTTCATTGCCCTATTGTAAGCTCCTCTTCAAAACCTTTTGGAGTTGGTGTTTATCAGATTCGCTCTATCTTCGAGCGAGACCTCCTAGTCTAGTTATCACCTCAATATTTTTGGCCAAATCATGTTGTTTGTTTAATTAAGCATGATGAGGAGGAAATTTTTTGGCAATGTGCCACTTAATCGTGAGGTATCGGATCATGTTCCTTGGGTTCCCGCTTGAATTCAAGACGGATAGATACATCATGCAAGCAGTTGGAACTTTTCGCAAACTTTTAGATTGGCATCACCAGGACATAACTTGTGTTCTTGCACGCGTTCTTTACCAAGATGCTCAATCGGTGCCCCGAAGCGTGGTCATTCAGTGCACTACTACTCTGTGTGGTATGGGGGGGGATCATGGGCAGTGCCAACATATATATTCGGTATCCACAACTTCCCAGGGGTTAATGGCTCGGATTGGCAGTCACTGCCAGATGATGGCAATCTGCACCCATCGCCAGTCGTAGCGATGGCTGCAGATCAGCAACTAGATGCCCCTATGCTACCGCCATCAAGAGTCCCAGACCCAGCATAGGAGATGGCCATCGACCAACAGCAGCAACAACAACAACAAGGGTGGGCAACGTGGCTGCAACCAACAGCGGCACAACCACTAGGTCAACACGCCCTAGCTCAGTCCACGGTTACGGTGTCTTTTCAGGACAGCGCCTTGTTAGTTAATTTACCACTAGCAGATCAAGGCAAAGTGAACCAGGCAAACATCTCTACCGATCAAGACCAAGAAGCTGCAATTCCTGCTCATGATCCGCTTATGTGGGCAGTTGTGCCTTACCAGCCACCAATTTGGCAGCAGTTGCAGATCCTTCCAATTATAGTCCCGCCGAGGGTTCCCTGATCTTCTCTGTGAAATTGTGTTGAATCAAGGTCCATGCAGGAAGGATCATGTTCTGACTGTCATTCTCCTGCATTTCAAGAGATCATGGCAGTTCATGGTTGACAATCAGATATTGGATTGGGTCAAGGGCATGCAGCCGAAGCACAATCATCTTGCCCCACCTGACACTTGAGTTGGCAGCAAGCTTTCAGTCATCACCGCATGCCAGTTATGAACCCCTTGAGGTGGTGACACCAATCAAGCGCCACACAAGGTGCACTCCTACACCAATTCTAGATACAGAGCTGCGAACGAAGCAGAAGGCAAGTTCGTACTTTCCAGCATGTGTCCCTATCTGATACTCCAAGAAAGCGTGCAAATGTGGGGGGCAAATAAGAAGTTGACCCTTGGTGACAGTGGAATGCCAGCCGGTCCGGTAGCGGGTGATGATGCAAAAGAGACGGAGCCACGACAGTCCGAACAAACCACACCTCACCTCACCATTCCTATGATCCAACGTGTGGGAGCAAAACTACAGATAGAAGCTGTTGGGGGAAGGGTCCCCGCGTTATCCCGCACCGACGAGTTTCTCCCTGATGATGTTAAGATCCCTCTCCCGGCGTCGGCCCGTTTCATCCAGCATCGACAAACTCCGCAGGCATCACTGACGGCGTCAGGGCCACGTCCCGTCCCGGCGGACGTCAGGGCCGTGCCCCTCCGGGCGGGCGTCGAGGTCTTGCTTCATCCCGGCGGACGTCGGTGCCGCGCTTCGCCCCGTCGCCAAGGACAACCCATCGTCACAACAGCGAGTATTAGGATATCAAAGTATTAAAGTATTTAGATATTTTGTAAAGATTCATGTAAAAAGACCAAAATGCCCTTGACGGTGTGTTATTGCCCAAAGGGTATAATTGTAATCTCGCACACCCCTCTCCCAACCCCTATAAATAGGACCCAGAGGGTAGAGAGAAGGGGATGAATTTTTCTCTTAGATATAAACCCTAATTCCTGAAATTAATATGAGAGTTTTCACTTCGCCCCGACACGAGAGTTTCCATTTATCCTCGACGCGAGCGTTTCAATATCGCGTCAACGGTCGCGGTAACCGCGCGCCTCACCTCGACGGACACTATACTTGTTCATACTCCCTCAGTACTCCCGGAGGTCGACGTAACCGATCGGGGGGTACTAAAAGTACACTGCCTAATCCCGTAGCTACGACAGTTGGCACCGTCTATGGGAAACGAGTAAGAAGTTGTGTCATCTGAGACGCTGTCAAGAGGAGGCCCGGAGACAACACCGACGACCGTAGCATGCGTACGTTGGTCTTCAACACCACGCACGTGCTCCTCTGCAAAGTAAGAAGGCATGCCTCCCAAGACGAAGGCACAGAAGGGAACCAAGCGAAAGGTCGCAAACATCGCCAACCTGGTTCCGAGCACCCCGGCTCGCGCCCCCCAGGCCCTCGCAAGGACGACAACACGCGCAGCCACGCCTGCGACGAATAACGACATAGCCCCTGTCGTCAATGCCTAGGCCACCGGGCCAGACACCTCGGGAGCCCTCGCTTATGCCGAGCGAGAGATGGAGGCATTGAGGCAGCAGGTAGCCGCTGCAGCCCAGCGGGCAGAGCAGTTCCGGGCCCAGCTGGAAGCAGCCCAAGTCGAGGCCCTCCGCACGGCGGCATTAGCCCGAGAAACTGTGGAGCTCTGAGCACAGCTTGCGGTGGCCCAAGGCGGAGCCGACGTTGTTCGTCGGCCACGAGAAGAAGTCATAGCGGAAGCACGGGAGAACGTCCGACGCAACCACCAAGCAGTCGACGAACTCCTCCAAGACTTGGCAAACGCGCAAGCACGCACCGAACTACTCCATGAAGAGATAGCACGAAATCAACAAACAGCGCAGGCAATCCTCCGCGATGCCGGGGCTGGCACTAGCAACCAAGGAACGCAAGACCCAGGTCAACGCCTGGGCAAAGAACACATATACCCTGCTGCCCCAACTGACGTCAGCATCCTAGCTCTGGCTGCCGTACCTGCTGCTCGACCGCCGCCGCCGGAGGTCGTCAACCTCGCAGACGTGCTTAGCCCGCTCAGCGCAGGGCTCGCGGCTAACCCGTGGCCAAGCAAGTTTCGCCCGGCGGATCTCCCCAAGTGCAATGGTGAGACAGATCCCACTGAGTACACTCGCGTGTACGAAGCTGCCATATCAGCTGCTGGAGGAGGTGAGGCGGTGATGGCAAAAAGTCTGCTGCTCGTACTCACCGGATTAGCTCGCACGTTGTACCTCTCATTGCCTCCTAGCTCGGTGTACTCGTGGGAGCACCTCCGCGAGCAGATGCACGGTCGCTTCCAGGGAAGTATAAACAAACAAGTCACCTCTTCGGATCCGAACATCCTCAAGCAAGCACCGGGCGAGTCCATCTGGGCGTTCTGCAAACGCTTCTCCAACCTCCAATGCCAAGTCCGTGACATCACTGACCAAAGCGTGTGTGACGCTGCACGTCGTGCAATACGTGATGAGGACTTGGCAGCCAAGCTCGACAGGAAGCAGCCGAGGACGATTAGGGAGCTTTATGAAATCATGAACACATACTCCCGGGCCGAGCAAGGGAGAGCAAAGAAGAGCCGAAGCCTTGGCCTCAGCTGCACAGTTCGCACCTGACGTGGAGAATCATGACAAGCGTCGGCCACGCCAACGGGGAGTACACCACGTGGAGGAGCGCGAGGCTCCCGCCCCACAGACACCCTACCAAAGCCAAGGCCAGTGGCGAGGCGGTCGGCAGAACCAAGCACGCAGTGAGGCGCGACGACCACCACGATCGCGAAAGCAACAGCCAGGCTGGGCACGGTAATCACAGAAGTGGTGGAGGTAGCAGATCACAAGGCAAGTTCTGTGAAGTACACCAAGTAAGCACTCACTCCACGGCGGAGTGCGAGGTTGTCATCGCGGCCCGGTGGGGCTGACAACCGCGGCGCCCCGGTAGAAAGGGCATCGCGGAGCCGACAGGCCGTGCTCGGGAGCAAGGAGAGCCTGCTGTACAGTTACCACCGCCACCACCGCTACCGCCAGGCGGCAGAGCATCGGTGCAAGCCATCGGCACCCTGTGAATCATCCACGCCATCACTGGGGGCAACGCTCACACCTACGCATCCAAGCGGCAACGCCGAGCCTACACTCGTCAAGTCAACCACGTTGGTTCCTTCCCGCCCACTGAACTACCCGCGTGGGTCGGTGCCACCATGGCCTTTTTCTCACCATGACGCTCTCGTCATCTCGGCAGTCATCAACAGCTGCGAGGTACGTCGCGTCTTCATCGATGGAGGTAGCTCAGCAGACATCCTCTTCGTGTCTACACTTGCCGAAATGGGAATCCCTCGCGTGTGCCTCACCCCCGCGGGGGTTCCACTCCTGGGATTTGGGGGCGAGCCAGTCCCAGCCCTCGGCAAGATTGAGTTTCCAGTGGAATTTGGGGCCGACGATTGCGTCCGCAGGGAGAGCATTGTCTTCGATGTTGTCGACATCCCTTACCAATACAACGTCATCCTTGGCCGGGTCACGCTGAACAAATTTGGCGCGGTTCCGCACCACGCCTTTCTCTGCATGAAGATCCTAGCCCCCTCAGGGATCATCACGGTGCGGGGCAACCAAGACTTGTCCCGTAAGATCAACAGCGACATCCAAGCGGCCATCCGGTATGTCCACACCATCCAGTCAGAAGGTGACAAGACTGCACATGGGGCTCCCGACCCGCCAACCTCAGGGTGGTGGGTGCCAAAACCTAAACCTAATGGCGAGACGCGCGCCATGCCGCTCTCAAAGGGTGATTTGACCAAGACAGTGATCATCGGGGTCAACCTCGACCCAATCAATGAGGAGGCCATCCTCAGCACGTTGCGGACCAACGGAGACATGTTCGCATGGGAGCACGAGGACCTCCCCGGTGTCTCCCGGAAGATCATCGAGCACAGATTGCTCGTCAACCCCGATGTGCGTCCTGTCAAGCAGAAACTGCGAAAGATGTCGGTGGAGCGTCAGATCGCGGCCCGGGAGCAGGTGGATAAGCTCCACAAGGCAGGAGTTATCCGCGAGGTCATGCACCCCGAATGGTTGGCCAATCCTGTCCTAGTCGAGAAGGCCAACGACAAGTGGCGCATGTGCGTGGACTACACCAACCTCAACCGCGCATGCCCGAAAGACAACTTCCCGCTGCCACGAATCGATCAACTCGTCGATGCTACATCCGGGTGTGAACTTATGAGCTTCCTCGACGCCTACTCAGGGTAAAAACCAGGTGTGGATGGCACAGGAATACGAGGAGAAAACCAACTTTATCACGCCTTTCGGGACATTTTGTTATGTCCGAATGGCGTTTGGGTTGAAGAATGCCGGAGCTACTTTCTCCAGGCTCGTGCATAAGGCCCTCTCCAGCCAAGTTGGGCGCAACATCGAGGCCTATGTCGATGACGTCGTCGTCAAGAGCATGATAGCCGCCGCCCACACGGCGGACCTACAGGAGACGTTTGACAACCTCCGTCAAGCCGGCATGAAACTCAATCCAAAGAAATATATGTTCGGTGTTCAGGCAGGGAAACTGCTTGGCTTCCTCGTGTCGAGAAAGGGAATCGAGATTAACCCTTCAAAAATAAAATCTATTCTTGACATGCGCCCGCCTGAGAACGTCAAGGAGGTACAAAAGCTTACCAGACGCCTCGCGGCGCTTGGGAGGTTTGTCTCTAGATCTGCTGAGAAGGGCCTCCCTTTCTTCAAAGCTCTGCGAGGGTCCACCAACTTCGAGTGGACGGTGGACAGCCAAGCAGCCCTAGATGACCTGAAAAGGTACCTCACGTTGCCACCGCTGTTGCAAAGCCCCGCCCAAGGGGAGAGCCTGTTGTTGTATCTAGCAGCTACCCCGGCAGCAGTGAGCGCCGTCTTGGCCAAAGAAGAAAACACAATCCAGCACCCGGTATACTATGTTTCAGAAGTGCTTCAAGGTGCCAGGGCGCGATATACCAAGCTAGAAAAGCTCGCATACGCGTTGCTGATGGCGTCCCGTAAACTGCGGCACTACTTCCTCGCTCACTCTATTTGAGTGCCGTCCTCCTTCCCCTCGGAGAGATGCTCCGCAACAAAGAGGCCTCCGGACGCATCGGGAAGTGGGCGGCTGAGCTCGCGCCATTTGTCATCAACTTTCTCCCTCGGACGGCGATCAAGTCGCAGGTGCTGGCAGACTTTGTGGCGGAATGGGTCCCGTCGGAACATCCCATCCCCAAAGGTCATGCTGACTTGCTGTGGACAATATACGTGGATGGCTCTTAGTGCTCCGATGGTGCTGGTGCAGGGGCTGTCCTGGAATCGCCTGAGGGGTCACGCACCTCATACTCCGCACGTCTCGAGTTTAAGACCACTAACAACATTGTCGAGTACGAGGCGTTGTTGCTCGGCCTGCGCAAGGCACGAGCCTTGGAGGCACGGAGGGTGATGGCCAAGAGTGACTCCCAGCTCATAGCCGAGCATGTTGACAAGAGTTATCAGGCCAAGGACCCCGAGATGGTCAAGTACCTCGCCCTAGCGCCCTAATGTCCAAGGCCATACCTTTGGTGCATCTCTAAGGAAGAAGGAGCCGATCTCATGCGAGAAATCCACCAGGGGCTGTGCGGCTCCCACCTCGCGCCATGCGCCCTAATATCCAAGGCTTTTTGCCAAGGTTTCTATTGGCCAACTGCCCTTCGTGACGCGCAAAGTCTCGTCAAGACATGTCCGGCATGCCAGTGGATGGGTCGGGGAACAAATCTCCCTGCCCATAACTTGCAACCGATTTTCCCCTCGTGGCCACTCGCGTGTTGGGGGGTCGACCTCGTCGGTCCGTTCAAGATCAAAAGTCATGGCCGCAAATTTGTGGGTGTTGCGGTTGACTATTTCTCCAAGTGGATCAAAGCCGAACCGTTGGCCAGCATAACATCGCTCGCTGTTCAAAAGTTCATTTGGAAAAACATCATCTGCCGCTTCGGAGTGCCGCGCGAGCTAACTGTCAATAATGACACTCAGTTCGACGCAGCCCCGTTCCGCAAGTTCTGCATTGGCCTTGGCATTAACTTGTGCTTCACATCAGTCGCTAATCCAAAGGCGAACAGTGCGGTGGAACGTGCCAATGGTATCGTGCTCTCCGGCCTGTGCACACGCCTCTTCGACATACCCAAAGGGGTTGGGCGGACGAGCTCCCCAGTGTGTTGTGGTCCACCCGTTCGGCGGCAAGTCGTGCAACCGGTTTCACCCCATTCAAATTCTTGTTTGGGGATGAAGCGGTAACCCCCGAGGAAGTCAGGCTAGGGTCACTCCGCACTACGTCATCGCCGGACGATGAAGCCCGTCAAACATCACTAGATGGCCTTGACGCCGTGAGGCAAGAAGCCACCTTCAACATCGAACGATATCAAGCCTCGATGGCGAAGGCTTACAACAAGACCGTTCGCCCACGGCCCATGCAAGTGGGTGACCTCGTGCTGAAGAAGAAGGCCAACCTCGAGGCCGATGGAAAGCTAAGCTCAAAGTGGGAAGGACCATATGAGGTTATCTGTGTCACGCGCCCATCGTCATTCCGTTTAAAAACCCTTGAAGGAGCAGAGTTGAAGTATAGCTGAAACGCCGACAACCTCCGCAAGTACTACGTGTAGCTCATGTGCGAAAGTATCATCATATGATGCCGAGTCAGCCTCGGCACTTTTCTCATAGCCCTCATGTGTTTCATTTCTAGTTTTATCAGCAAGCCGCTGCGCCGGTTAGTACCATCTTTTGTAAAGGGCTTCGCCCTAGGCGGCTGCGACTGCCTCTGTCACAACTATGTAACAGGCCTACGAGCCGCAGTGTTGTTTACATAAGCAAAGAAAAACAGCCGGCCCGTGGCCGGCCCAACAAGGATGATAACGACTATCCCTCCATCGTGAGGAGGCATGGTAACGCTCCGTCGTGGTGTAGAACACGCTCCGACGCGGGGTAGAGGGTCCCCTCACTGCCACATGAGCAATGACTCTGTCGCCGTGTTGGGACAACTTTGTCTCCCCCGTGACATAGAGCACGCCCCACCGAGGCGTAGAGAATCCCCTCACCGCCACGTGAGCAGCGACTCCGTCGCCATGTCGGGATTGCATTGGCAACGTCGTGGTGTAGAACACGCTCCGACGTGGGGTAGAGGGTCCCATCACTGCAACGCGAGCAACGACTCCATCGCCGTGTTGGGACAACTTTATCTCCCCGTGACGTAGAGCATGCCTCACCGCGGCGTAGAGAATCCCCTAGCTGCCACGTGAGAACGACTTCGTCGCCATGTCGGGATTGCATTGGCTCCGTCGTGGTGTAGAACACGCTCCGACGCGGGGTAGAGGGTCCCCTCACTGCCACGCGAGCAATGACTCCGTCGCTGTGTTAGGACAACTTTGTCTCCCCCATGACATAGAGCACGCCCTACCGCGGCGTAGAGAATCCCCTCACCGCCACGTGAGCAACGACTCCGTCGCCGTGTCGGGATTGCACTGGCTCCATCGTGGTGTAGAGCACGCTCCACAGCCGCGTAGACCTTCCCCCCCATCGCCACGTAAGCAACGACTCTGTCACCGTGTCGGGGGTACATTAGCTCTACCGCGGCACCAAGTCTACTCATTGCCACGTAAGTTTTGGGGCCGCGCCCTCAGAACGATATAACCGCCCTCGACAGACGTCTCGGACGCTAGTTTTTGTGGTTGTGGGGTAAGTACTCGTCACAACGAATCTAGGTACGAGGTACACGTAATGCGCCGAAAGTAACATAAAAAACCCACACAAATCGCTATACATCCCTCTCGACAAACAACGCAATCTCCTCGTTTGTCAAAAAACGTATGTTGTCATCACGCTGTTCGGCCTTTGTCAAACCGGCAAGCGAGCAATGCTTGTACGACATCCGTACTAGGGGCTGAGTGCCGTACCGCTTAACCGTGGCCTTTCGCCTCGAAGCAACAACCTGTAAACAATAAAAAAAAGAGATGATCACTAGAGGCAAGGCATGGCTGCACCAATTTTCTGACATTTTCATTAACCAACAAAGTTACATGAGGGCTACAAAAGAAAGCTCTGACCTCATTAAAACCTATCAAAAGAAAGCTCTGACCTCATTTAAACCTACCAAAAGAAGCTCCCAAAACGCCTAGAGTGCAAGGGGCTCACGTCGACGCCGCGATGGCCCAGCCCATGAGCTAGGATGAGCTGAAAGTATCACCTAAGAAACTACAACATGGAAGTAAACCTACAAGCGAAATAAGACATCCTGGCACACCAACTTAAGCAAAAGGCCCAGGAACAAGTAACAAGTCTCACACCTGAAAAGGCGGGTCGGATCCACCGGGAGGTCTGTCAAGCACGATAGTGGAAGGCCCTCCATCAAGACGGGCTCTCTGTATCCCGCAAAGGTATTTCTCACCGTGCTTCTTCTACACACCTGAAAGGAAGGCCTCTGCATCAGACCTCAAGGAAGCCTGGGCCCGCTGAATGTCAGCCCGGCTTGGTACCTCATAGCCCTCCGTCCGAAATCTGCCCATGGGGTCGCAGCAAGCCAAACGAAGGCAGGCAAGAGACAACTCAAGGGAGGCCCGGGCACAGTCCTGCCCGTGGTCTGGCACTGCCTCCCGTACGGCAGTGCAAACCGCCGCCGTCCACTGGAGCTGACCCGCAACCTTGTCCTCATTAGTACCAGTGTGAAGGTCAAGCTCGACGCCGAGCACTCCTCCGAGCTCGCGGGCAGCCGCGCACGCCGTGTCGGCCAGAATGGCTAACCCTCCCTGCCTAGTCTATGCGGCATGAAGGGTAGCGTGAAGCTGAGAAAGCTCCCCCTCATTCTGTTCCTGCCGAGTCTGTGCAGCATGGAGGGTAGCACGAAGCTGAGAAATCACCTCATGCTGGCCTAGCAACTCCTTGGTCGAGGCAGCCTCCCCTCGGGCCTCCGAAACATTCTTCTTCTCTTCACGGAGGCGAGCTCACTGGGACTCAGCCATATTGTCACGCATCTCCCACGCCTGCTCTGCTGCAAAGAAGGCCTGCAAGGAGGAGACATAGTAAAGGCACAACCGCAGTAATCGTGTCACAAAGCCCCATATAAGTAACACGCTGACCGTACCTTAAGCATGGCAGACTTAGAGGCGGCACGAATCTGTCGCAAGGACAAACCCTCGAACGCCGTCTCGAGGTCGGCTGTAGAAAGTTGCGCGGCAGCATCCTGGTAAAAGCCCGCCTCAGCCTCGGGGTCGACGAAGTGAGCTGGAAGCAGCCAGCCCGCGACTGAGAAAGGGTGTGGCCCACCAGCCCTACCCTCCTCAGCAAAGGTCGGCGCTAGGTGGCCCCCGGGAGACAACGGGGCCGTTGCTTCAGGGCTCGCTGCGGGAGCTGCCACAGGAGAGCGGGAGGCCGCCTCGTCGTCTCCAATGACCCGCATGTCAAACTCACTCGAAGACGACAATAAGTCAAGCAACCCTGTCGGCCCAAGGTCGCGCTGCGCTAGCGAGCCCCCCTCAGCGGACACCTCGACGTCGTCCTCGTAGTCCCGTGAGCGTGACTTGAC
>JAGXJF010002082.1:65000-81595 GCA_019208055.1 Stipa capillata | reverse complement strand
AGAAAAGAGAAAGAGAAGGAAAGAAGAAGAAGAAAGAAAGAAGAAGAAAAGAAAGAAGAAGAGAAAAGAGGAAAGAAAGAAGAAGAGGAAGAGAGAAGAGAGAAGAAGAGAAGAAGAAGAAGGAAGAGAGAAAGAAGAAGAGAAGAAGAAAGAAGAAAGAAGAGAAGAAGAAAGAGAAGAAAGAAGAAAGAGAAAGAGAGAGAAGAAGAAAGAAGAGAAGAAAAAGAAGAAAGAAGAGAAAGAAAGAGAAGAAAGAGAAGAAAGAGAAGAAGAAAGAGGAAGAGAAGAAAGAGAAAGAGAAAGAAAAAGAAAAGAGAAAAGAAGAGAAGAAAAGAGAAGAGAAGAAGAGAGAAGAAAAGAAGAAGAGAAGAAAGAGAGAAAAGAAAGAAGAAAGAGAAGAGAAGAAAAGAAGAGAAGAAGAGAAGAAAGAAAGAGAAGAGAAGAAAGAGAAGAAGAAGAAGAAGAGAAAGGAAAGAAGAAAGAAAGGGAAGAAAGAGAAGAAAGAGAGAAAAAAGAGAAGAGAGAAAGAGAAGAAGAGAAGAAAGAAGAAAGAAGAAAAGAGAGAAGAAGAAGAAGAAAGAAGAAGAAAGAAGAAGAGAAAGAGAAAGAGAAAGAAGAGAAGAGAAGAAAGAAGAAAGAGAAAGAAAAAGAAGAAGAAGAGAAAGAAGAAGAAAGAAAAAAGAAAGAAAGAGAAAAGAGAAAGAAAGAAGAAGAAAGAAAAGAAAGAAAGAGAGAAGAAGAAAGAAGAAGAGAAAGAGGGAAGAAAGAGAGAAGAAAGAAGAAAGAAAGAAAGAAAAGAAAGGAAAGAAAGAAGAAAGAGAAGAAGAAAGAGAGAAGAAGAAGAAAGAGAAAGAAGAAGAAGAGAAGAAGGAAGAAAGAGAGAAGAGAAGAAGAAGAAGAGAGGAAGAAAGGAAGAAGAGAAGAGAGAAAGAAAAGAAAGAAGAAAGAGAAAGAAGAAAGAGAAAAGAGAAAGAAGAAGAAGAAGAAAGAGAAGAGAGAGAAGAAGAAAGAAGAGAAAGAAGAAGAGAAAGAAGAAAGAAAGAAGAGAAAGAAAGAAAGAATGAAAGAAGAGAGAAAGAAGAGAAAAGGAGAGACAGAAGAGAGAAGAAGAGAGAGAAGAGAAAGAAAGAAAAGAAAAGAAAGAGAAGAAAAGAAGAAGAGAAGAAGGAAAGGAGAAGAGAAAGAAAAGAAGAAAAAGAAAAGAAGAAGAAAGAGAAGAGAGAAGAAGAAAGAAAAGAAAGAGAAAGAAGAAGAAGAGAGAAAGAGAAGAGAGAGAAGAGAAAGAGAAGAAAGAAAGAAAAGAAGAAGAAGAAAGGAAGAGAAAGAAAAGAAAAGAAAGAAGAAGAGAAAAGAAGAGAAAAGAAAGAAGAAGAAGAGAAAAGAAAAGAGAAGAGAAAGAAGAAGAAGAGAAGAAAGAGAAAGAAGAAAGAGAAGAAAGAAGAAGAAGAGAAGAAAGAAAGAGAAAAGAAGAAGAAAGAAGAAAGAAGAAGAAGAAGAAAAGAAAAGAAAGAGAAGAAAGAGAAGAAGAAGAGAGAAGAGAGAAAAGAAGAAAAGGAGAAGAAGAAGAAGAAGAAGAAAGAAGAAGAAGAAGAAAGAGAGAAAGGAAGAGAAGAAGAAGAAGAAAAGAAGAGAAAGAAGAAGAGAAGAAGAAGAGAAAGAAGAAAAGAAAGAAAAGAGAAGAGAAGAGAAAAGAAGAAGAAAGAAGAAGAAGAGAAGAAGAAAGAAGAGAGAAGAGAAAGAGAAAAGAGAAGAAGAAGAAGAAAGAAGAAGAAAGAGAAAGAAAGAAGAAAGAGAGAAGAAGAAGAGAAAGAGAAAGAAGAGAAAGAAAGAAGAAAAGAGAAGAAGAGAAAAGAAGAAGAGAAAAAGAAGAGAAGAGAAGAAAAGAAGAAAGAAGAAGAGAAAGAGAAGAAGAAGAAGAAAGAAAAGAAGAAGAAGAAAAGAAGAAAGAGAAGAAGAAGAGAAAGAAGAGAAGAAAGAAAAGGAAGAAAGAAGAAAGAAGAAGAAAGAGAGAGAAAGAAAGAAGAAGAAAGAAAGAAAGAAAGAAAAGAAAGAAAGAAGAGAAGAAAGAGAAAAGAAGAGAGAAAAAAGAGAGAGAAGAAGAGAGAAGAAGAAAGAAGAAGAGAAGAAAGAAAAGAGAGAAAGAGAGAAGAGAAAGAAGAGAAAGGAAGAGAAGAAGAAGAAAAGAGGAGAAAGAAGAAAGAGAAGAAGAAAGAGAGAAGAAGAAGAAGAAAGAAGAAAGAAAGAAGAAGAAAGAGAGAAAGAAAAGAGAAGAAAGAAGAGAAAGAAAAGAAGAAGAAAGAAAGAGAAGAAAGAGAGAAAGAAAAGAAAGAAGAAAAGAAAAGAAGAGAAAGAAAGAAAGAAGAGAAGAAGGAAAAGAAGAAGAAGAGAGAAGAAGAGAGAAAGAAAGAGAGAAGAAGAAAGAAAGAAAGAGAAAGAAAGAAGAGAAGAAGAAGAGGAAGAAGAAGAGAAGAGAGAAAGAGAGAGAAAAAGAGAGAAGAGAAGAAGAGAGAGAAAAGAAGAAGAAAGAAAGAGAAAGAAGAAAGGAAGAAGAGAAGAAAAGAGAAGAAAGAAAGAAAGAAAGAGAAGAAAGAAAGAAAGAAGAAGAAAGAAAGAAAGAGAAAGAAGAAGAAAGAAAGAGAAAGAAGAGAGAAGAGAAAAGAGAAGAGAAGAAGAGAAAGAAAGAGAGGAAGAAAGAGAAAAGAAGAAAAGGAAGAAGAAGAAGAAAAGAGAAGAAGAGAAAGAAGAAGAGAAGAGAAAAGAAGAAAGAGAAAGAAGAGAAGAAAGAAGAAGAGAAAAGAAGAAGAAGAGAGAGAAAAGAAGAAGAAAGAGAAGAAGAAAGAAGAAAGAAAGAAGAAAGAGAAAGAAAGAAGAAAAGAAGAGAAGAAAGAGAGAAAGAGAAAGAGAAGAAAGAAGAAAGAAAAGAAGGAGAAAGAAGAGAAGAAAGAGAAGAAGAAGAAAGAGAAGAAAGAAAGAAGAGAAGAAGAAGAGAAAGAGAAGAAGAAAAGAAAAGAAGAGAGAAAAGAAAGAGAAAGAGAAGAGAAAAAGAAGAAAGAGAAGAAGAGAAAGAAGAAGAAGAGAAAGAGAAAGAAGAAGAGAGAAAGAAAGAAAAAGAAAGAAGAAGAAGAAAAGAAGAGAAAAGAAAGAGAAGAAGAGAAAGAGAGAAAGAAAGAGAAGAAGAGAGAAGAGAAGAGGAAGAAGAAGAGAGAAAGAAAGAAAGAGAAAGAAGAGAAAAAGAAAGAGAGAGAAAGAAAAGAAAGAAGAAGAAAGAAGAAGAAGAAAAGAGAAAGAGAAAAGAAGAAGAAAGAGAAAAGAAAAGAGAAAGAAAAAAAGAGAAGAAGAAAGAAAGAAAAGAGAGAAGAAGAGAAGAGAGAGAGAAGAAAGAGAAGAGAGAAGAAGAAGAAAAAGAAAAAGAGAAGGAAGAAAAGAGAAAGAGAGAAGAAGAGAAGAAAAAGAAAAGAAGAGAAGGAAAAAGAGAAAAAGAAAGAAAGAGAGAAGAAAAAAGAGAAGAAGAAAGAAGAAGAAAGAGAAGAAAAGAAGAAAGAAAAAGAGAAGAGAGAAAAGAAGAGAAAAGAGAGAAAGAAAAGAAAGAAGAGAGAAAGAAGAAGAAGAAGAAAGAAAGAGAAGAAGAAAGAAGAAGAAAGAAGAGAAAAGAAGAAGAAAAGAAAGAAAAGAGAAAAGAAAGAGAGAAGAAAAGAAGGAAGAAGAAGAGAAGAAAAGAAAGGAAAGAAATAAGAGAGAAAAGAGAGAAAAGAAGAAGAAGAAAGAAGAAGAAGAAGAGAAAGAGAGAGGAAGAGAAGAAAGAAGAGAAAGAGAAAAAGAAAGAAAGAAGAGAGAAAGAGAAGAGAGAAGAAAGAAAGAGAAGGAAAAAGAAGAGAAAGGAGAGAAGAAAAGAAGAGAGAAGAAGAAGAGAAGAGAAAGAAAGAAGAAGAAAGAGAAAGAAAGAGAGAGAAAGAAAGAAGAAAGAAAGAGAGAAAGAGAAGAGAAGAGAAAGAAGAGAAAGAAGAAGAAGAAGAGAAAGAAAGAAAAGCGAAGAAGAAGAAGAAAAGAAAGAGAGAAGAGAAGAAGAAGAGAAAAGAGAAGAAGAAGAAAGAGAAAGAAGAAGAAAAGAAGAAGAGAAAGAAAGAAGAAGAAAAAGAAGAGAAGAGAAGAAAAAGAAGAGAGAAGAAGAAGAAAAGAGAAGAAGAGAAAGAAGAGAAGAAGAAGGAAAGAAGAGAAGAAGAGAAGAAGAAGAGAAAGAAAAAAGAGAAAGAGAGAGAAAGAAAGAAAAAAGAGAAGAAAAGAGAAGAGGAAAAAGAGAGAGAAGAAGAAAGAAAGAAGAGAAGAGAAGAAAAGAAGAGAAGAAAAGAAGAGAAGAGAAGAAAGAGAAAGAAGAAGAAGAAAGAAGAAGAGAAAGAAGAAGAAAGAAGAGAAGAGAGAAGAAAGAAGAAGAGAGAGAAAGAAGAGAAGAAGAGAGAAGAAGAGAGAAAGAAAAAGAAAAGAAGAGAGAAGAAGAGAGAAAAGAGAAGAGAAGAAGAAGAAAAGAAGAGAAGAAAGAAAGAAGAGAAGAGAAGAGAAGAAGGAAAGAAAGAAGGAAAAGAGAAGAAGAAGAAAAAGAGGGGAAAGAAGAAAGAAGAAAAGAGAAGAGAAGAAGAAAAAGAGAAGAAGAAAGAGAGAAAAAAAGAAGAAGAGAAGAAAGAAGAGAAAGAGAGAAAAAGAGAAGAGAAGAGAAGAAGGAAAAAGAAGAAAAGAAAGAGAAGAAAGAGAAGAAGAAAGAGAAGAAGAAGAGAAAAAAGAAGAGAAGAAAGAAGAAGAAAGAAAAGAAAAAGAAGAATAGAGAGGAAAGAAAGAAGAAAGAAAGAAAGAAAGAGAAGAAAGAGAAGAAGAAAGAGAAAAGAGAAAGAAAGAAGAGAGAGAAAAGAAAGAAAAGAAAGAAAGAAGAAGAAGAGAAGAGAAAAGAAGAAGAAGAGAAGAAGAAGAGAGAAGAAAGAGAAAGAAGAAAGAGAAAAGAAAAAGGAGAGAAAGAGAAAGAAGAGAAGAGAGAAAAGAAGAAGAGAAGAGAAAAGAGAAGAGAGAGAAGAAGAGAAAAGAAAGAGAAGAAGAAAGAGAGAAGAAAAGAAGAAGAAAGAGAAGAAGAAGAGAAAGAGAAAGAGAGAGAGAAAAGAAGAGGAAGAAGAGAGAAGAAGAGAGAAGAGAGAGGAAAGAAGAAAGAGAAGAAAGGAGAGAGAGAAAGAAGAGAAAGAAAAGAGAGAAAGAGAAGAAAGAAAGGAGAAGAGAAGAAGAGAAAGAAGGAAGAAGAAGAAAGAAGAGAAGAGAGAAGAGAAAGAAAGAAGAAGAAAGAGAGAGAAGAAAAGAAAAGGAGAGAGAAGGGAAAGAGAAGAAAAGAAGAGAAGAGAAGAAGGAGAAGAAGAAGAAAAGAAGAAGAGAAGAAGAGAAAAGAGAAGAAAGAAGAGAAGAGAAAGAGAAGAAGAGAAAGAAGAGAAAGAAGAGAAAGAAAGAAGAGAAGAAAGAAAGAAAAGAAAAGAAAGAGAAGAAAAAGAAAAGAAGAAGAGAAGAGAGAAGAAGAGAAGAGAGAAGAGAAAAGAAGAAGAAGAAGAGAAGAAGAGAAAAGAAGAAAGAAAGAAAAGAGAAAGAAGAAAGAAGAAAGAGAGAGAAGAAGAAGAGAAGAGAAAAGAGAAGAGAAGAAAGAAGAGAGAAAGAGAAGAAGAAAGAAGAAGAAAAAAGAAGAAGAGAAAAAGAGAGAAGAGAAGAAAGAGAGAGAAAGAGAGAAAGAGAGAAGAGAGAAGAGAAGAAGAAAAAAGAAGAAGAGAAGAAGAGAGAAAAGAAAAGAGAAGAAGAAAGAAAGAAGAAGAAGAAGAAGAGAAAAGAAGAGAAAAAGAAGAAAGAAGAAGAAAGAAGAGAAGAAGAGAAAAAAAGAAGAGAAAGAAAAGAGAAGAAAGAAAGAAAAAGAGGAGAAAGAAAAAGAAGAGAAAAGAGAAGAAAGAGAGAAGAGAAGAAGAAAGGAGAAAAGAGAGAAGAAAGAAGAAAGAGAAGAAGAGAGAAGAAAAAAAGAAAAGAGAGAAAAGAAAAGAAAGGAAGAAAAGAAAGAAGAAGAGAGAGAAGAAAGAAAAGAGGAAGAAGAAGAAGAGAGAAAAAGAAAGAAAGAGAAAAAGAGAAGAAGGAAGAGAAGAAAAGAAGAAGAAGAAGAAAAGAAGAGAGAAAGAAAGAGAGAAGAGAAGAGAAGAAAGGAAAGAGAAAGAAGAGAGAAGAAAGAAGAAGAGAAAGAAGAAGAAGAAGAAGAAGAAAGAGAAGAAGAAGAGAAGAGAAAGAAAAGAGAGAGAAAAGAAGAAGAAGAGAGAAAGAAAGAAAAAAGAGAAGAGAGAAGAAAGAAAAAGAGAGAAGAAGAAGGAAGAAAGAAGAAAGAAAGAAGAAGAAAGAAAAAGAAGAGAGAGAAGAAAGAGAAGAGAAAAGGAGAAAGAAGAGAAAGAAAGAAAGAAGAAAGAAGAGAGAAGAAGAGAAGAGAAAGAAGAAAGAAGAAAAGAAAAGAGAAGAAAAGAGAAGAAAGAAGAAGAAGAAAAAGAAGAAGAAGAGAGAAGAAAAGAGAGAAAGAAGAGAAGAAGAGAAGAAGAAAGAAGAAGAGGAAGAAGAGAAAAGAAAGAAAGAGAAAGAAGAGAGAAAAGAGAAGAGAGAAGAAAGAAAGAAAGAAAGAGAAGAGAAAGAAGAGAAAGAGAAGAAGAAAAGAAGAAGAAGAGAAAGAAGAGAAAAGAGAAGAGAGAAAGAAGAAAAGAAAGAGAGAAGAAAGAGAAGAGAGAAGAAAAGAAGAAAGAAAGAAGAAAAGAGGAAGAAGAGAAAGAAAAGAAGAAGAGAGAAGAAGAAGAGAAAAAGAAAGAAGAAAGAGAGAAAGAGAAGAAAAGAAGAGAGAAGAGAAAGAAGAAGAAGAAGAAAGAAAAGAGAAGAAAAGAGAAAGAAAGAAGAAGAGAGAAGAGAGAAGAAAGAAGAAGAAGAGAGAAGAAGAAGAAAGAAAGAAAGAAGAGAAGAGAAGAAGAAGAAGAAAAGAGAAAGAAGAAAAGAAGAGAAGAAAGAAAGAAGAAGAAGAAAGAAGAAGAAAGAAGAAGAAAGAGAAAGAAGAAAGAAGAGAAGAAGAAAGAAGAAGAAAGAGAAAGAGAAGAAGAGAAGAAGAGAAAAGAAGAGAAGAAAGAAAGAAGAGAAAGAAGAAGAAAAGAAGAAGAAGAAGAAAGAAGAAGCGAAGAAGAGAAGAGAGAGAAGAAGAGAGAAAGAAGAAGGAGAAAGAAAGAAGAAAGAAGAAGAGGAAAGAGACAGAGAAGAAGAAGAGGAAAGAGAAGAAGAAGAAGAAGATAGCTTAGAGAAGATAAGAGAAGAAGAAGAGAGAAGGCAGAGAAGAAAGAAGAAGAGAAGAGAAGAAGAGAACAGAAGAAAGAGAAGAAGAAAGAAGAAGAAGAAGAGAATAGAGAAAAGAAGAAAGAAATGAGAAGAAGAAGAAGAGAAGAAGAAGAAGCGAAGAAGAAGAAGAGAATGAAAGAAGAAGAGAAGAAGAAGCGAAGAGAGAGAGAAGCAAAGATGTAGAAGAGAGAGAAAAGACTACAGAGAGAAGAAGAGAAGAAGAAGAGAAGCGCAGAAGAAGAGAAGAAGAAAAGAGAAGAAGAAGAAAGAAGAGCAGGAAAGCAGAGAGAAGAAGAGAAGAAGGCAAAAAATGAAAGGAAAGAGACGAGAAGAGAAAGAAGAAAGAGAAATAGAAGAGAAGAAAGAGAGAATAAAGAAGAGAAGAAGAGAGAGAAGAAGAGAAGAAGAAAGAAGAAGAAGGAGAAGAGCAGAAAGAAGAAGAAGAGACAAGAAAGAAAAGCGAAGAAGAAGCAAGGAAGAGAAGAAGATGAGCAGAAGAAGAAGAAGAGAAGAAGAAGAAAGAAGACGAAGAAGAAGAAGAAGAGAAATGAAGAAGAAGAGAGAAAGAGAAGAAAGAGAGAAGAAGAAGAAGAGAAGAAGAAGAGAAGCAGAAGAAGAAGACAGTAAGAGAAGAAAGAAGAGAAGAAGAGAAGAGAAGAAGAAGAGAAAGAAGAAGACCAGAAGAAGAAGAGAAGAAGAGAAAGAAGAGAAGAAGAAGAAGAAGAAGAGAGAAAGAAGCAGAAGAAGAAAGAGAAGAAGAAATGAGAAGAAGAAGAAAGAGAAGAAGAGAAGAAGAGAAGACAGAGAAGAGAAGAGAAGAAAGAAGAAGAAGAAGACAAGAAGAGAAGAAGAGAAGAAGAAAAAGAAGAGAAAGAGAGGAAGCAGAAAAGAAGAAGAAAGAGAAGAAGAAGAAAGAAAAGAAAAAAGAAGAAAAAAGAAGAAGAGAAGAAAAGAAGAAGAAAGAGAGAAAAGAAGAGAAAGAAGAAGAAAGAAAAGAAGAGAAAAGAAGAGGAAGAAAAAAAGAAAAGAAGAAAGAAGAGAAGAGAAAGAAAGAAGAAGAAAGAAGAGAAAGAGAAGAAGAAAAGAAGAGAAGAAGAAAGAAAAGAAAAGAAGAAGAGAAGAAAAGAGAAGAAGAAGAAAGAGAAGAAGAAAAGAAGAAGAGGAAGAGAGAAGAAGAAAGAAGAAAAGAGAAAAGAAAGAAAAAGAAAAGAGAGAAGCAAGAAAGAAAGAGGAAGAAGAAAAAGAAGAAAGAGAAAGAAGAAAGAAAGAAGAAGAAAGAAGAAGAAGAAGAGAAAAAAAAGAAAGAGAGAGAGGAAGAAGAAGAGAAAAGAAGAGAGAGAGAAGAAGAGAAAGAAAGAGAAGAAGAAGAAAGAAAGAAGAAGAAAGAAGAAAAGAGATGAAGAAAGAAGAAGAATAGAAAGAAAGAAGAAGAAGAAGAAAGAAGAAGAAGAGAAAGAGGAAAGAAAGAAAAAGAAGAGAAGAAGAAAGAGAAGAAAAGAAAGAAAGAGAGAAAGAAAAAGAAAGAAGAAGAAAGAGAGAAAAGAAGAAGAAGAGAGAAGAAGAAGAAAGAGAGAAGAAGAAAGAAGAGAAGAAGAAGAAGAGAAGAAAGAAAGAGAGGAAGAAAAAAGAAGAAGAAAGAAGAGAAGAGAAGAAGAAGAAAGAAAAGAAGAAGAGAGAGAAAGAAGAAAGGAAGAAGAAGAGAGAAAGAAGAAGAGAAAAGAAGAAAGAAGAAGAAGAGAAGAGAAAGAAGAAGAGAAGAAGAAGAAGAAGAAGAAAAGAAGAAGAAAGAAGAGAAGAAGAAGAGAAAAGAAGAAGAAAGAGAAACAGAGAAGAAGAGAAGAAGAGAAAGAAAGAAAAGAAGAAGAAGAGAAAGAAGAAGAAAGAGAGAAAGAAGAAGAGAAAAAGAGAAGAAAAGAAAGAGAAGAAAAGAGAAGAGAGAAAGAAGAGAAGAAAAGACAGAGAGAAGAAAGAAGAAAGAAAGAAAGAAGAAGAAGAAGAAGAGAAGAAGAAGAAGAGAAGAAGAAGAAAGAGAAGAAAGAAGAAACGAAAAAGAGAGAGAAAAGAGAAGAAAGAAGAAAGAAGAGAAAGAAGAAAAGAGAGAAAGAAGAGAAGAGAGAAGAAAAGAGAGAAGAGAAAAAGAGAGAAGAGAAGAAGAAAGAAGAGAAAAGAAAGAAAAGAAGAAGAAAGAAGAGAAGAAGAAGAAAGAAGAGAAGAAAGAGAGAAAAGAAGAGAAAAGAAAGAAGAAAGAAGAAAAGAGAAAAGAAGAAAAAGAAGAAGAGAGAAGAAAGAAAAAGAAGAAGAAAAGAGAGAAAGAGAAGAAAAGAAAGAAAGAAGAGAAAAGAAGAAAGAGAGAAAAAGAAGAAAGAAGAAAAGAAGAAAGAAAGAGAGAAGAAGAGAAGAAGAAAGAAGAAAAAGAAGAAAGGAAGAAGAAAAAGAAAGAAGAAGAAAGAGAAGAAAGAAAGAGAGAAGGAAAGAGAAGAAAGAAGAAGAAGAAGAAGAAGAGAAAAGAAGAGAGAAAAGAAGAAGAGAAGAAGAAGAGAAAAAGAAGAGAAAGAAGAAGAGAAGAGAAGAAAGAAAGAGAAAGAAGAAAAAAGAAGAGAAAGAAAGAGAGAGAAGGAGAAGAAGAGAAGAAGAAAGAGAAAAAGAAGAAAAGGAAGAAAGAGAAGAAGAGAAGAGAAGAAGAAAAGAAAAGAAAGAAGAAAAGAAAGAAGAGAGAAAAAGAGAAGAAGAAAGAGAAGAAAGAAGAGAAAAGAAGAAGAGAGAGAAGAAAAGAAGAAAAAGAAGAAGAAGAGAAAAGAAGAGAGAAAAAGAGAAAGAAGAAGAAGAAAAGAAGAAAAAGAAGAGAAAAAGAAAGAAGAGAAGAAAGAAGAAAGAAGAAGAAGAAAAGAAGAAGAAGAAGAGAAACAGAAGAAAGAAAGAAGAAGAAAGAGAAAGAAGAAGAGAAAGAAGAGAAGAAAGAGAAAAGAAAGAAGAAGAAGAGAGAAGAAAGAAGAAGAAAGAAGAAGAGAAAAGAAAGAGAAGAAGAAGAGAGAAGAAGAAGAAAGAAGAAGAAGAGAAAGAAGAAAAAGAAGAAAGAAGAAAAGAAAGAAGGAAGAAAAAGAAGAGAAGAAAAGAAAAGAGAAAAGAAGAGAAAGAGAAGAGAAAGAGAAAAAGAAGAGAAAGAAAGAAGAAGAAAGAAGAAAGAAGAAGAAAAAGAAGAAAAGAAAAAGAAGAAGAAAGAGAAAGAAGAGAGAAGAGAAGAGAAGAAAGAAAGAAGAAGAAGAAGAAAAGAAGAAGAAGAAGAAGAAGAAAAAAGAAAAGAAGAGAAGAAGAAGAAGAGAAGAAGAAGAAAGAAGAGAAAGAAAGAAAGAAAAGAAAGAAGAAAGAAGAGAAGAAGAAAGAAAGAAGAAAAGAGGAGAAAGAGAGAAGAAAGAAGAAGAAGAAAGAAAAAGAGAAGAGAAGAAGAAGAAGAAGAAGAGAGAAAAGAAGAAGAAGAAGAGAAGAAGAGAAAGAAAGAAAGAGAAAAGAAGAAGAAAGAAGAAGAAGAAAGAAAAGAAAAGAAGAAAGGAAGAAGAAAGAAGAGAGAAAGAAGAAAGAAAGAAGAAGAGAAGAGAGAAGAAGAAGAAAAGAGAAAGAGAAGAAGAAAGAAGAAGAAGAAAGAAGAAGAGAAAGAAGAAGAAAGAAGACAAAGAAGAAAGAAGAAGAAAAGAGAAGAGAAAAAGAAAGAAGAAAAGAAGAAAAGAGAAGAAGAGAAGAAGAAGAAGAAAGAAGAAGAAGAAGAGAAAGAAGAAGAAGAAGAGAAGAAGAAAGAAGAAGGAAGAAGAAGAAGAAGAAGAAGAAGAAAGAAGAAAGAAAAGAGAAAGAAGAAGAAGAAGAAGAGAAGAGAAGAAGAAGAGAGAAAGAAGAAGAAGAAAGAAGAAGAAGAGAGAAGAAAGAAGAAGAAGAAGAGAGAAGAAGAAGAAGAAGAAAAGAAGAAGAGAAAGAGAAGAAAGAAGAAGAAGAAAGAAGAAGAAGAAAAGAGAAAGAGAAGAGAGAAAGAAGAAAGAAGAAAGAAAGAAGAAAGAAGAGAAAGAGAAAGAAGAGAGAAGAAGAAAGAAGAAGAAGAGGGAAGAGAAGAAAGAAGAGAGAAAAGAAAGAAGAAAGAAAGAAAGAAGAAGAAGAGAAAGAAGAAGAAGAAGAAGAGAAGAAGAGAAGAAGAGAAGAAGAAGAAGAAGAAAGAAAGAAAGAGAAAAGAAGAAAGAAAAGAAGAAGAAGAGAAGAAGAAGAAGAAAGAAAGAGAAGAAGAGAAAGAAGAAGAGAAGAAGAGAAGAAAAGAGAGAAGAAAAGAAGAGAAAAAGAAGAAGAAGAAAGAAGAAGAGAAAGAGAGAGAAGAAAAGAAAGAGAGAAGAGAAAGAAGAAGAAGAGAAGAAGAGAGAAGAAGAAGAGAAGAAGAAGAAAGAAGAAGAAGAGAAGAAGAAGGAGAAGAAAGAAAGAGAGAAGAAGAGAAGAAAGAAGAAGAAGAAAGAAGAGAAGAAAAGAGAAAAGAAGAAGAAAGAAGAGAAGAAGAGAAGAAGAGAGAGAAAGAAGAGAAGAAGAAAGAGAAGAAGAAAGAAAGAAGAAGAAGAAGAGAAAGAAGAAGAAGAAAGAAGAGAAGAAGAAGAAGAAGAAAGAAGAAGAAGAAGAAGAAAAAAGAGAGAGAAGAAGAAGAAGAGAAAGAAGAGAAGAGAAAAGAAGAAGAAAGAGAGAAGAAGAGAAGAAAGAAGAAAAGAAGAAAGAAGAAGAAGAAGAAGAGAAGAAGAAAGAAGAAGAGAAGAAGAAGAGAAGAAGAAAGAAGAAGAAGAAGAAGAAGAGAGAAGAAGAAGAAGAAGAAGAAGAAAGAAAGAGAAGAAGAGAAGAAAGAGAAGAAGAAAGAAAGAGAAGAGAAGAAGAAGAGAAGAGAGAAAGAAGAAGAAAGAGAAGAAGAAGAAAGAAGAAGAAAAGAAGAAGAAAGAGAAGAAGAAGAGAAGAAGAAGAAAGAAGAGAAAAGAAGAAGAAGAAGAAGAAAGAAAGAAGAGAAAAGAAGAAAGAAGAAGAAGAGAAAGAAGAAAGAGAAGAAGAAGAAGAAGAGAAGAAGAAGAGAGAAAGAAAGGAGAAGAAGAAGAAGAAGAAGAAGAGAAGAAAGAAGAAAGAAAAGAAGAAGAGAAAGAAGAAGAAGAGAAGAAGAAGGAAGAAAAGAAGAAGAAGAAGAAGAAAGAAGAGAAAGAAGAAGAAGAAGAGAGAGAAGAAAGAAGAAGAAGAGAAAGAGAAGAAAAGAAGAAAGAGAAGAGAAGAAGAAGAAGAAAGAAGAAGAAAAGAAGAGAAGAAGAAGAGAAGAAAGAAGAGAAGAAGAAAGAAGAAGAAGAAGAAGAAGAAAGAAGAAGAAGAAAAGAAAGAGAAGAAGAAAGAAGAAAGAAGAAAGAAGAGAAGAAGAGAAGAGAAGAAGAAGAGAAGAAGAAGAAGAAAGAAAGAAGAAGAAAGAAGAAGAAGAAGAAAGAAGAGAAGAAGAAGAAGAAGAGAAGAAGAAGAAAGAAAAAGAAGAGAAGAAGAAGAAAAGAAGAAAGAAGAGAAGAGAGAAGAAAAGAGAAGAAGAAGAAGAGAAGAGAAGAGAAGAAGAAGAGAAAGAAAGAGAAAAGAAGAAGAAGAGAGAAGAAGAAGAAAAGAAAGAAGAAAAGAAAGAAGAGAAGAGAAGAAGAAGAGAAGAAGAAGAGAAGAGAAGAAAGAAAGAGAGAAAAGAGAAGAAGAAGGAAGAGAAGAAAGAAGAAGAAAGAAGAAAAAGAAAGAAGAAGAAAGAAGAAAAGAAGAAGAAAAGAAAGAAGAGAAGAAAGAGAAGAAAAGAAAGAAGAAAGAAGAAGAAAGAAGAGAAGAAGAGAAGAAGAAAGAGGAAGAGAGAAGAAGAAGAAGAAGAAAGAGAGAAGAAAGAAGAGAAGAAGAGAAGAAAGAGAAGAGAAGAAGAGAAGAAGAAGAGAAAGAAGAGAAGAAGAAGAAGAAGAAAGAAAGAGAAGAGAGAAGAAAAGAAAGAAGAAGAAGAAGAAGAAGAAGAAGAGAAAGAAGAAGAGAAGAAGAAAGAGAAGAAGAAGAAGAAGAAGAAAGAAAGAAGAGAAGAAGAAAGAAGAAGAAAGAAGAAGAAGAAGAGAAAGAAAAGAAAGAAGAGAGAGAAGAAGAGAAGAAGAAGAAGAAGAAAGAGAGGAAAGAAGAAAAGAGAAGAAGAAGAAGAAGAAGAAGGAAGAAGAAGAAGAGAAGAAGAGAAAAGAAGAAGAAGAAGAAAGAGAAGAAAGAAGAAGAAAGAGAAGGAAGAAGAAAGAAGAGAGAAAAGGAAGAAAGAAGAGAAAAGAAGAAAAGAAGAAGAAGAAGAAGAAGAGAAGAAGAGAAGAGAGAAGAAGAAGAAGAAGAAGAGAAAAGAAGAAGAAAAGAGAGAAAAAGAAGAAAAGAAGAAGAGAAGAAGAAGAGAAGAAGAAGAGAGAGAAGAAAGAAGAGAAGAAAAGAAGAAGAAGAAGAAAGAAGAAGAAGAAAGAAGAAGAAGAAGAAGAGAAAGAAGAAGAGAGAAGAAAGAGAAGAAGAGAAGAGAAGAAGAGAGAAGAAGAAGAGAGAGAAAAGAAGAAAGAAGAAGAAGAAAGAAGAGAAAAGAAGAAGAAGAGAAAGAGAGAAGAGAGAAAGAAGAAGAAGGAAAGAAGAAGAAGAAAGAGAAGAAAGAGAAAGAGAAAAGAAGAAGAGAAGAAGAAGAGAGAAGAAGAAAGAAGAAGAGAAGAAGAAGGAGAAGAAAGAAGAAGAGAGAAGAAGAAGAAAAAGAGAAGAAAAGAAGAAAAAGGAAAGAAGAGAGAAGAAAGAAGAAGAAGAAAGAGAAGAGAAGAAGAAGAAAGAAGGAGAAGAAGAAAGAAGAAGAAGAAGAAGAGAAAGAAGAAGAAGAAGAAAGAAGAAAGAAAGAAGAAGAAGAGAAGAAAGAGAAGAAGAAGAGAAAAAGAAGGAAGAAGAAAGAAGAAGAAGAAGAAAGAAGAAGAGAGAAGAAAAGAAGAAGAGAGAAAGAAAGAAAGAAGAAGAAGAAGAGAAGAAGAAGAAGAAGAGAAGAAAGAAGAAGAGAAGAGAAGAAGAAGAAAAGAAGAAGAAGAGAAGAGAAGAAAGAAGAGAGAAGAAGAAAGAGAAGAAGAAGAAGAAAGAGAAGAAAGAAGAAGAGAGAAAGAAGAAGAAGAAGAAGAAAAAGAGAAGAAGAAGAAGAAGAAAGAAGAAGAAGAAGAAAAGAAGAAAGAAAAGAAGAAGAAAGAAGAAGAAGAGAAGAGAAAGAGAAAAGAGAGAAGAAGAAAGAAAAGAAGAAGAAGAAAGAAAGAAAGAGAAGAAAAGAAAGAAGAAGAAGAGAAAAGAAGAGAAGAAGAAGAGAAGAAGAAGAAGAGAAAAAGAAGAAAAGAAAGAGAAGAAGAAGAAAGAAGAAAAGAAAAGAAGAGAAGAAAGAAGAAGAGAAGAGAGAAAGAAGAAGAAAGAGAAGAAGAGAAGAAGAAGAGAAAGAAGAAGAAGAAGAAGAGAAGAAAGAAGAGAAGAAGAAGAAGAAGAAAGAAGAAAGAAGAAAAGAGAAGAAGAAAAGAGAAGAGAAGAAGAAGAAGAGAAAAAGAAGAAGAGAAAGAAGAAAGAGAGAAGAAGAAGAAGAAGAAGAAAGAAGAAGAAGAAGAAGAGAAAAAGAAGAAGAAAAAGAGAAAAGAAGAAGAAGAAGAAGAAAGAAGAAGAAGAAAGGAAGAAGAAAGAAGAAGAAGAGAAGAGAAGAAGAAGAGAGAAGAAGAAGAAGAAAGAAGAAGAAGAAGAGAAGAAGAAGAGAAGAAGAAGAAGAAGAAGAGAAAAGAAGAAGAGAAGAAGAAGAAAGAAGAAGAAAGAAGAGAAGAAGAAGAGAAAGAAAGAAGAAAGAGAGAAGAAAGAAGAGAGAAGAAAGAAGAAAGAGAAAGAAGAGAAGAAAAGAAGAGAAGAAGAAGAAGAAGAAAGAGAGAAGAAGAAGAGAGAAAGAAGAAGAAGAGAAGAAGGAGAAAGAAGAGAAGAAAGAGAAGAGAAGAAAAGAAAGAGAGAGAAGAAGAGAAAGAAGAGAAGAAAGAGAAGAGAGAAGAAGAAGAGAAAAGAAGAAGAAGAAAAAGAGAAAGAAAGAAGAAGAAGAAGAAGAAAGAAGAGAAGAAGAAAGAAAAGAAGAGAAGAGAGAGAAGAAGAGGAAAGAGAAGAAGAAGAAGAAGAAGAGAAGAAGAAGAAGAGAAGAGAGAAAGAAGAAGAAGAAGAAGAAGAAGAAGAAGAAGAAGAAGAAAGAAAGAGAAGAAGAAAGAAGAGAAGACAGAAAGAAAAGAAGAAGAAGAAGAAGAGAAAAGAAGAAGAGAAGAGAGAAAGAAAGAAGAAGAAAGAGAAGAAGAAGAAGAAAGAAGAAAAGAGAAAGAAGAAGAAGAGAAGAGAAGAAGAGAGAAAAGAGAAGAAAGAAGAAGAAGAAGAGAAAGAAGAAGAGAAGAAGAAGAAGAAAGAAGAAAGAGAAGAAGAGAAAGAAGAAGAGAAGAAGAGAAGAAGAAGAAGAAGAAGAAGAGAAGAAGAAAGAGAAGAAAGAAGAGAAGAAAGAAGAGAAGAAGAAGAAGAGAAGAAGAAAGAAGAGAAAGAAGAAGAAGAGAAGGAAGAGAAGAAGAGAGAAGAGAGAAAGAAGAAGAAGAAGAAGAAAAGAAGAAAGGAAGAAGAAGAAGAAAGAAGAAGAAAGAAGAAGAAGAAGAAGAAAGAAGAGAAGAAGAAGAAGAGAAAGAAGAAGAAGAGAAGAAGAAGAAGAAGAAGAGAAGAAGAAGAAGAAGAAGAAGAAAGAGAAGAAGAGAAGAGAAAGAAGAAGAGAGAAGAGAAGAAGAAGAAGAAAGAAGAGAAGAAGAAGAAGAAAGAGAAGAAGAGAAGAAGAAGAAGAAGAAGAAGAGAAGAAGAAGAGAAGAAGAAAAGAAGAAAGAAGAAGAAGAAGAAAGAAAAGAAGAAGAGAAGAAGAGAAGAAAGAAGAAGAAGAGAAAGAAGAAGAAGAAGAAGAGAAGAAAGAAAGAAGAAGAGAAGAAGAAAGAAGAAGAAGAAGAAGAGAAGAGAAGAAGAGAGAAGAGAGAGAAGAAAGAAGAAAGAAGAGAAGAAGAGAAGAAGAAAGAAGAAGAAGAAGAGAAGAAAGAGAAGAAAGAAGAAGAAGAAGAAGAGAAGAAGAAAGAAAGAAGAAGAAGAAGAGAAAGAGAAAGAAGAAGAAGAGAAAGAAAAGAAAGAAGAAAGAAGAAGAAGAAGAAAGAAGAAAGAGAAGAAAGAGA
>JAGXJF010002082.1:45000-57500 GCA_019208055.1 Stipa capillata | reverse complement strand
AAGAAGAAAGAAGAAGAAGAAAAGAAGAAGAGAAGAAGAAAGAAGAAGAAGAAAGAAGAAGAAGAAGAAGAAGAGAAAGAAGAAGAAGAAAGAGAAGAAGAAGAAAGAAGAAGAGAAAGAAGAAAGAAGAAGAAGAAGAAGAAAGAAGAAAGAAGAAAGAAGAAAGAAAGAAGAAGAAGAAGAAGAAAGAAGAAAGAAAAGAAGAAGAAGAAGAAGAAGAAAGAGAAGAAGAAGAGAAAGAAGAAAGAAGAAAGAAGAAGAAGAAGAAGAAAAGAAGAAAGAAGAAGAGAAGAAGAAGAAGAAGAAAGAAAGAAGAAGAAGAAAAGAAGAAGAAAGAAGAAAGAAGAAAGAAGAAGAAGAAGAAGAAGAAGAAAGAAGAAGAAAGAAAAGAAGAAGAAAGAAGAAGAGAAGAAGAAGAAAGAAGAAGAAGAGAAAGAAGAAGAAGAAGAAAGAGAAAGAAGAAAGAAGAGAAAGAAGAAGAAGAAAAGAAGAAGAAGAAGAAAGAAGAAGAAGAGAAGAAGAAGAAAGAAGAAAGAAGAAGAAGAAAGAAGAAGAGAAGAAGAAAGAAAGAAGAAGAAAGAAGAAAGAAGAAAGAAAGAAGAAGAAGAAAGAAGAAAGAAGAAGAAAGAAGAAGAAGAAAGAAGAAGAAGAAGAAAAGAAGAAAGAAGAAAGAAGAAAGAAGAAGAAAGAAGAAGAAAGAAGAAAGAGAAGAAAGAAGAAGAAGAAGAAAGAAAGAAAGAAAGAAGAAGAAGAAAGAAGAAGAAGAAAGAAGAAGAAAGAAGAAGAAGAAAGAAGAAAGAAAAGAAGAAAGAAGAAGAAGAAAGAAGAAAGAAAGAAAGAAGAAGAAAGAAAGAAGAAAAGAAGAAGAAAAGAGAAGAAGAAGAAAGAAAAGAAAGAAGAAGAAAGAAAGAAGAAGAAAAGAAGAAGAAAGAAGAAGAAGAAGAAAGAAGAAGAAAGAGAAAGAAGAAGAAGAAAGAAGAAAGAAAAGAAGAAGAAAAGAAGAAAGAAGAAGAAGAGAAGAAAGAAGAAAGAAAGAAGAAGAAAGAAGAAGAAAGAAGAAAGAAGAAAGAAGAAGAAGAAAAGAAAGAAGAAGAAAGAAGAAGAAGAAGAAAGAAGAAGAAGAAGAAGAAAGAAGAAGAAGAAGAAAGAGAAGAAGAAGAAAAGAAAGAAAGAAAAGAAGAAGAGAAGAAGAAGAAAGAAAGAAGAAGAAGAAAGAAGAAAGAAGAAAGAAGAAGAAGAAGAAAGAAGAAGAAGAAAGAAGAAGAAAGAAGAAGAAGAAAGAAAGAAGAAGAAAAGAAGAAGAAAGAAGAAAGAAGAAGAAGAAGAAGAAGAAAGAGAAGAAGAAGAAGAGAAAGAAGAAAGAAGAAGAGAAGAAAGAAGAAGAAGAAGAAAGAAAGAAGAAGAAAGAGAAGAAGAAAAGAAGAAGAAAGAAGAAAAGAAGAAGAAGAGAAGAAGAAGAAGAAAGAGAAGAAAGAAGAAGAAGAAGAAAGAAGAAAGAGAAGAAGAAGAAGAAGAAAGAAGAAAGAAAGAAGAAAGAAGAAGAAGAAAGAAGAAGAAAGAGAAAGAAAGAAGAAAGAAGAAAAGAAAGAAGAAAGAAGAAGAAAGAAGAAGAAAGAAGAAAGAAAGAAGAAGAAGAAAGAAAGAAAGAAGAAAGAAGAAGAAGAAGAAGAAGAAAGAAGAGAAGAAAGAAGAAGAAGAAAGAAGAAGAAAGAAGAAAGAAAGAAAGAAGAAAGAAGAAGAAAGAAGAAAGAAAGAAAGAAGAAGAGAAGAGAAGAAAGAAGAAAGAAAGAGAAGAAAGAAGAAGAAAGAAGAAAGAAGAGAGAAAGAAAGAAGAAGAGAAGAAGAAAGAAAGAAGAAAGAAGAAGAAAGAAGAAGAAAGAAAGAAGAAAGAAGAAAGAAGAAGAAAGAAGAAGAAAGAAGAAGAAAGAAAGAAAGAAGAAGAAGAAGAAGAAAGAAGAAAGAAGAGAAGAAGAAAAGAAGAGAAAGAGAAGAAGAAGAAAGAAAAGAAGAGAAAGAAAGAAGAAGAAGAAAGAAGAAGAAGAAGAAAGAAAGAAGAGAAGAAGAAAGAAGAAGAAGAAGAGAAAGAAAGAAGAAGAAGAAAGAAGAAGAAAGAAGAAGAAGAAAGAAGAAAGAAGAAGAAAGAAAAAAGAAGAAGAAGAGAAGAAGAAGAAAGAAGAAAGAGAAGAAAGAAGAAGAAGAAAGAGAAAGAAGAAGAAAGAAGAAGAAGAAGAAAGAAGAAAGAAGAAGAAAGAAGAAAGAGAAGAAGAAAGAAGAAGAAGAAGAAAGAAGAAAGAAGAAGAAGAGAAGAAGAAAGAAAGAAGAAGAAGAAGAAAGAAGAAGAAAGAAAAGAAGAAGAAGAAGAAGAAGAAAGAAGAAGAGAAGAAAGAAGAAGAAGAGAAAGAAGAAAGAGAAGAAGAAGAAGAAGAAAGAAGAAGAGAAAGAAAGAAGAAGAGAAGAAGAAAGAAAGAAGAAAGAAGAAGAAGAAAGAAGAAGAAAAGAAGAAAAGAAAGAAGAAGAAAGAAGAGAAGAAAGAAGAAAGAAGAAGAAGAAGAAAGAAGAAGAAAGAAGAAAGAGAAAGAGAAGAAGAAGAAGAAAGAGAAGAAGAAAGAGAAGAAGAAGAAAGAAGAAGAAAGAAGAAGAGAAGAGAAGAAGAAGAGAAGAAGAAAGAAGAAGAAGAAGAAGAAAGAAGAAGAAGAGAAAGAAGAAAGAAGAAGAAGAAGAAAGAAGAAAGAAGAGAAGAAAGAAGAAGAAGAAGAAAGAAGAGAAAGAAGAAGAAAGAAGAAGAGAAGAAGAAGAAAGAAGAAGAAAGAAGAAGAAGAGAAAAGAAAGAAGAAGAAGAAAGAGAAGAAGAAGAAGAAGAAGAAGAAAGAAGAAAGAAGAGAAGAAAGAAGAAGAAGAAAGAAAGAAGAAGAAGAGAAGAGAAGAAGAAAGAAGAAGAAGAGAAGAAGAAGAAGAAGAGAAAGAAGAAGAAGAGAAGAAAGAAGAAGAAGAGAAAGAAAGAAAGAAGAAGAAGAAGAAAGAAAGAAGAAGAAGAAGAAAGAAGAGAAAGAAGAAGAAAGAAGAAGAAGAAGAAAGAAGAAAGAAGAAAGAAGAAAGAAGAAGAAAGAAGAAAGAAAGAAGAGAAGAAGAAGAAGAAAGAAGAAGAAGAAGAGAAGAAGAAAGAAGAAGAAGAAAGAAGAAAGAGAAGAAGAAGAAAGAAGAAGAAGAAGAAGAAGAAGAAAGAAGAAGAAAGAAGAGAAGAAAGAAGAAGAAGAAGAAGAAAGAAAGAAGAAGAAGAAGAGAAGAAAGAAGAAGAAGAAGAAGAAGAAGAAGAGAAGAAGAGAAGAAGAAGAAGAAGAAAAGAAGAAAGAAGAAGAAGAAGAGAAGAAGAAAGAAAGAAGAAGAGAAGAAGAAGAAGAAAGAAGAAAGAAAGAAGAAGAAGAAAGAGAAGAAGAAAGAAAGAAAGAAGAAGAAGAAAGAAAGAAGAAGAAAGAGAAGAAAGAAGAAGAAGAAGAGAAGAGAAGAAGAAGAAAGAAGAAGAAAGAAGAGAAGAAAGAAGAAGAAGAAGAGAAGAAAGAAGAAGAGAAGAAGAAGAGAGAAGAAAGAAGAAGAAAGAAGAAGAAGAAAGAAGAAGAAGAAGAGAAGAAGAAGAAAGAAGAAGAAGAAAGAAGAAGAAAGAAGAGAAGAAGAAGAAGAAAGAGAAGAAGAAGAAGAAGAAAGAAAGAAGAAGAAGAAGAGAAAGAAAGAAGAAGAAAGAAGAAAGAAGAAGAAAGAAGAAGAAGAGAAAGAAGAAAGAAGAAGAAGAAGAAGAAAGAAGAAGAAGAAGAGAAGAAGAAGAAAGAAGAAGAAGAAGAGAAAGAAGAAGAAAGAAAGAAGAAGAAGAAGAAGAAGAGAAGAAGAGAAGAAGAAGAAAGAAAGAAGAAGAAGAGAAGAAGAAAGAAAGAAGAAGAAAGAAAGAAGAAGAAGAGAAGAAAGAAGAAGAAGAAGAAAAGAGAAGAAGAAGAAGAAGAAGAGAAGAAGAGAAGAAAGAAAGAAGAAGAAGAAGAGAAAGAAGAAGAAGAAGAAAGAAGAAAGAAGAAGAAAGAAGAAGAAGAAGAAAGAAGAGAAGAGAGAAGAAGAAGAAAGAGAAGAAGAAGAAGAGAAGAAGAAGAAGAAGAAGAAGAAAGAAGAAGAAGAGAAGAAGAAAGAAGAAAGAAGAAAGAAGAGAAAGAAGAAGAAGAAGAGAAGAAGAGAAAGAAGAAGAAAGAAGAGAAGAAGAAAGAAGAAGAAGAAAGAAGAAGAAAGAAGAAGAAGAAAGAAGAGAAAGAGAAGAAGAAGAAGAAAGAGAGAAGAAAGAAGAAGAAAGAGAAGAAGAAAGAAGAAAGAAAAGAAGAAAGAGAAGAAGAAGAAAGAAGAAGAAAGAAGAAGAAGAAGAAGAGAAGAAGAAGAAGAGAAGAAGAAAGAAGAAGAAGAGAAGAAGAGAAGAGAAGAAAGAAGAAGAGAAAGAAGAAGAAGAAGAGAAGAAGAAAGAAGAAGAGAAGAAGAAAGAAGAAAGAAAGAAGAGAAGAAAGAAGAAGAAGAAGAAGAAGAAAGAGAAAGAGAAAGAAGAAGAAGAAGAAGAAGAAGAAGAAGAAGAGAAGAAGAAAGAAGAAGAAGAAAGAAGAAGAAAGAAGAAGAAGAAGAGAAGAAGAGAAAGAAGAAAAGAAGAAAGAAAGAAGAAGAGAAGAAAGAAGAAGAGAAGAAAAGAAGAAAGAAGAAGAAGAAGAAGAAGAAAGAAGAAGAAGAAAGAAGAAGAAAGAGAAGAAGAAGAGAAAGAAGAAGAAAAGAGAAGAAGAAGAGAAGAAAGAGAAGAAAGAAAGAAGAAAGAAAGAGAAGAAGAAGAGAAGAAGAGAAGAAGAAGAAAGAAGAAGAGAAGAAGAAGAAGAAAGAGAAGAAGAAAGAAAGAAGAAGAAGAGAAAGAAGAAGAAGAAGAGAAAGAAGAAGAAGAAGAAAGAAGAAGAAGAAGAAGAAAGAGAAGAAGAAGAAAGAAGAAGAAGAAAGAAAGAAAGAAGAAGAAGAAGAGAAGAAGAGAAGAAGAAGAAGAAGAAAGAAGAAGAAAAGAAAGAAGAGAAGAAGAAAGAAAGAAGAAGAAGAGAAGAAAGAAGAAGAGAAGAAGAAGAAAGAAGAAGAAAGAGAAGAAAGAAGAGAAGAAGAGAAGAAGAGAAAGAAGAAAGAAGAAAGAAGAAGAAGAAAGAAAGAAGAAGAGAAAGAAGAAGAAGAAAGAAGAGAAGAAGAAAGAGAAGAAGAAGAGAAGAAGAAAGAAGAAGAAGAAAGAAGAGAAGAAGAAGAAGAAGAAAGAGAAGAAAGAAGAAGAAGAAGAGAAGAAAAGAAGAAGAAAGAAAGAAGAAGAAGAAGAAGAGAAAGAAGAAGAAAGAAGAAAGAAGAGAGAAGAAGAGAAAGAAGAAAGAAGAAGAAGAAAGAGAAGAAGAAGAAGAAAGAAGAAGAAGAAAGAAGAAAGAAGAAGAAGAAAGAAGAAGAAAGAAGAAGAGAAGAAAGAAGAAGAAGAAAGAAGAAGAAGAAAGAAGAAGAAGAAGAGAAGAAGAAGAAAGAAGAAAAGAAGAAGAAGAAAGAAGAAGAAGAAGAAGAAGAAGAAGAAAGAAGAAAGAAGAAAGAGAAAGAAGAAGAAGAAGAAAGAAAAGAAGAAGAAAGAAGAAGAAAGAAGAAGAAGAAAGAGAAGAAGAAAGAAGAAGAGAAGAAGAAAGAAGAAGAAGAAAGAAGAAGAAGAAAGAAGAAGAAAGAAGAAGAAAGAGAAGAAAAGAAGAAGAAGAAGAAAGAAGAAGAAGAAGAGAAGAAGAGAAAGAAGAAGAAGAAGAAAGAAAGAAGAAGAGAAAGAAGAAGAAAGAAAGAAGAAGAAGAAAGAAGAAGAAGAAAGAAGAAAGAAAGAAGAAGAAGAAGAAGAGAAGAAGAAGAAAGAAGAAGAAGAAGAAGAAAGAAGAAGAGAAAAGAAGAAGAAAGAAGAAGAAAGAAGAAGAAGAGAAAGAAGAAGAAAGAAAGAAGAAGAGAAGAAAGAGAGAAGAAGAAGAAAGAAGAAGAAGAAAGAAGAAGAAGAAAGAAGAGAAGAAGAAGAAGAAAGAAGAAGAAGAAGAAAGAAGAAGAAGAAAGAAAGAAGAAAGAAAGAGAAGAAAGAGAAAGAAAGAAAGAAGAAGAAGAAAGAAGAAGAGAAGAAAGAAGAAAAGAAGAAGAAGAAGAAAGAAGAAGAAGAAAGAAGAAGAGAAGAAGAAAGAAGAAAGAAGAAGAAGAGAAAGAAGAAGAAGAAGAAAGAGAAGAAGAGAAGAAGAAGAAGAAAGAAGAAGAAGAAAGAAGAAGAAGAAAGAAGAAAGAAAGAAGAAGAAGAAAGAAGAAGAGAAAGAAGAAGAAAGAAGAAGAAAGAAGAGAAAGAAGAAGAAGAAGAAGAAGAAAGAAGAAGAAGAAAGAAGAAGAAGAAAGAAGAAGAAGAAAGAAGAAGAAAGAAGAAAGAAGAAGAAAGAAGAGAAAGAGAAAGAAAGAAGAAGAAGAAAGAGAAGAAGAAGAAGAAGAAAGAAAGAAGAAAGAAGAGAAGAAAGAAGAAGAAGAAAGAAGAAGAAGAAGAAGAAGAGAAAGAGAAGAAAGAAGAAGAAGAAGAAAGAAGAGAAGAAGAAGAAAGAAGAAAGAGAAAGAAGAAGAAAGAAGAGAAGAAGAAGAAGAAAGAAAGAGAAGAAGAAGAAGAAGAAGAAAGAAGAGAAGAAAGAAGAAGAAGAAGAAAGAAGAAGAAGAAGAGAAGAAGAAAGAAGAAGAAAGAAAGAAGAAAGAGAAGAAGAAAGAAGAAGAAGAAGAAAGAAGAAAGAAGAAGAAGAGAAGAAGAAAGAAGAAGAGAAAGAAGAAGAAGAAAGAAGAAGAAAGAAGAGAAGAAGAAGAAAGAAGAAGAAGAAGAAGAGAAAGAGAAGAGAAGAGAAGAAAGAAGAAAAGAAGAAAGAGAAGAGAAGAAGAAGAGAAGAAGAAGAAAGAGAAGAGAAAGAAGAAGAAAGAAAGAAGAAGAAAGAAGAAGAAGAGAAAGAAGAAGAAAGAGAAGAAAGAAGAAAGAGAAGAAGAAGAAGAAGAAGAAGAAGAAGAAGAAAGAGAAGAAAGAAGAAGAAGAAAAGAAGAAGAGAAGAAAGAAGAAGAAGAAGAAAAGAAAGAAGAAGAAGAAGAAGAAGAGAAGAAGAAGAAAGAAGAAGAAGAAGAAGAAGAAGAAAGAAGAGAAGAAAAGAAGAAAAGAAGAGAAGAAGAAGAAGAAGAGAAGAAAGAAGAGAAGAAGAGAAAGAAAAGAAGAAGAAGAGAAGAAGAAGAAAGAAGAAAAGAAGAAGAAGAAAAGAAGAAGAGAAAGAAGAAGAAGAAGAGAAGAAGAAGAAAGAAGAAAAGAAAGAAAAGAAGAAGAAGAAGAAGAGAAGAAGAAGAAAGAAGAAAGAGAAGAAGAAAGAGAAAGAAGAGAAGAAGAAGAAAAGAAGAAGAAGAGAAGAAGAAGAAAGAAAGAAGAGAAAGAAGAAGAAAGAAGAGAGAGAAAGAGAAAGAAAGAGAAGAGAAGAGAAGAGAAAGAAGAGAAGAAGAAAGAAGAGAGAAGAAGAAGAGATAGAAGAGAGAAGAAAGAGGAAGAAGAGAAGAAGAGAAGAAGAAGAAAGAGGAAGAAGAGAAGAAGAAGAAGAAAGAAAGAAGAAAGAGAAAGAGAAGGAGAAGAAAGAAGAAGAGAAGAAAGAAGAGAGACAAAGAAGAAGAGAAGAGAGAGAAAGAGAGAAGAAGAGAAGAGAAGAAGAGAAGAAAGAACAGAAGAAAGAAGAAGAGAAGAGAAGAAAAGAAGAAAAGAAGAAGAAGAAAGAAAGAAAGAAGAGAAGAAGAAAGAAGAGAAGAAGAAAAGAAGAGAAAAGAAGAAGAAGAGAGAAAGAAAGAAAGAAGAAGAAGAGAAGAAGAAAGAGAAAAGAAGAAGAAGAAAGAAAGAAGAGAAAGAAGAAGAGAAAAAGAAGAGAGAAAGAAGAAAGAGAGAGGAAGAGAGAGAAGGAAGAGAAGCGAAAGAAGAAGAGAAGGAAGAGCAAAGAAAAAGAGAAGAGAGAAGAGAAGAAGAAAGAAAGAGAAGAAGAGAAGAGAAGAAGAAGGAGAAGAAAGGAAGAAGAAGAGAAGAAGAAAAGAAAAGAAGAGAGAAAAGAAGAAGAGAAGAAGAGAAAGAAGAAAGAAGAGAGGGAGAAATAGAAAAGAAGAGAAGAAAGAAAAAGAAGAGAGAAGAAGAGAAGAAGAAGGAAGAGAGAAGAGAGAGAAAGAAGAAAGAGAGAAGAAGAGAAAGAAGAAGAGAAAAGAGAAAGAGAGAAGAAGAAGAAGAAGAAGAAGAAGAGAGAGAAGAGAAAGAAGAAGAAGAAAGAAGAAGAGAAGAAGAAAAGAAGAAGAAGAAGAAAAGAAGAGAAGAGAAAAAGAAGAGAAGAAGAAGAAGAAGAAAGAAGAAGAAGAAGAAGAAAGAAGAGAGAAGAGAAGAAGAGAGAAGAGAGAAGAAGGAAGAAGAAGAAAAGAGAGAAGAAGAAAAGAGAGAGAAGAAGAAAGAAGAAGAGAAAAGAGAAGAAGAAGAAAGAAGAGAAGAAGGAGAAGAGAGAAGAAGAGAAGAAGAAAGAAAGAGAGAAAGAGAAGAGAAAAAAGAAAGAAGAGAGAAGAAGAGAAAGAAGAAGGAGAGAAGAGAGAAGAAAAAGAGAGAAAAGAGAGAAAGAAGAAGAAGAAGAAGAAGAAGAATAGAAGAGAGAGAAGAGAAGAAGAATAGAAGAAGAAGAAAGAAGAAAGAAGAAGAAGAAAGAGAGAGAAGAAGAAAGAAGAGAGAAGAAAAGAAGAGAGAAGAGAGAGAAGAGAGAAGAAGAGAAAAAGAAAAAAGGGAGAAGAAGAAAGAAAGAGAAGAGAGAAGAAGAAAGAAAGAGAGAGAGAAGAAGAGAGAAGAAGAAGAGAGAAGGAAGAAGAAGAAGAGAGATAGAAGAGAGAAAGAAGAAGAAGAGAAGAAGAGAGAAGAAGAAGAAGAGAGAAGAAGAAAAGAAAGAAGAAGAGAAGAAGAGAAGAAGAGAGAAGAAGAAGAAGAGAAGAGAAGAGAAGAGAGAAGAAAGAGAAGAAGAAGAAGAAGAAGAGAAGAAGAAAGAAAAGAAGAAGAGAAAAGGAGAAGAAGAAGAGAAGAAGAGAGGAAGAAGAAGAAAGAAGAAGAAGAAGAGAAAGAAGAAGAAGAAGAAAAGAGAGAGAAGAGAAGAGAGAAGACAGAAGAAGAGAAGACAGAAGAAGAAGAAGAGAAGAAAGAAGAGAGAGAAAGAAGAAGAAGAAGAAAGAAGAAGAAAGAAGAAAGAAGAGAAGAAGAAGAGAGAAAGAAGAAGAGAAGAAGAAGAAGAAAGAAGAAGAGAAGAAGAAGAGAAGAGAGAAGGAAGAAGAAAAGAAGAAGAAAGAGAAAAGAAGAGAAGAAAGAAGAAGAGAGAAGAGAAGAAGAAGAAGAAAGAAAGAGAAAGAAGAGAAGAAGAGAAGAAAAAAAGAAGAAGAAGAAGAAAGAAGAGAAGAAGAAGCAGAAGAAGAAGAAGAAAGAAGAAAGAAGAAGGAGAGAAGAAGAGAAAGAAGAAGAGAGAAAGAAGAAAAGAGAGAAGAGAAGAAGAGAAGAGAGAAGAAGAAGAAGAAGAAGAAGAAAGAGAAGAAAGAAGAAGAAGAGAAAGAAGAAGAAAGAAGGAAGAAGAAGAAGAAAGAAGAAGGAAGAGAAGAGAGAAGAAGAGAGAAGAAGAAAGAAAAGAAAAGAGAAAGAAGAAGAAAAGAAAGACAGAAGAAAAGAGAGAGAGAAGAAGGAAGAAAGAAGAGAAAGAAAGAGATGAAGAAGAGAAGAAGAAAGAAGAAAGAAGAAGAGAAGAAGAAAGAAAGAAGAAGAGAGAAGAAGAAGAAGAAGAGTAGAGAGAAGAGAAGAAGGAAAGAAGAAGAAGAAGAAGAGAAGAGAGAAGAAGAAGAAGAGAAGAAGAAGAAGAAGAAGAAGAAGAAGAAGAGAAGAAGAAAGAAGAAAGAAGAGAAGAAGAAAAGAAGAAGAAGAAGAAGAAGAAGAAGAAGAGGAAGAAGAAGAGAAAGAAGAAGAAGAAGAAGAAAGAAGAGAGAAGAAAAGAAGAAGAGAGAAGAAAGAAGAAGAAAGGAAGAAAGAAGAAAAGAAAGGAAGAAGAAAAGGAAGAGAGAGAAAGAAGAAAGAAGAAGAAGAAAGAGAGAAGAAGAGAAGAAAAGAAGAAGAAGAAAGAAGAGGAAGAAGAAGAAGAAAAGAAAGAGAAAAAGAAGAGAAAGAAGAAAGAAAGAAAGAGAAGACGAAGAAGAAGAGAGAAAGAAAGAAGAGAAGAAAAAGAGAAGAAGAAAGAGAAAAGAGAAAGAAGAAGAGAGAAGAGAAGAAGAGAAGAAAGCAAGAGAAGGAAGAGAGAGAGAAGAAGAAGAGAGAAGGAAAAGGAGAGAAAGAGAAGAAGAAGAAGAAGAGAAGAAGGAGAAGAGAGAGAAGAAGAGAAGAAAGAAGGAAGAAGAGAAGAAGAAGGAGAAAAAGAAGAGAGAAAGAGAAGAGAAGAAGAGAAAGAAGAGAGAAGAGAAAGAAAGAAAGAAGAGAGAAGAAGAGAAGAAAGCAAGAAAGAGAGAAGAGAGAAGAGAAGAGAGAAGAGAGAGAAGAGAAGAAGAAAGAGAGAAAGAAGAAAAGAAGAAGAAGAAAGAGAAGAAGAAGAAAGAAGAAGAGAAGAAGAAGAAGAGAAAGAAGAGAGAGAAGAAAGAGAAGAAAGAAGGAAGAAAGAAGAAGAAGAAGAAAGAAGGAGAAGAGAGAAAGAAGAAGAAGAAAGAAAGAAGAGAAGAAAGAAGAAGAAGAAGAAGAAGAAGAAGAAGAAGAGAAGAGAAGAGAAGAGAAGAGAAGAAAGAAGAAGAAAGAAAAGAAGAAAAGAAGAAAGGAACAGAAAAGAAAGAAGGAAAAGAAAAAGAAGAGAGAGAGAAGAAGAAAGAAAAGGAGAAGAGAGAAAGAAGAAAGAAGAAGAAAGAAGAAGAGAAGAGGAAGAAGAAAAGAGAAAGAAGAGAAGAAGAAGAAAGAAGAAGAAGAAGGAGAGAAAAAGAAGAAGAGAAGAGAAGAAGAAGAAAGAAGAAGAGAAGAAAAGAAGAAAGAAGAAAGAAGAGAGAAAGAAGAAGAAAGAGAGAAGAAAGAAAGAGAGAAGAAGAAAGAAGAAAGAAGAGAAGAAGAAGAAGAAGGAGAAAGAGAAGGAAAGAAGAAGAAAGAAGAAGAAGAGGAAGAAGAGAACGAGAGAAGAAGAGAGAGAGAAGAAGAAGGAGAGAAGAAGAAGAAGAAGAAGAAGAGAAGAAGAGAGAAGAAAGAAGAAGAAGAGAGAAAGAAGAGAAAGAGAGAAGAAGAAGGAGAAGGAAAGAAAGAAGAGAGAAAGAAGAAGAAGAAAGAAGAGAAGATAGAAGAAGAGAAGAGAAGAAGAGAGAGAAAGAAGAGAAGAGAAGAAGAAGAAGAAGAAAAGAGAAGAAAAAGAGAAGACAGAGAAGGGAAGAAGAAGAAGAGAAGAAGAAGAAGAACGAGAAAGAAGAAAGAAGAAGAAGAGAAGAAGAAGAAAGAGAAGAAGAAGAAGAGAAGAAGAAGAGAAGAAGAAAGAAGAAGAAGAAGAAGAGAGAAAAGAGAGAAGAAGAAGAAGAGAAGGAAGAAGAAGAGAAGAGAGAGAAGAAAGAGAAGACAAAAGAGAAGAGAAGAGAAGAAGAAGAAAGAAGAAGAGAAGAGAAAGAAAGAAGAGAGAAGAAGAAGAAGAGAGAAGAAGAGAAGAAGAAGAAGAAAGAAAGAAGAGAGAAGGAAGAGAAGAAGAAGAGAGAAGAGAGAAGAAGGAAGAAGAAGAGAGAAGAAAGAAGAGAAGAAGAAGAAGAAGAGAGAAAGAGAAGAAGAAAGAAAGAGAGAAGAAGAAGAGAGAAAGAAGAAGAAGAGAAAGAGGAAGAAGAAGAAGAGAGAGAAGAGAAAGAAGAAGAG
The DNA here is from genome assembly GCA_019208055.1 of Stipa capillata. NCBI lineage: Eukaryota > Viridiplantae > Streptophyta > Magnoliopsida > Poales > Poaceae > Stipa > Stipa capillata. Next base: position 45,565 of record JAGXJF010002082.1, on the reverse strand, counting down.
AAGAAGAAGAAGAGAGAAGAGAAAGAAGAAGAAGAAGAAGAAAAGAAGAAGAAGAGAAGAAGAAAGAGAAGAAGAAGAAGAAGAGAGAAAGAAGAAGAAGAAGAGAAAGAAGAGAGAAGAGAAGAGAAAGAAAGAAGAAGAAGAAGAAAGAAGAAAGAAAGAAGCGAAGAAGAGAGAAAGAGAAGAAGAAGAAGAAGAAAAGATAGGAGAAGAAGAGAAGAAAGAAGAAGAAGAAGAAAGAAAGAAGAAGAAAGAGAAAGAAGAAGAAGAAGAAAAGAGAGAAGAAAGAAGAAGAAAGAAGAGAGAGAAGAAGAAAGAAGAGAAAGAAGGAAGAGAAGAAGAAGAGAAGGAGGAAGAAGAAAGAAAAGAAGAGAGAAGAAGAGAAGAGAAGAAAGAGAAGAAAAGAAGAAAGAAGAAGGAAGAAAGAAAGAAGAAGAAGAAGAAGAAAGAAGAAGAGAGAGGAAGAAGAAGAAGAAGGAAAGAAGAAAAGAAGAAGAGAAGAAGAAGAGAAGAAAGAAGAAGAAAGAAGAAGAAGAGGAAGAAAAGAAGAGAAGAAGAGAAGAAG
>JAGXJF010002082.1:0-40000 GCA_019208055.1 Stipa capillata | reverse complement strand
AGAGAGATAGAGAAGGAAGAAAGAAGAAAGAAGAAGAGAAGAAGAAGAAGAAAGGACAGAAGAGAGAAGAAGAAGAGAGAGAGGAAAGAAGAGAGAAGAGAAGAAGAGAGAAGAAGAAGAAGAAGGAAGAAGAAGAAGAGGAAGAAGAAGAAGAAGAAGACAGAAAGATGAGAAGAAAGAAAAGGAGAGAAGAAGAGAAAGATAGAGAAGAAGAAGAGAGAAAGAGAAGTTTTAGAGGAAAGAAGAGTAGAAAAAAGGAAAAAGAAAGGAAAAGAAGAAGAAGAAGAAAGAAAAGAGAAGAGAAGAAGAGAAAGAAGAATAGAAGAAAGAGAGAGAAGAAAGAAGAAGAGAGAAGAGAAAGAAGAAGAAGAGAGAGAGAAGAGAGAGAGAAGAAGAAGAAGAAGAAGAGAAGAGAAGAGATAGAAGAGAGAAAGAAGAGAGAGAGAGAAAGAAGAAGGAAAGAAGAGAGAAGAAAGAAAGAAGAGAAGAAGAAGAAGAAGAAGAAAGTAGAAGAAGGAAAGAGAGAAGGAGAAGAGAAGAAGAGAAGAGAAGAGAGAGAAGAGAGAAGGAGAAGGAGAAAGAAGAAAGAGAGAAAGAAGAGAGAGAGGAAAGAAGAGAAGAAGAGAGAGAAGAGAGAAGGAAAGAGTAGAGAAGAAAGAAGAAAGAAGAGAAGAAGAAAGGAGAGGAGAAGAGAGAAAAGACAGAAGAGAGAAGAAGAGAAGAAGAAGAAGAAGAAGAAGAAGAAAGAAGAAAGAAGAGAAGAGAGAAGAAGAAGAAAGAGAGAGAAAGAAGAAGAAGAAGAGAGAAGAGAAAGGAGCAAGAGAAGAGCAAAGGAGAAGAAGAAGAAGAGAGAAGGAGAAGAAGCAAGAGAGAAGAGAGAAGAAGAAGAGAAGAGGAGAAAGAAGAAAGAAGAAGAAGAAGAAGAAAGAAGAGAAAGAAGTAAGGAAGAGAGAGAAGAAGAAGAAGAAAGAGAAGAAGAAGAGAAAGGAAGAAGGAGAAGATGAAAGAAAGACGAGAGAAGAAGAGATAGAAGAAGAAAGAAGAAGAAGAAGAGAAGAAGAGAAGAAGACAGGAAGAGAGAAGAAGGAAGATGAGAGAGAAGAGAAGAAAGAAGAGAAGAAGACGAGAAGAGAAGGAGAAGAGAAGAAGAAGGAAAGGAGAAGAAAGAGAAGAGAAGAGAAGAGAAAGAGAGAAGAAGGAGAAGAAGAGAGAAGCAGGAAGAAGAAGAAGAGAGAAAGAAAGAGAAGGAAGAGAAGCAAGAAGAAATGAAGAAGAAGGAAAGACAGAAGAGAGAGAAAGAAGAGAGAAGAGAGAAAGAGAAGAAGAAGAGAAGAGAGAAGAAGAAGAGAAGAAGGAAGAAAGAAAGAGAAGAGAGAGAAGAAAAGAGAAGAAGAAAGAAAGAAAGAAGGAAAAGAAGAAGAGAGAGAGAGGGAGAAAAGAGAGAAGAGAGAAGAGAGAGAAGAAAGAAGAAAGAAGAAGAAGAGAGAAGAAAAGAGAAGAGAAAAGAAGAAGAAAGAAGAAGAGAGAGAAAGAAAAGAAGAAGAGAAGAAAGAGAGAAAGAGAAAGAGAGAAGAAGAAAGGAAGAAGAGAAGAAGAAGAAAGAGGAGAAGAAGAAAGAAGAAAGAAAGAAGAAGAGAAGAAGAGAAGAAAAAGAGAGAGAAGAGAAAGAAAGAGAAGAGAAGAAGAGAAGAAAGAAGAAGAGAAGAAAGAAAGAGAAAGAAGAAGAGAAAGAAGAAGATGAGAAGAAGAAAGAAGAAGAGAGAAGAAGAAGGAAGAGAGAAGAAGAAAGAGAGAAAAGAAGAAGAAGAGAAGAAGAAGAGAAGAAGAAGAAGAAGAGAAAGAGAAGAAGAGAGAAAGAGAAGAAGGAAGAAGAGAAGAGAAGAAGAAGAAGAAGAAAGAGAAAAGAAGAAGAAAGAGAAGAAGAAAGAAGAGAAGAAGAAGAAAGAGAGAGAAAGAAGAAGAAGAAGAGAAAGAAGAAGAAGAAGAGAAAGAGAAGAGAGAAGAAAAGAAGAAGAAAGAAGAAAGAAGAAGAGAGAGAAGAAAGAAAGAAGAAGAGAGAAGAAGGAAGAAGAGAAGAAAGAGAAGAAGAAAGAAGAAAGAGAAGAAGAGAAGAGAAGAAGAAGAAGAGAAGAAGAAAGAAAGAAGAGAAGAAAGAGGAAGAAAGAGAAGAAGAGAAGAAGAGAAGAAGAAGAGAGAAGAGAGAAGAAGGAGAAGAGAAAGAAGAGAAAGAAGAAGAGAAGAAAGAAGAGAAGAAGAGAAGAAGAAGAAGAAGAGAAAAGAAGAGAAGAAAGAAGAAGAAGAGAAAGAAGAAGAAGAGAAGAAGAAGAAGAAGAAGAAGAGAAGAGAAGGAGAAAGAAGAAGAAAGAGAGAAGAAGAAGAGAAGAAAGAAGAGAAAAGAAGAGAGAAGAAGAGAAGAAGAAGAAGAGAAGAGAAAGAAGAAAGAAGAGAAAGAGAAGAAGAGAAAGAAGAAAGAAGAAGAAGAAGAGAAGAAAAGAGAAGAGAAAGAAAAGAAGAGAAGAGAAAGAAGAAGAAGAGAAAAGAAGAAGAAAGAAGAGAAAGAAGAGAAGAAGAAGAAGAAGAAAGAAGAGAGAAGAAGAAGAGAAGAAAGAAGAAGAGAAGAAGAAGAGAAGAGAAGAAAGAAGAAGAAGAAAGAAGAAGAAGAAGAAGAAGAGAAAGAAGAAGAGAGAGAGAAGAAAGAAGAAGAAGAAGAAGAAGAGAAGAAGAAGAGAAGAAGAAGAGAAGAGAGAAAAGAGAAGAGGAAAGAAGAAGAAGAAGAAGAAGAAGAAGAAAGAAAGAAGAGAGAAGAAGAAAAGAGAAGAGAAGAAGAAGAAGAAGAAGAAGAAAGAGAAGAAGAGAGAAGAAAGAAGAAGAAGAAAGAAAGAAGAAAGAAGAAGAGAAGAAGAAGAGAAGAAGAAGAGAAAAGAAGAAAGAAGAAAAGAAGAAGAGAAGAAAGAAGAGAGAAAGAAGAAAGAAAGAAGAGAGAGAAGAAGAAGAGAAGAGAAGAGAAGAAAGAAGAAAGAGAGAAGAAGAGAAGAAGAGAGAAAGAAGAAGAGAAGAAAGAGAAGAGAAGAAAGAAGAAGAAGAAGAAGAAAGAAGAAGAAGAAGAGAAAGAGAAGAAGAAGAAAGAGAAGAAGAAGAAGAAGAAAGAAGAAGAAGAAGAAGAAAGAAGAAGAAGAAGAAAAGAAGAAGAAGAAGAAGAAGAAGAAGAAGAAAGAAGAAGAGAAGAGAAAGAAGAAGAGAAGAAGAAGAAGAAAAGAGAAGAAAGAAAGGAAGAAGAGAAGAAAGAAGAAGAAGAAAGAAGAGAAGAAAGAGAAGAAGAGAGAAGAGAAGAAGAAGAAGAAGAGAAGAAGAAAAGAAGAAGAGAAGAAGAAGAAGAAAGAAGAGAGAAGAAAGAGAAGAGAAGAAGAAGAGAGAGAAGGAGAAGAAGAAGGAAAGAAGAAGAGAGAAGAAGAAGAGAAGAGAGAAGAAGAAAGAGAAGAAGAAGAAAGGAAGAAAGAGAGAAAGAGAAGAGAAGAAGAAGAAGAAGAAGAAGAGAAGAAGAGAGAAAGAAGAAGAAGAGAAAGAGAGAGAAAGAAAGAAGAGAAAGAAGAGAAAGAAGAAGAAGAAGGAAGAAAGAGAAGAAAGAAGAAAAGAGAGAAGGAAGAAGAAGAGAAAGAAGAAGAAGAGAGAAGAAGAAAGAGAAGAAGAGAAGAAGAAGAAAGAAGAAGAGAAGAAAGAAGAGAAGAAAGGAAGAAGAGAAGAGAAGAAGAAAGAAAGAGAAGAGAAGAGAAGAAGAGAAAAGAGAAAAGAGAGAAGAAGAAGAAAGAAAGAAGAAAGAAGAAGAAGAGAGAAAAGAAGAGAAGAAGAGAAGAAAGAAGAAGAAAGAAGAAGAAGAAGAAGAAGAGAAAGAGAGAAGAAAGAAGAAGAGAGAAGAAGAGAAGAAAGAAAAGAAAAGAAAGAAGAAAGAGAGAAGAAGAAAGAAGAAGAAAGAAGAAAGAGAAGAAGAAGAAAGAAGAAGAAGAAGAGAAGAAGAAAGAGAAGAAGAAGAGAAGAGAAGAAGAAGAAAGAAGAAGAAAGAAGAAGAAAGAAGAAGAAGAAGAGAAAGAAAAGAAGAGAGAAGAAAGAAGAAGAAGAAGAAGAAAGAGAAGAGAAGAAGAGAGAAGAGAAAGAAGAAAGAGAAAGAAGAAAGAAGAAGAAAGAAGAGAAGAGAAGAAGAAGAAGAGAAGAAGAAAGAAAGAAGAAGAAGAAGAAAGAAAGAAGAAGAAGAAGAAGAGAAGAAGAAAGAGAAGAAGAGAAGAAAGAGAAAGAAGAGAGAAGAAAGAAAGAGAGAAGAAGAAGAGAAAGAAGAAGAAAGAGAGAAAGAGGAAGAAGAAGAAGAAGAAAGAGGAAGAGAGAAGAGAGAAAGAAGAAGAAAGAAGAAGAAGAGAAGAAAGAAGAAGAGAAGAAAGAGAAAGAAAGAAGAGAGAAGAAGAAGAAGAAGAAGAAGAAGAGAAGAGAAGAAGAAGAAAGAGAAGAAGAGAAGAAAAGAAGAAGAAGAAGAAAGAAGAAGAAGAAAGAAGAGAGAAAGAAGAAGAAGAAGAAAGAGAAGAAGAAGAGAAGAAAGAGAAGAGAGAAAGAAGAAGAAGAAAGGAAGAAAAGAGAGAAGAGAAGAAGAGAAAGAAGAAGAGAAGAAGAAGAAGAGAAAGAAGAGAAGAAGAGAAGAAAGAGAAAGAAGAAGAAGAAGAAAGAGAAGAAGAGAAGAGAAGAAGAGAAAGAGAGAAGAAAGAGAAGAAGAGAAAGAAGAAGAAAGAGAAGAAAAGAAGAAGAAAGAAGAAGAGAAGAGAAGAAGAAAGAAGAAGAAGAAGAAAGAAGAGAAAGAAGAAGAGAAGAAGAAAGAAGAGAAGAAAGAAGAAAGAAGAAGAGAAGAAGAAGAAGAAAGAAGAAGAGAGAGAAAGAAGAGAGAAGAAGAGAAGAAGAAGAAGAAAGAGAGAGAAGAAGAGAAGAAGAGAAGAGAAGAAAGAAGAAAGAAAGAGAGAAAGAAGAAGAAGAAGAAGAAAGAAGAAGAAGAGAAAGAAGAAGAAGAAGAAAGAAGAAAGAAGAAAGAGAGAAGAAAGAAGAGAGAAGAAGAAAAGAAGAGAAAGAAGAAGAGAGAAGAAGAAAGAGAAAGAAGAAGAAGAAGAAGAGAGAAGAAGAGAAGAAAGAAGAGAAGAAGAAGAAAGAAGAAGAAAGAAGAGAAGAAGGAAGAGAAGAGAAGAGAAGAGAAAGAGAAGAAGAGAAGAAGAAAGAAGAAAGAAAGAAGAGAGAAGAAGAAGAAGAGAAGAGAGAAAGAAGAAGAGAAGAAAGAAAGAAAGAAGAAGAAGAAGAAGAAGAGAAGAAGAAGAAGAGAAGAGAAGAAGAAGAAGAAGAGAAGAAAAGAAGGAAGAGAAGAAAGAAGAGAAGAAGAAGAGAAGAAAGAAGAGAAGAAGAAGAGAAGAAGAAAGAAAGAAGAAGAAGAAGAGAAGAGAAAGAAGAAGAGAAGAAGAGAGAAGAGAAGAAGAAAGAAGAAGAGAAGAGAAGAAGAGAAGAAGAAGAGAAGAGAAGAAGAAGAAGAGAAAGAGAAAGAAGAAGAAGAAGAAGAAGAAAGAAGAAAGAAGAGAAGAAGAAAGAAGAAGAGAAGAGAGAGAAGAAGAAGAGAGAAAGAAGAAGAAAAGAAAGAAAGAAGAAGAAAAGAGAAAGAAGAAGAGAAGAAGAAGAGAAGAAGAAGAAGAAGAAAGAGAAGAGAAGAGAGAAGAAGAAGAAGAAGAAAGAAGAAGAGAAGAAGAAGAAGAAAGAAGAAGAGAAGAAGAAGAAAGAAGAAGAAGAAGAGAAGAAAGAAGAAGAGAAGAAGAAGAGAAGAAAGAAGAAGAGAGAAGAGAAGAAAGAAGAAGAAGAGAAGAAAGAAGAAGAGAGAAAGAAGAAGAGAAGAAGAAGAAGAAAGAAGAAGAGAAGAGAAAGAAGAAGAAGAGAGAAGAAGAAAGAGAAGAAGAGAAGAGAAGAAGAGAGAGAAGAAGAGAAGAAGAAGAAGAAAGAAGAGAGAAGAAGAAAGAAGAGAGAAGAGAAGAAAGAAGAAGAAGAGAAGAAGAAGAGAAAGAAGAAGAAGAGAAGAAAGAAGAAGAGAAGAGAGAAAGAAGAAGAAGAGAAGAAGAAGAAAGAGAGAAAGAAGAAAGAGAGAAGAGAAGAGAAAGAAAGAAAGAAGAAGAGAAAGAAGAAGAAGAAGAAGAAAGAAGAAGAAGAAGAGAAAGAAGAAGAAAGAAGAAGAGAAGAAGAGAAGAAGAAGAAAGAGAAGAGAGAAGAAGAAAGAGAAGAAGAGAAAGAGAAAGAAGAGAAAGAAGAGAAGAAAGAGAAAGAAGAAGAGAGAAGAAGAAGAGAAGAGAAGAGAAGAAGAAGAAGAGAAGAAGAAGAAGAAAAGAGAAGAAGAAGAAAGAAGAGAAGAGAAGAAGAGAAAGAAGAAGAAGAAGAGAAGAAAGAAGAAGAGAGAGAAGAGAAGAAGAGAAGAAGAAAAGAAGAAAGAAAGAGAAGAAAGAGAAGAAGAGAAGAAGAAGAAGAGAGAAGAAGAGAAGAAGAAAGAAGAGAAAGAAAGAAGAAGAAAGAAGAAAAGAGAAGAGAAAGAAGAAGAGAAGAAGAAAGAGAAAGAAGAAAGAAGAGAGAAGAAGAAAGAAGAAGAAAGAAGAGAGAGAAGAAGAGAGAAGAAGAAGAAGAAGAGAAGAAAAGAAGAAGAAGAGAAGAAGAGAAGAGAGAAAGAGAGAAGAAGAAGAAGAAGAGAAGAGAGAAGAAAGAAGAAGAAGAGAAGAAAGAGAGAGAAGAAGAAAGAAGAGAGAAGAGAAAAGAAGAAGAAAGAAGAAGAAGGAAGAAAGAAGAGAAGAAGAAGAAGAAGAGAAGAAGAAGAAGAAAGAGAAGAAGAAGAAGAAGAGAAGAAAGAAGAAGAGAAGAAAGAGAGAGAAAGAGAAGAAGAAGAGAAAGAAGAGAAGAAGAAAGAGAGAAGAGAAGAAGAGAAGAGAAGAAAGAAAGAAAGAAAGAAGAGAAGAAGAAAGAGAGAAGAAGAGAGAAGAGAAAGAAGAAAAGAAGAGAAAGAAGAAGAGAAGAAGAAGAGAAGAGAGAAGAAGAAGAGAGAGAAGAAGAGAAAGAAGAAGGAGAAGAAGAAGAAGAGAAGAAGAGAAAGAGAGAGAAAGAAAGAAAGAAGAAGAAGGAAGAAAGAAGAAGAGAGAAGAAGAAGAAGAAAGAGAAGAAGAAAGAAGAGAAGAGAAGAAGAAGAAAGAAGAAGAGAGAAGAAGAAGAGAAGAGAAAGAAGAAGAAGAGAGAAGAAGAAAGAAGAAGAAGAAGAAAGAGAAGAAGAAGAAAGAGAGAGAAGAAAGAAGAAGAGAAGAAGAAGAGAAGAAGAAGAGAAGAGAGAAGAAGAAAGAAAGAGAAGAAGAAGAAGAGAAGAAGAAGAAGAGAAGAAGAAGAAAGAAGAAGAAAGAAGAAGAAGAAGAAAGAAGAAGAAGAAGAAGAAGAAAGAAGAGAAAGAAGAAGAAGAGAGAAGAAGAAAGAAGAAAGAGAAGAAGAAGAAAGAAGAAGAAGAAGAAGAAGAGAAGAAAGAGAAGAAGAGAAGAAGAAGAGAGAAAGAAAGAAGAAGAAGAGAGAAGAGAAGAAGAAAGAAGAAGAAGAAGAAGAAGAAGAAGAAAGAGAAAGAAGAGAAGAAGAAAGAGAGAAGAAGAAGAAAGAAGAGAAGAAGAAAGAAGAAGAGAAGAGAGAAGAAGAAAGAAGAGAAAGAGAAGAAGAAAGAAGAGAAGAAGAAGAAGAAAGAAGAGAAGAGAAGAAGAAAGAAGAAAGAAGAGAAGAAGAAGAGAAGAAAGAAGAGAAGAAGAAGAAAGAGAAGAAAGAAGAAAAGAGAAAGAAGAGAAGAGAAGAAGAAGAAGAAGAGAAGAAGAAGAAGAAGAAGAAAGAGAAGAAGAAGAGAAGAAAGAAGAGAAGAAGAAAGAAGAAAGAGAAGAAGAAGAAAAGAAGAGAGAAGAAGAAGAAAGAAAGAAGAGAAGAAAAGAAGAAGAGAAGAAGAAGAAGAAGAAGAGAGAAGAAAGAAGAAGAAAGAAGAAGAAAGAAGAAAGAAGAAGAGAAGAGAGAAGAGAAGAAGAAGAGAAGAGAAGAAGAAGAAGAAGAAGAGAAGAAGAGAAGAAGAAGAGAAGAAAGAAGAGAAAGAAGAAGAAGAAGAAGAAGAGAAGAAGAGAAGAAGAAGAGAAGAAGAAGAAGAAGAGAAGAGAGAAGAGAAAGAAGAAGAAGAGAAGAGAAGAAGAAGAAGAAAGAAGAAGAAGAAGAAAGAAGAAAGAGAAGAAGAGAAAGAAGAAGAAAGAAGAAAGAGAAGAAGAGAAGAAGAAGAAGAAAGAGAAGAGAAGAAGAGAGAAAGAAGAAGAAGAAGAAAAGAAGAAGGAAGAAGAGAAGAAGAAAGAAGAGAAGAAGAGAAGAAGAGAAGAGAAGAGAAAGAAAGAAGAAGAGAAGAAGAAAGAAGAAGAGAAAGAAAAGAAGAAGAGAAAGAAGAAGAGAAGAAGAAGAAGGAAGAAGAGAAGAAGAGAAGAAGAAGAAGAGAAAGAAAGAAGAAGAGAAGAAGAGAAGAGAAAGAAGAGAGAAGAAGAAGAAGAAGAAGAGAAGAAGAAAGAGAAAGAGAAGAAGAAGAGAAGAAGAAAGAAGAAGAAGAAGAGAGAAGAGAAGAGAAGAAGAAAGAAGAGAGAAGAAGAGAAAGAAGAAGAAGAAGAGAGAAGAAGAAGAAGAAGAAGAGAAAAGAGAAGAAGAAGAAAGAAGAAGAGAAGAGAGAAAGAAGAAGAAAGAAGAAGAAGAAGAAAGAAAGAAGAGAGAAAGAAGAAGAAGAGAAGAAGAGAGAAGAAGAAAGAAGAAGAGAGAAGAAGAGAAGAAAGAAGAAGAGAAGAGAAGAAAGAGAAGAAGAAGAAAGAAGAGAAAGAAGAAGAAGAAAGAGAGAAGAAGAGAAAGAAGAAGAAGAAGAAGAAGAAAGAAGAGAAAGAAGAAGAAGAGAAGAGAGAAGAGAAGAAGAAGAAGAAAGAAGAGAAGAAGAAGAGAAGAGAGAAAGAAGAAGAAGAAGAAGAAAGAAGAAGAAAGAAGAAGAAGAAAGAAGAAGAGAAGAAGAAGAAAGAGAAGAAGAAGAGAAAGAGAGAAGAAGAAAGAAGAGAGAGAAGAAGAAGAAGAAAGAGAAAGAAGAAGAAGAAGAGAAGAGAAGAAGAAAGAAGAAGAAGAGAGAAGAAGAAGAGAGAGAAGAAAGAAGAGAAGAAGAGAAGAGAAGAAGAAGAGAAGAAGAAAGAAGAGAAGAAGAAGAAGAAGAGAAGAAAGAAGAGAAGAAGAAGAAGAAGAAGAAGAGAAAGAAAGAGAAAGAAAAGAAGAAGAAGAGAAAGAAGAAAGAAGAAGAAGAAGAAGAAGAGAAGAAAGAAGAGAAGAAGAAAGAAGAAGAAGAGAGAAAGAGAGAAGAAGAAGAAAGAAGAAGAGAGAAAGAAGAAGAAGAGAAGAAGAAGAAGAAGAAGAAGAAGAGAGAAGAAAGAAAGAAGAAGAGAGAGAAAGAAGAAGAAAAGAAGAAGAGAAGAAGAAAAGAAGAAGAAAGAAGAAGAAGAAGAGAAAGAAGAAGAAAGAAGAAAGAAGAGAAGAAGAAGAAGAGAAGAAGAAAGAGAAGAAGAAGAGAAGAGAAGAGAGAAGAGAAGAAGAAAGAAGAAGAAGAAGAAGAAGAGAAGAAGAGAGAAAGAAGAAAGAGAAGAAGAGAAAGAAGAAGAAAGAGAAGAAGAGAAGAGAAGAGAAAGAAGAAGAAGAAGAGAAGAAGAGAAGAGAAGAAGAAAGAAGAAGAAGAGAGAGAAGAAGAAGAGAAGAAGAAGAGAAGAAGAGAAGAAGAAAGAAAGAAGAAGAAGAAGAGAAGAAGAAGAAGAGAAAGAGAGAGAAGAAGAAGAAAGAAGAAGAAGGAGAAGAAGAAGAAAGAAAGAAGAGAGAGAAGAAAGAGAAGAAAGAGAAAGAGAAGAAGAGAAGAGAAGAAGAAGAAGAAGAAAGAAGAAGAAGAAGAAGAAAGAAGAGAAGAAGAAGAAGAAGAAGAAGAAGAAAGAAAGAAAGAAGAAGAAGAAGAGAGAAGAAAGAGAAGAAGAAGAAGAAGAAGAAGAGAAGAAGAAAGAAGAAGAAGAGAAGAAGAAGAAGAAGAAGAAGAGAAAGAGAGAGAAGAAAGAAGAAGAGAAAGAAAGAAGAAGAAGGAGAAGAGAAGAAAGAAAGAAAGAAGAAGAGAAGAAGAAAGAAGAGAAGAAGAGAAAGAAGAAGAGAAGAAAGAAGGAAGAAGAAAGAGAGAAGAGAAGAAGAAGAAAGAAGAGAAGAGAAGAAGAAGAAAAGAGAAGAGAAGAGAAGAAGAAGAAGAGAAGGAAAGAAGAAGAAGAAAGAAGAGAAAGAAGAAGAGAAAGAAAGAAGAAGAAGAAGAAGAAGAAAGAAGAGAAGAAGAAGAGAAGAGAAGAAAAGAGAAGAAGAGAAGAAAGAAGAAGAGAAGAGAGAAGAAGAAGAGAAGAGAAGAAGAAAGAAGAAAGAAGAGAAGAAGAAGAAGAAGAAGAAGAGAGAAGAAGAGAAGAAGAAAGAAGAGAAGAGAAAGAAGAGAAAGAAGAGAAGAAGAGAAGAAAGGAAGAGAAGAGAAAGAAGAGAAAGAGAAGAGAAGAGAAGAGAGAGAAGAAGAAGAAAGAGAGAGAGAGAGAAGAAGAAAGAGAGAAGAAGAGAAGAGAAGAGAAAGAAAGAGAAGAAGAGAAGAAGAAGAAGAGAAAGAAGAAGAAGAGAAGAAGAGAAGAAGAAGAAAGAAGAAGAAGAGAAAAGAGAAGAAGAAGAAGAAAGAAGAAGAAGAAAGAGAAGAGAAGAAGAAGAGAAGAAAGAAGAAGAAGAGAAGAAGAAGAGAAGAAGGAAGAGAGAAGAAAGAGAAGAAGAGAAGAAGAGAAAGAAGAAGAAGAGAAGAAAGAAAGAGAAGAAAGAAGAGAAGAAGAGAGAAGAAGAAAGAAGAAGAAGAAGAAAGAAGAAAGAAGAAGAAGGAAGAAGAGAAAGAGAGAGAAGAAAGAAGAAAGGAAGAAAGAAGAGAAGAGAAGAGAGAAGAAGAGAAGAAAGAGAAGAAGAAGAAGAGAGAAAAGAAAGAAGAAGAGAAGAAGAGAAGAAGAAGGAGAGAAAGAAGAAGAAGAAGAGAGAAGAAGAAGAAGAAGAGAAGAGAGAAAGAAGAAGAAAGAAGAAAGAAGAGAAGAAGAAGAAGAAGAAGAAAGAAGAAGAAGAAGAAGGAAGAAAGAAGAAGAGAAGAGAAGAAGAAAGAAAGAGAAGAAGGAAGAAGAAGAAAGAAGAAGAAGAAGAGAAGAAAGAAGAAGAAGAAGAGAAGAGAAAGAAGAGAAGAGAAGAAGAAGGAAGAGAGAAAGAGGAAAGAAGAGAAAGAAGAAGAAGGAAGAAGAAGAAGAAAGAAGAGAAGAAGAGAAGAAGAAAGAAAGAAGAAGAAGAGAAGAAAGAAAGAAGAAGAAGAAAGAGAAGAAAGAGAAGAAGGAAGAAGAAGAAAGAAGAAAGAGAAGAGAAGAAGAAGAAGAGGAAGAAGAAAGAAGAGAAGAAAGAAGAAAGAAGAAGAAAGAAGAAGAAGAAGAGAGAAGAAGAAGAAAGAAGAAAAGAAAGAAGAAGAGAAAGAAAGAAGAAGAAGAAGAGAAAGAAGAAGAAGAAGAAAGAAGAGAAGAAAGGAAGAAGAAGAAGAAGAGAAGAAGAAGAAAAGAAGAAAGAAAGAAAGAAGAAGAGAGAAAGAAGAAGAAAGAAGAAAGAAGAGAAGAAGAAAGAGAGAAGAGAAGAAAGAAGAAGAGAAAGAGAGAAGAAAGAAGAAGAAGAAGAAGAAGGAGAAGAAGAAGAAGAAAGAGAAAGAAGAAAGAAGAGAAGAAGAAGAAAGAGAAGAAGAAAGAGAGAAGAAGAAAGAAGAAGAAGAAGAGAAAAGAAGAGAAGAAGAAGAAGAAGAAGAGAGAAAGAAGAAGAAGAGAGAAAAGAAGAAGAAGAAGAAGAAGAAAGAAGAAGAAAGAAGAAGAAAGAGAAGAAGAAGAGAAAGAGAAGAAGAAAGAAGAGAAGAAAGAAGAGAGAAGAAGAAAGAGAAGAAGAAAGAGAAGAAGAGAAGAAGAAGAAGAAGAAAGAGAAAGAGAAGAAAGAGAAAGAAAGAAGAAAAGAAGAAGAAGAAGAAGAAAGAGAGAAAGAAGAAAGAGAAAGAAGAAGGAAGAAGAAGAAAGAGAAGAAAAGAAGAAGAAAGAAAGAAAAAGAAAAGAGAAGAGAGAGAAGAGAAGAAGAAGAAGAAGAAGAGAGAAGAAAAGAAGAAGAAGAAGAAGAAAGAAGAAAGAAGAAGAGAAGAAAAGGAAGAAGAAGAAGAAGAAGAAAGAAGAAGAAAGAAGAGAAGAAGAAAGAAGAAGAGAAAGAAGAGAAGAAGAGAAAAGAGAAAGAAGAAGAAGAAGAGAAGAGAAGAAGAAAGAAGAAAAGAAGAGAAAGGAAGAAGAAGAGAAGAAGAAAAGAAGAAAAGAGAGAAGAAGAAAGAAGAAAGAAGAAGAAAGAAAAGAAGAAGAAGAAGAGAGAAGAAGGAAAGAGAGAAGAAGAAGAAAGAAGAAGAAGAAGAGAGAAAAGAAGAGAGAAAGAAAGAAAGAAGAAGAAAAGAAAGAGAAGAAGAAGAAGAAGAAAGAAGAAGAAAGAAGAAAGAAGAGAGAAGGGAGAAGAAGAAAGAAAGAAGAAGAAGAGAAGAGAAGAAAAGAAGAAAGAGAAGAAGAGAAGAAGAGGAAGAAGAAGGAAAGAAAAGAGAGAGAAGAAGAAGAAGAAAGAAGAGAAGAAGAAAGAGAAGAAGAGAGAAAGAAGAAGAGAAGAAGAAGAGAAGAAAAGAAGAAGAAGAAGAAGAGAAGAAGAAGGAGAGAAGAAAGAAGAGAAGAAGAGAAAGAAGAGAAGAAGAAAGAAGAAAGAAAGAAGAGAAGAAGAAGAAAAGAAGAAAAGAAGAGAAGAAGAAGAAGAAGAAGAAGAGAAAGAAGAAGAAAGAAGAAAAGAAGAGAAAGAAAGAAGAGAAAGAGAAAGAAGAAGAAGAAAAGAAGAGAAGAGAAGAAGAGAAGAAGAGAAAGAAAGAAGAAGAAGAAGAGAAGAAAGAAAGAAGAAAGAAGAAGAAGAGAAGAAGAAGAAGAAGAAAGAAGAAAAGAGAAGAAGAGAAGAAAGGAGAAAAAGAGAAAGAAGAAGAAAGAAGAAAGAAGAAGAAGAAAGAAGAGAAAAGAAGAAAGAAGAAAGAAGAGAAGAAGAAAAGAAGAAAGAAGAAGAAGAAGAAGAAAAGAAGAAGAGAAGAAGAAGAAAGAAAGAAGAAGAGAAAGAAGAAGAAGAAGAGAGAAGAAAGGAAAGAAGAAAGGGAAGAAGAGAAGAAGAAAGAGAAGAAAGAGAGAAAAGAGAGAAGAAGAAAGAAGAAAGAAGAGAAAGAAGAAGAGAAAAGAAGAAAAGAAGAAGAAGAAAAGAAGAAGAAGAGAGAAAAAGAAAGAAGAAGAGAAAGAAGAAGAGAGAGAGAAGAGAAGAAGAAAGAAAAAAGAAGAAGAAGAAGAAGAAGAAAGAGAAGAGAAAGAGAAGAAGAAGAAAGGAAGAAAGAAGAAGAGAGAAGAAAGAAAGAAGAAAGAAGAAAGAGAAAGAAGAAGAAGAAGAAAAGAAGAAGAGGAGAAGAGAAAGAAGAGAAGAAAAGAAGAAGAAGGAAAGAAAGAAGAAGAAGAGAAGAAGGAAGAAGAGAAAAGAAAAGAAGAAAGAAGAAAAGAAGAAGAGAAGAAAGAAGAAGAAGAGAAGAAAAGAGAAGAAAGAAGAGAAGAAAGAAGAAGAAGAGAAGAGAAAGAGAAAGAAAGAGAAGAAGAGAAAGAAGAAGAGAAGAAGAAGAAGAAGAAAGGAGAAGAAAGAAGAAGAAAAAGAAGAAGAAGAAGAAGAAAGGAAAGAAGAGAAGAAAGAAGAAGAAGAAAAGAAGAAGAGAAGAAGAAAGAAAAGAGAAGAAGGAAAGAGAAAGAGAAGAAGAAAGAAAGAAGAAGAAAGAAGAGAAAAGAAAGAAGAAGAAGAAAAGAAGAAAGAGAAGAGAGAAGAGGAAGAAGAAGAAGAGAAAGAGGAGAAAGAGAAAGAAAGAAGAAGAAAGAAGAAGAAGAAAGAAGAAAGAAAGAAGAAGAAAAGAAAGGAAGAAAGAAAGAGGAAAAAGACGAAAGAAGAAGAAGAAGAAAGAAGAAAGAAGAAAGGAAAAGAAGAAAGAAGAAAGAAGAGAAGAGAAAGAAGAAAGAGAGAGAAGAGAAAGAAGAAGAAGAAAAGAAGAAGAAGGAAGAAGAAGAGAAAGAGAAGAAGAAGAAAGAAGAAAGAAGAAGAAGAGAGAAGAAGAGAAAGAAAGAAGAAGAAAGAAGAAGAAAGAGAAGAGAAGAAAGAAGGAGAAAGAAGAAAGAAAGAAGAAAAGAAGAAAGAGAAGAAGAAGAAAGAAGAAGAAGAGAAGAAGAAAGAAGAAGAAGAAAGAAGAGGAGAAGAGAAAGAAGGAGAAGAAAAGAAAGAAGAAGAAGAGAAAGAAAGAAGAAAGAAGAAGAGAAGAAGAAAGAGAGAGAGAAAGGAAGAGAAGAGAAGAAGAAGAAGAAGAAAGAAAGAAAGAAGAAAGAGAAGAAGGAAAAGAGAAGAAAAGAAGAAGAAGAAGAAGAGAGAAAAGAAGAAGAAAGGAAGAAAGAAGAAGAAAGAAAGAGAAAGAAGAAGAAAAAAGGAAAGAAGAAAGAAGAGAAGAAGAAGAAAAGAAGAAAGAGAAAGCGAAAGAAGAAAAGAAGAAGAAAGAAGAGGGAAGAAAGAAGAAAGAAAGAAGAAAGAAGAAGGAAAAGAAGAAGAAGAGAGAAGAAGAAAGAAAGGAAGAAGAAAGAAGAAAAGAAAGAAGAAAGAGAAGAAAGAGAAAGAAGAAAAGAAGAAAGAAAGAAGAAGAAAGAAGAGAAGAAAGAAGAAGAAGAGAAGAAAGAAGAAGAAAGAAAGAAGAGAAAGAAGAAAAGAAAGAGAAGAGAGAAAAGAGAAGAAGAAGAGGAGAAGAAAGAAAGAGAGAAGAAGAAGAAAGAGAAGAAGAAAGAAGAAGAAGAAGAGAAAGAGAAGAAGAGAAGAGAAAGAAGAAAGAGGAAGAGAAAGAAGAAGAAAGAAGAGAGAGAAAGAAGAAGAAAGAAGAAGAAGAAAAGAAGAAGAAGGAAAGAAGAAAGAAGAAAGAAGAAAGAAGAGAGAGAAAGAAAAGAAAGAAAGAGAGAAGAGAAAGAAGAGAAGAAAAGAAGAAAGAAGGAGAAAGAAGAAAGAAGGAAGAAAACGAAGAAGAAAGAAGAAGAAGAAGAGAGAGAGAAGAAGAAGAAAGAAGAAGAAAGGAGAGAAGAAGAGAAGAAGGAAGAAGAAAGAGAAGAAGAAAGAAGAGAAAGAAAAGAAAGAAGAAGAAGAGAAGAAAAAGAAGAAAGGAAGAAGAAAGAAGAAGAAGAAGAAAAGAAGAGAAAGGAAAGAGAAGAAAGAAAGAAGAGAAGAAAGAGAAGAAGAGAAGGAAGAAAAGAAGGGAGAAGAAGAAAGAAGAGAGAAAGAAAGAAGAAAGAAGAAGAGAAAGAAGAAGAAAGAGAAGAAGAAAAGAGAAGAAGAAGAGAAAGAAGAAGAAGGAAAAGAGAGAAAGAAGAAGAAGAAAGAAGAAGAAGAAGAAGAAGAAGAAAGGAGAAGAAAGAAAGAAGAGAAGAGAAGAAGAAAAGAGAAGAAGAAGAAAGAAGAGAAAGAAGAAAGAGAAAGAAGAGGAAAAGAAGAGAAGAGAGAAGAAGAGAGAAGAGAAAGAAAAGAAAGAAAGAAGAGGAAGAAAGAAGAAAGAAGAAAAGAGAGAAAGAGAAGAAGAAGAAAAGAAGAAGGAAGAAGGAAGAAAGAGAGGAAAAAGAGAGAGAGAAGGAAAGAAGAAGAGAGAAAAGGAAGAAAAGAAAGAAAGAGAAGAGAAAGAAGAAGAAGAAGAGAAGAAGAGGAAAGAAGAAGAAAGAAGAAAGAAGAAAGAAAAGAAGAGAGAAGAAGAAGAGAAGAAAGAGAAGAGAGGAAAGAAAGGAGAAGAAGGAAAGAAAGAGAAAAGAAGGAAGAAAGAAGAAGAGAAAGAGAAAAAGAAAGAGAGAAGAAGAAAGAAAGAAGAAAGAAGAAGAAGAAGAGAAGAAGAAGAGAAAGAAAGAGAAGAAAGAAGAAGAAAGAAGAAAGAAAGAAAGAAGGAAAGAAAGAAGAAGGAGAAGAAGAAGAGAGAGAAAGAAGAAGAAGAAAGAAGAAAGAGAAGAGAAAGAGAGAAGAAGAGAAGAAAGAGAAGAAGAGAAGAAAAAGAAGAAGAAGAAAAGAAGAAGAAAGAAGAAGAAAAGAAGAAGAGAAGGAGAAGAAAGAGAAGAGAAAGGAAGAAGAGAGAAAGAGAAGAAGAAAGAGAGAGAAAAGAGAAGGAAAAGAAGAAGAAGAAAGAAGAAGAAGAGAAGAAAGAAAAAGAAGAAGAAGAAAGGAAAAGAAGAAGAAAAGAAGAAGAAAGAAAGAAAGAAGAAAGAGAGAAAAAGAAAGAAGAAAGAAGAGAAAGAAAAGAAGAGAAAAAGAGAAAGAGAAGAAGAAAGAGAAGAAGAAAAGAAGAAGAAAGAAAGAGAGAGAAAGAGAAGAAGAAAGGAAGAAAGAGAAAGAAGAGAAAGAAAGAAAGAAGGAAAGAGAGAAGAAAGAAGAAGAAAGAAGAAGAAGAGAAAGAAGAAAGGAAGAAAGAGAAGAAGAGAGAAGAAGAAGAAGGAAAAGAAGAAGAAGAAGGAAAGAGAAGAAGAGAAGAAAGAAGGAAGAGAAAGAAGAAGAAGGAAAGAAAAGAAGAAAGAAGAGAAAGAGGAAGAAGAGAAGAAGAAAAGAGGAGAGAGAGGAAGGAAGAAGAAAGAAAGGAGAAGAGAGAAAGAAGGAAGAAGAAGAAAAGAGAAGAAGAGAAGAAGAGGAAGAAAGAAGAGAAGAGAAGAAGGAAGAGAAGAAGGAAAGAGAGAAAGAGAGAAAGAAAGAAGAAAAAGAAGAAGAAAAGAAGAAGAAGAGAAGAAGAGAAGAGAAAAGAAAGAAGAAAAGAAGAAGAAAGAAGAGAGAGAAAAGAAGAAAGAAGAAAGAAGAAGAAGGAAGAGAAGAAAGAGAAGGAAGAGAGAAGAGAAAGAGAAAAAGAAGAAGAAGAGAGAAAGAAGAAAGGAAGGAAGAAGAAGAAGAAGAAAGAAGAAGAGAGAGAAGAGAAAGAGAAGAAAAGAGAAGAAGAGAAGAAGAAAAGAAGAGAAGAAGAAGAGAGAAGGGAAGAAGAAAAAGAAAAGAAGAGAAGAAGAAAGAAGAGAGAAAGAAGAAGGAGAAGAAGAAGAAAGAAAGAAGAGAAGGAAGAAGAAGGAGGAAGAAAGAAAGAAGAAAGAAAGAGAAGAAAAGAAGAAAGAAGAAAGAAAGAAGAAGAAAGGAGAAAGAAAGAAAGAAGAAGAAGAAGAAGAGAAGAAGAGGAAAGAAGAAGAGAGAGAAGAGAAGAAGAGAAGAGAGAAGGGAGAAGAAAAGAGAGAGAAGAGAAGAAAAGAAGAGAAGAAGAAAGAGAAAGAAGAAGAAAGATAGAAGAAAGAGAAGAAAGAAGAGAGAAGAAAGAAGAAAGAAAGAAAGAAGAAGAGAAGAAGAAAGAAGAAGAAGAAGGAGAAGAGAAGAAGAAGAAGGAGAAAGAAGAAGGAAGGAGAAAGAAGAGAAGAAGAGAAGAAGAGAAAGAAAGAAAGAAAAGAAGAAGAAGAGAAGAAGGAGAAGAAGAAGAAGAAAGAGAGGAAAGAAAAGAAAGAAGAAAGAGAAGAAAGGAAAGAAAAGAAAGAGAAAGAAGGAAGAAAGAGGAAGAAGAAGGAAGAAGAAGAAGAGAAGGAGAGAAGAAAAGAAAGAGAAGAAGAGAAGAAAGAAGAAGAAAGGAAGAAGAGAAGAAAAAAAGAAAGAGAAGAAGAAAAAGAGAAGAAAGAGAAGAAGAAGAGAGAGAAAGAAGAAGAAGGAGAAGAAGAAGGGAAGAGAGAAGAAGAGAAGAAGAAGAAGAAAAAAAAAGAGAAGAAAGAAGAAAGACTCCTCTCACTCCCCCCTCTCCTCACCTCCCCTTCTCCTCACCTCCTCCTCCCCTCTCCTCCCCTTCCTTCCCTCCCTTCCTCCTCCTCCCCTCCTCCTCCTCCTCCTCCTCCTCCTCCTCTCTTCTCCTCTTCTCCCCCCCTCTCCTTCCTACTCCCTCTCTCCTCCTCCTCCTCCTCCTCCTCCTTCTCTCCCCTCCTCCCTCCCATCCTCCCCTCCTCCTCCTCTCCTCTCCTTCTCTCCTCCTCCTCTCTTCCTATCCTCCTCCTCCTCCCCTTCCTCCTCCTCCTACTCTCTCCTCCTCCCTCCCTCCTCCTCCTCTCCTCCTCCTCCTCCTCCTCTCCTCCTCCTCCTTTCTCCTCCTCCTCCTCCTCCTCCTCCTCCTCCCTCCTCCTCCTCCCCTCCTCCCTCCTCCTCCTCTCCTCCTCCTCCCCTTCTTCTCCTCCCCTCCTCCTCCTCCCCTCTCCTCCTCCTCCTTCCCCTCTCTCCTCCTCTCTACTCCTCCCTCCTCCTCCTCCCCTCCTCCCTCCTTCTCTCCTCCCTCCTCCTCCTCTCTTCCTCCCTCCTCCTCTCCTCCTCTCCCTCCTCTCCTCCTCCTCCCTCTCCTCCTTCTCTCCTCCTCTCTCCCTCCCCTTCCCTTCCTCCTCCTCCCTCCCTCTCCTCCTCTCTCTCCTCCTCTCCCTCCTCCCCTCCTCCTCCTCTCCTCCTCTCCCCTCTCCTTCCTCTCCCTCCTCTTCCCTCTCTCCTCCTCCTTCCTCCTCTCCCTCTCCTCTCCTCCCCTCTCTCCTCCCCTCTCTCCTACTCTCCTCCCTCCTCCCTCCTCTCTCCTCCCTCCTCTCCTCCTCCTCCTCCTCTCCTCCCCCTCTCCTCTCCTTCCTCTCCTCCTCCTCTCCTCTCTCCACCTCTCTTCCTCCTCCTCCTCCTTCTCCTCTCTCCTCCTCCTCCTCCTATTCTCCCCTACTCCTCTTCTCTTCCTCTTCTCCTCTCTCCTACTCCCTCCTCTCCTCATACTCCTTCCTCCTCCCTCCTCCTCCCTCCTCCTCCCCTCCTCCTCCTCCTCCTCTCCCCTCCTCTCTCCTCTCCTTCCTCCTCATCCCCTCACCCTCCTCCTCCTCCTACTCTTCCTCCCTCCTCCTCCTTTCTCCTCCTATCCTCCTCCCTCCTCCTCCTCCTCCTACTCCTCCTCCTCTCCCTTCCTCCCTCTCCTCTCTCCTACCTCCTCCTCCCCTTTCTCTCTCCTCCTCCCAGAAGAGAAGAGAAGAAGGAAGAAGAAGAAAGAAGAGAGGAAGGAAGAAGAAGAGAAGGAAGAAAAAGAGAAGAGAAGAAGAAGAAGAGAGAAGGAAGAAGAAAGAAGAAAAGAAAGAAGAAGAGAAGAAGAAGAAGGAAGAAGAAGGAACGAAGAAGGAAGAAGGAAAAGAAGAAAGAAGAAGAGAAGAGAAGAAGAGAAGAAGAAGAGAAGAAGAAGAAGAAAGAAGAGAGAGAAAGAAGAAGAGAAGAAAGAAGAGAAGAAGAAGAAGAAAGAGAAGAAGAAGAAGAAGAAGAGAAGAAGAGAAAGAAGAAGAAGAAGAGAAGAAAGAAAGAAGAAAGAAGAGAAAAGAGAAGAGAGAAAGAAAAGAAGAGAAAGAGAGAAGAAGAAGAGAAGAAAGAGAAGAAAGAAGAGAGAAGAAGAAAGAAGAAAGAGAGAAGAGAAGAAGAAGAAGAAGAAGAAGAAAGAGAAGAAAAAAGAAGAAAGAAGAGAAGAAGAAGAAGAAGAAGAAGAAGAAAGAGAAGAAGAAGAGAGAAAGAGAAGAGAAGAAGAAGAGAAGAAGAAGAAAGAGAAAGGAGAAGAAGAAGAGAAGAGAGAGAAAGAAAAGAAGAAAGAAGAGAAGAAGGAAGAAGAAAGAGAGAAGAAAAGAAAGAAGAGAAGAAGAAGAAAGAAGAGAGAAGAAAGAAGAAGGAAAAGAAGAAGAAAAGAGAAGAAAGAAGAGAAGAAGAAGAAGAGAAGAAAGAAGAGAGAAAGAAGAAGGAGAGAAAGAGAAGAGAAGAAGAAGAAAGAAGAAGAAGAAAGAGAAGAGAAGAAAGAAGAAGAAAGAAGAAGAGAAGAAAGAGAAAGAAGAAGAAGAAGAGAGAAGAAAGAGAAGAAAGAGAAGAGAAGAAGAAGAAGAAAAGAAAGAAGAAGAAGAAAGAAGAGAAGAGAAGAAAGAAGAAGAAGAAAGAGAAGAAGAGAGAAGAGAAAGAAAAGAAGAAGAAAGAAGAAGAAGAAAGAAGAAGAAAGAGAAGAAGAAAGAAGAAGAAAAGAAGAGAGAAAGAAGAGAAGAGAAGAAGAAGAGAAGAAGAAGAAGAAAGAAGAGAGAAGAAGAAAGAAAAGAGAAGAGAAAGAAGAAGAAGGAAGAGAAAGAAGAAAGAAAGAAGAAGAAGAAGAAAAGAAGAGAAGAAGAAGAAGAAGGAAAGAAGGAAGAAGAAGAAGAAAGAAGAGAGAAAGAAGGAAGAAGAAGAAAGAGAAGAAGAGAAAGAGAAAAGAAGAAGAAGAAGAGAAAAGAGAGAAGAAGAAGAAGAAAAGAAGAAGAAGAAGAGAAAAGAAGAAGAAGAAAGAAGAAGAAAGAAAGAAAAGAGAAGAAGAAGAAAGAAGAGAGAAGAGAAGAGAAGAGAAAGAAGAAGAAGAAGAAGAAAGAAGAAGAGGAAGAAGAAGAGAAGAAGAAGAAGAAAGAAGAAGAAGAAAGAAGAAGAAAGAAGAGAAGAAGAGAAGAAGAGAAAGAAGGAAAGAGAGAAAAGAAGAAGAAGAAAGAAGAGAAGAGAAGAAAGAAGAAAAGAAGAAAAGAAGAAGAAGAAGAAAGAGAGAAGAGAAGAAGAGAAGAAGAAAGAAGAAGAAGAAGAGAAGAGAGAGGAAAGAAGAAAGAAGAGAAAGAAGAAGAAAGAAAAGAAGAAGAGAAGAGAAAGAAAGAAGGAAAAGAAGAAGAAGAAGAAGAAGAAGAGAAGAAGAAGAGAAAGAAGAGAAGAAGAAGAAAGAAGAAGAAGAAGAGAAGAAGAGAAGAAGAGAAGAAGAAGAAGAGAAGAAGAGAGAAGAAAGAGAGAAAGAGAAGAAGAAGAAGAGAAGAAGAGAGAAAGAAGAAGAGAAAGAAGAAGAAGAAAGAAGAAGAGAAGAAGAAAAGAAGAGAGAAGAAGAAAGAAGAAGAGAGAGAAGAAGAAAGAAGAAGAGAGAAAAGAAGGAGAAAAGAAAGAGAGAAGAAAGAAGAAGAAAGAAGAAGAAAAGGAAAGAAGAGAAGAAGAAGAAGAAGAAGAGAAGAAGAGAAGAAGAAGAAGAGAAAAGAGAAGAAAGAAGAAGAAAGAAGAAGAAGAAGAAGAAGAAGAAAGAGAAGAAGAAGAAGAAGAAGAAAGAAGAAGAAGAGAAGAAAGAAGAAGAAGAAAGAGAGAAGAAGAAGAAGAAAAGAGAAGAAGAGAAGAAGAAGAAGAAAGAAAGAGAGAAGAAGAAAGAAGAAGAAGAGAAAGAGAGAAGAAGAAAAAGAGAAGAAGAAGAAAGAAGAAAGAAGAAGAAAAGAAAAGAGAAGAGAAGAAGAAAGAAGAAGAGAAGAGAAAGAAGAAGAGAGAAGAAAGAAGAGAAGAAGAAGAAGAGAAGAAGAAGAAGAGAAAGAAGAAGAAGAAGAAGAAGAAGAAAGAGAGAAGAAGAAAGAAAGAGAAAGAAGAAGAAGAAGAAAGAGAAGAGAAGAAGAAGAAGAAGAAGAGAAGAGAAGAAGAAAGAGAGAAGAAGAAGAAAGAGAGAAGAAAAGAAGAGAAAGAAGAAGAAGAAAGAAGAAGAGAAAGAAAGAAGAGAAGAAGAAGAAGAGAAGAGAAGAAGAAAGAAGAAAGAAAGAGAAGAAGAAGAGAAGAAGAAAGAAGAAAAGAAGAAGAAGAGAAGAGAAGAAGAGAGAAGAAGAAAGAAAGAGAGAAGAAGAAGAGAGAAAGAAAGAAAGAAGAAGAGAGAAGAAGAAGAGAAGAAGAAGAAGAAGAAGAGAAGAAGAGAAGAAGAAGAAGAGAGAAGAAAGAAGAAGAAGAAGAAAGAGAAAGAAAGAAGAAGAAGAAGAGAAAGAGAGAGAAGAGAAGAAAAGAAGAAGAGAAGAAGAAGAAGAAAGAGAAGAAGAAGAAAGAAGAAAGAAAGAAGAAAGAAGAAGAAGAAGAAGAAGAAGAAGAGAAGAAGAAGAGAAGAAAGAAAGAAGAAGAAGAGAAAGAAGAGAAAGAAGAAGAAGAAAGAAGAAGAAGAGAAGAAGAAGAAGAAGAAAGAGAAGAGAAGAAGAAGAGAAGAAAGAGAAAGAGAAGAAGAGAGAAGAAAGAAGAAGAAGAGAAGAAGAGAAGAAGAAGAGAAGAAGAAGAAGAAGAAAGAAAGAAAGAAGAAGAAGAGAGAAGAAGAAAGAGAAGAAGAAGAGAAGAAGAAGAAGAAGAAAGAAAAGAAAGAGAGAAGAAGAAGAAGAAGAGAGAAAGAAGAAGAAGAAAAGGAAGAAGAAGAAAAGAAGAAAGAAAGAAGAAAGAAGAAAGAGAAGAAGAAAGAAGAAGAAGAAAGAGAGAGAAAGAGAAGAAGAAGAAAAGAAGAAGAGAAGAAGAAGGAAAGAAGAAGAGAAGAAGAAGAAGAAGAGAAGAAAGAAGAGAAGAGAGAAGAAGAAAGAAGAAGAAGAAGAGAGAAGAGAAGAAGAGAAGAAAGAGAAGAAGAAGAGAAGAAAGAGAAAGAAGAAGAAGAGAAAGAAGAAGAAAGAGAAAGAAGAAGAGAAGAGAAGAAGAAAGAAGAAAGAAGAGAGAAGAAAGAAGAAAAGAGAAAGAAGAAAGAGAAGAAGAAGAGAAGAAAGAAGAAGAGAAGAAGAAAGAAAGAGAGAAGAAAGAAGAAGAAGAAGAAGAGAAGAAGAGAAGAAGAAGAAGAAGAAGAAGAAGAGAGAAGAAGAAGAAAGAAGAAGAAGAAGAGAAGAGAAGAGAAGAAGAAGGAAGAAGAAGAAGAAGGAAGAAAGAAGAAAGAGAAGAAGAAGAAGAAGGAGAAGAAGAAGAGAGAAAGAAGAAAGAAAGAAGAAGAAAGAAGAAGAAGAAGAAGAGAAAGAAGAAGAAGGAAGAAAAGAGAAGAAGAAGAAAGAGAAGAAGAGAAAGAAGAAGAAAGAAGAAGAAGAAGAGAAAGAAGAAAAGAGAAGAAGAAGAAGAGAGAAGAAGAAAGAAGAAAGAGAAGAAGAAGAGAAGAAGAGGAGAGAAGAAGAGAAGAAGAGAAGAAGAAGAAGGAAGAGAGAAGAAGAAGAAGAGAGAAGAAGAAAGAAGAGAGAAGAAGAAGAAAGAAGAAGAAGAGAAGAAGAAAGAAAGAAGAAGAAGAAGAAGAGAGAAAAGAAGAAGAGAAAGAAGAAGAAGAAGAAGAGAAGAAGAAGAAGAGAAAAGAGAAGAAAGAAAGAAGAGAGAAGAAGAAGAAGAGAGAAGAAAGAAGAGAAGAAGAAGAAGAGAGAAGAAGAAGAAAGAGAAGAGAGAGAAGAAGAGAAGAAGAAGAAAGAAAAGAGAAGAAGAAGAAGGAAGAAGAAGAAAGAAGAAGAAGAAGAAGAAAGAAGAAGAAGAAGAAGAGAAGAGAAGAGGAAAGAAGAAGAAGAAAGAAGAAGAAGAAAGAAGAAAGAGAAGAAGAAGAGAGAAGAAGAGAAAGGAAGAAGAGAAGAAAAGAAGAGAAGAGAAAGAGAAGAAGAAGAGAGAAGAAGAAGAAGAGAAGGAAGAGAGAAGAGAAGAAAGAGAAGAAAGAAGAAAGAGAGAAGAAGAGAAGAGAGAAGAAGAAAGAGAAGAAGAAAGAAAGAAGAAGAAGAGAAAGAGAAAGAGAAGAGAGAAGAAGAAGAGAAGAAGAGAGAAGAAGAAGAGAGAAGAAGAGAAAGAAGAAGAAGGAAGAAGAAGAAGAAGAAAGAAAGAAGAAAAAGAGAGAAGAGAAGAAGAAGAAGAAGAAAGAAGAAAGAAGAAGAGAAGAGAAGAAGAAGAAGAAGAGGAAGAAGAGAGAAGAAGAAAGAAGAAGAAAGAAGAAGAAGAGAGAGAGAAGAAGAAAGAGAAGAAGAGAAGAGAAGAAGAAGAAAGAAGAAGAAGAAGAAAAGAGAAGAAAGAAGAAGAGAAGAGAAAGAAGAAGAGAAGAAGAAGAAGAGAAGAAGAAGAAGAAGAAGAGAAGAAGAAGAGAAGAGAAGAGAGAGAAGAAGAGAAAGAAGAAGAAAGAAGAGAAGAAAGAGAAGAAGAAGAAGAAGAGAAGGAGAAGAAAGAGAAGAAGAGAGAAGAAGAAGAAGAAGAAGAAAGAAGAAGAGAAGAAGAAGAAGAAGAGAAGAGAGAAGAAGAAGAAGAAGAGAAAGAAAGAAGAAGAAAAGAGAAGAAGAGAGAAGAGAGAAGAAGAAAGAGAAGAAAAGAAGAAAGAAGAAGAGAAGAAGAAGAAGAAGAAGAAGAAGAAAGAGAAAGAAAGAAGAGAAGAAGAAGAGAGAAAAGAAGAAGAGAGAAGAAGAAGAAAGAAGAGAGAAGAGAAGAAGAAGAAAGAGAAGAAGAAGAAGAAAAGAGAAGAAGAAGAAGAGAAGAAAGAGAAAGAAGAGAAGAAGAGAAAGAAAGAAGAGAGAGAAGAAAGAGAAAGAAAGAGGAAGAAAGAAGAGAAGAAGAAAGAAGAAAAGAAGAAGAAAAGAAGAAGAAGAAGAAAGAAAAGAAGAAAGAAGAAGAAGAAAGAGAAGAAGAAGAAGAAGAGAGAAGAAAGAGAAGAAGAAGAAAAGAAGAGGGAGAAGAGAAGAAGAAGAAGAAGAAGAGAGAGAAGAAGAAGAAGAAGAAGAAGAAGAAGAAGAAAAGAGAAGAAGAAGAGAGAGAAGAGAGAAAGAGAAGAAGAGAAGAAGAAGAGAAGAGAGAAGAAAGAAGAGAAGAAGAGAAGAAGAAAAGAAGAGGAAGAGAGAAGACAGAGAAGAAGGAAGAGAGAAGATAGAGAAGAAGCAAGAGAGAGATAGAGAGAGAAGAGGAAGAGAGAGAAGAGAGACAGAGAATAGAGACAGAGAAGAGAGACGAGAAGAGAAGAAGAAAGAAGAAGGAAGAGGAGAGGAAAGAAGAGAAGAGATAGGAAGAGACGAAGAGCGAGCGAAGAAGAAGAACGGACAGAGAGAGAGAGAGAGAAGAGAAGAGACGGACGAAAGAGAGAGAAGAGAAGAGTAAAAGAGATGGAATGAAGAATGAGAGAAAGAGAAGAGACGAAGGAGAGAAGAGGAGAGAAGAAGAGAAGAAGCGAGAAGAGAGGAGAAAGAGAAAGTAGAGAAGAAGGAGAGAAGAGGGAATAGAAGAGAGATCGAAGACTTGGCGAGAAATGAGAGAGAAGAAGGAGAAGAAGAAAGACGAAGAAGACAGAAGAAGAGAAGAACAGAGAAGACAGAAGAAGAAAGAAGAGAAAGAGCGAGAGAGAGGCAAGAAAGAGGAAAGAGAAAGAAGAAGAGAGAGAGAAGAAGAAGAAGAAGAGAGAAGGAGAAAGAAGAAGAAGAAGAAGAAGAGAAGAGAAAGAAGAAGAAGAAAGAAGAAGAAGAAGAAGAAAGAGAATGAAGAAAGAAAGGAGAAGAAGAAGAAGAAGAGAAGAAGAAGAAGAAGAAAGGAAGAGAGAGAGAAAGACGAGAAAGAGAAAGAAGAAGAAAAGAAGAAAGACAGAAGAAGAAGAAAGAAAGAAGAAAAAGAAAGAGAAAGAAAGAAGAAGAGAAGAAAAGAAGAAGAAGAAGAGAAGAGAAAGAAGAGAAGAAGAAAGAGAAGAAGGAGAGAAAAGAGAAGAGAAGAAAGAAGGAAGAGAAAGACGAAGAGAGAAAAGAAGAGAAGAAGAAGAAGAAAGAAGAGAGAAGAAGAAGAGAAGAAGAGAAGAGAAGAAGAGGAGAAGAAGAGAAGAGAAGAGAAAGAAGAGAAAGAAGACAGAAAGAAGAAAGAAGAAGAAGAAGAAGAAAAGAAAAGAGAAGAAAGAAGAAAAGAAGAAGAAAGAAGAGAAAAGAAGAAAAGAAGAAGAAGAAAGAAGAAGAAAGAAAAGAAGAAGAAAGAAGAAGAAGAAGAAAGAAGAAAGAGAAAAGAAGAAGAAAGAAGAAAGAAGAAGAAGAAAGAAGAAGAAAGAGAAGAAGAAAGAGAAGAAGAAAGAAGAAGAAAGAGAAGAAGAGAGAAGAAGAAAGAAGAAAGAAGAGAAAGAAGAAGAAAGAAGAAGAAGAGAAGAAAAGAAGAAGAAAGAAAGAAGAGAAAGAAGAAGAGAAAGAAAGAGAAAGAAGAAAGAAAGAAGAAGAAGAGAAGAAGAGAAAGAAGAAGAAAAGAAGAAAGAAGAAGAAAGAAGAAGAGAGAAGAAGAAAGAAGAAAGAGAAGAAGAAGAGAAAGAAGAAGAAAGAAGAAGAAAGAAGAAGAAGAAAGAAGAAGAAGAGAAAGAAGAGAAGAAGAAAGAAGAAGAAGAAAGAGAAAGAAGAAGAAGAGAAAAGAAGAAGAAAGAAAGAAGAAAAGAAGAAGAAGAAGAAGAGAAGAAAGAAGAAGAAGAGAAGAGAAGAAAAGAAGAAGAAAGAGAGAAGAGAAGAAAAGAAGAGAAGAAAAGAAGAAAGAGAAGAAGAAGAGAAGAAAAGAAGAAGAGAGAAAGAAGAGAAAAGAGAAGAAAAGAAAGAAGAGAAAAGAGAAGAAGAAAGAAAGAGAAAGAAGAAGAGAGAAAGAAGAAGAAGAAGAAGAGAAAGAAGAAGAAGAGAAAGAAGAAAGAGAAGAAGAAGAAAAGAAAGAAGAAGAAGAAGAAAGAAGAAGAGAGAAAGAAGAAGAAAAGAAGAAGAAAGAAGAAAGAAGAAGAAGAAGAAGAAAGAAAAGAAGAAGAAGAAAGAAGAAGAAGAAAGAAAGAAGAGAAGAAGAAGAAGAGAAGAAGAAGAAGAGAAGAGAAAGAGAAGAAGAAGAAAGAAGAAGAAGAGAAAGAAAGAAGAAGAAGAGAAAGAAGAAGAAAGAAGAAAAGAAGAAGAAAGAAGAGAAAGAGAAAGAAGAAGAAGAAAGAAGAAAAGAAGAAGAAGAGAAGAAAGAAGAAAGAAGAGAAAGAAGAAAGAAAGAAGAAAGAAGAAGAAAGAAAGAAGAAGAAGAAAAGAAAGAAGAAGAAGAGAAAGAAGAAGAAGAAAGAAGAAAGAAGAAGAAAGAAGAAAAGAAGAGAAAGAAGAAGAAGAGAAAGAAGAGAGAAAGAAGAAAGAGAAGAAGAGAAAGAAGAAAGAGAAGAAAGAAGAAGAAGAGAGAAGAAGAAGAAAGAAAAGAGAAGAAGAAGAAGAAGAAGAAGAGAAAGAAGAAAGAAGAGAGAAGAAAGAAGAAAGAGAAGAAGAAGAAGAAAGAAGAAGAAGAAGAAAGAAGAAAGAAGAAGAGAAGAAAGAAGAAAAGAAGAAGAAGAAAGAGAAGAAGAAGAAGAAGAGAAGAAAGAAGAAAGAGAAGAAGAAGAGAAGAAGAAAGAGAAGAAGAAGAAAGAAGAAGAAGAAAAGAAGAGAAAGAGAAAGAAGAAGAAAGAAGAAGAAGAAGAAAGAGAAGAAGAGAAGAAGAAAGAGAGAAGAAAGAAGAGAAAAGAAGAAGAAAGAAGAAGAAGAGAAGAAGAAGAAGAAGAGAAAGAGAAGAAGAAGAAAGAAGAAGAAGAAAGAAGAGAAAGAAAAGAAGAAAAGAGAAGAAGAAAGAAGAAGAAAAGAAGAGAAGAAGAAAGAAGAAAAGAAGAAGAAAG
This sequence comes from Stipa capillata, assembly GCA_019208055.1. Classification (NCBI taxonomy): domain Eukaryota; kingdom Viridiplantae; phylum Streptophyta; class Magnoliopsida; order Poales; family Poaceae; genus Stipa; species Stipa capillata. The sequence continues at coordinate 12,375 of JAGXJF010002082.1, read as the reverse complement.
AAGAAGAAGAGAAGAGAAAGAGAAGAAGAAGAAAAGAAGAAAGAAGAGAAAGAAGAAGAGAGAAGAAGAAGAAGAAGAAAGAGAAGAAGAGAAGAAGAAGAGAAAGAAAAAGAGAAGAAGAAGAAGAAGAAGAGAAGAAAGAAGAAGAAGAGAAAGAAGAGAAGAAGAAGAAAGAAAGAAGAAGAAGAAGAAGAAAGAAGAAGAAGAAGAAGAAGAAGAAGAAAGAAGAAAGAAGAAGAAGAAAGAAGAAGAGAAGAGAGAAAGAAGAAGAAGAAGAAAGAAGAAGAAAGAAGAAGAAGAAAGAAGAAGAAGAAGAGAAAAGAAGAAGAAAGAGAAGAAGAGAGAAAGAAGAAGAAAGAGAAGAAGAAGAAGAAAGAAGAAGAGAAGAGAAGAAGAAAGAAGAAGAAGAGAAGAAGAGAAGAAGAAGAAGAAGAGAAGAAGAAAGAAGAGAAGAAGAAAGAAGAAAGAAGAAGAAGAAAGAAGAAGAAAGAGAAGAAAGAAGAAAGAAGAAAGAGAAGAAGAAGAAGAAAGAAGAAGAAGAAAGAAGAAAGAAAGAGAAGAAGAAAGAAAGAAGAAAGAAGAAAGAAGAAGAAAGAGAGAAGAAGAAGAAAGAAGAAGAAAGAAGAAGAAGAGAAAGAAGAAAGAAGAGAAGAGAAGAAGAAAGAAGAAGAAGAAAGAAGAGAAGAAGAGAAGAAGAAGAAGAAGAAAGAAGAGAAGAAGAAAGAAGAGAAGAAAGAGAAGAAGAAGAGAAGAAGAAAGAAGAAGAAGAAAGAAGAAGAAAGAAGAAAGAAGAAGAAGAAGAAAGAAGAAGAAGAAGAAAGAGAAAGAAGAAGAAGAAGAGAAAGAAAAGAAGAAGAGAAAGAGAAGAAGAGAAGAAAAGAAGAAGAAGAGAGAAGAGAAAGAAGAAGAGAAAGAAGAAGAAGAAGAAGAAGAAAGAAGAAGAAAGAGAAGAAAGAAGAAGAAGAAAGAAGAAGAAAAGAGAAGAAGAAGAAGAAGAAGAAGAAGAAAGAAAGAAGAAGAAGAGAAAGAAAGAAGAAGAAAGAAGAAGAGAAGAAAGAAAGAAAGAAGAAGAAGAAAGAAGAAAGAAGAGAAGAAGAAAGAGAAGAAGAAGAAGAAGAAAGAAGAAAGAAGAGAAGAGAAGAAGAGAGAAGAAGAAAAGAAAGAAGAGAAGAAAGAAAGAGAAAGAAGAAGAAAGAAAAGAAGAAGAAGAAGAAGAAGAAAGAGAGAAGAAGAAAGAAGAAGAAGAAAGAAGAAGAAAGAAGAGAAGAAGAAGAAGAAAGAGAAAGAAAGAAGAAGAGAAGAAGAAGAAGAGAGAAAGAAAGAAGAGAAGAAGAAGAAGAAGAAGAAGAAAAGAAAGAAGAGAAGAAGAAGAAGAAAGAAGAAGAAAGAAAGAGAAGAAGAAAGAAGAAGAAAGAGAAAGAAGAAGAGAAAAGAAGAAAGAAGAAGAAAGAAGAAAAGAGAGAAGAAGAAGAAGAGAAGAAGAAAGAAGAAAAGAAGAGAAAGAAGAAGAAGAGAAAGAAGAAGAAAGAAGAAAAGAGAAGAAGAAGAAAGAGAAAGAAGAAGAGAAAGAAGAAGAAGAAGAAGAGAAAGAGAAGAAGAAGAAAGAAGAAGAAGAAAAGAAGAAAGAGAGAAGAAGAAGAAGAAGAAGAAGAAGAGAAGAAGAAGAAGAAGAAAGAGAAAGAAGAGAAAGAAGAAAGAAGAAAGAAAAGAAGAAGAAGAAGAAGAGAAAGAAAAGAGAAGAAAGAAGAAGAGAAAGAAGAAGAAGAAAGAGAAGAAGAAGAAAGAGAAGAAAGAAGAGAAGAAAGAAGAAGAAAGAAAGAAAGAAGAAAGAAGAAGAAGAAGAAGAAAGAAGAAGAAGAAAGAAAGAAGAAGAAGAAGAAGAAGAGAAGAAGAAAGAAAGAAGAGAAGAAGAAGAGAAAGAAAGAGAAGAAGAAGAAAGAGAAGAAGAAGAAGAAGAAGAAGAAGAGAAAGAAGAAAGAAGAAGAAGAAGAAAGAAGAAGAGAAGAAGAAGAAAGAAAAGAAGAGAAGAAGAGAAGAGAAAGAAGAAGAAGAGAAAGAAAGAAGAAGAAAGAAGAAAGAAGAAGAAGAGAAGAAGAAGAAGAAAGAAGAAGAAAGAAGAGAAGAAGAAGAAGAGAAAGAAGAAGAAGAAGAGAAGAAAGAAGAAGAAGAAGAAAAGAAGAAAAGAAGAAGAGAAGAAGAAGAAGAAGAGAAGAAAGAAAGAAGAAGAAGAAGAAGAGAAAGAAGAAGAAGAAAGAGAAGAAAAGAAGAAGAGAAGAAGAAGAGAAAGAAAGAGAAGAAAGAGAAGAAGAAGAAGAGAAGAAGAAAGAAGAAGAAGAAGAGAAAAGAAGAAAGAAGAAGAGAAGAAGAAAAGAAGAAGAGAAAGAAGAAGAAAGAAGAGAGAAGAAAGAAGAAAGAAGAAAGAAGAAGAAGAAGAAGAAGAAGAAGAAGAAAGAAAGAAGAAGAAGAAAGAGAAGAAGAAGAAAGAAGAAGAAAGAAGAAGAAAGAAGAAGAAAGAAAGAAGAAGAAGAAGAGAAAGAAGAGAAGAAGAAGAAGAGAAGAGAAAGAAGAAGAAGAGAAGAAGAAGAGAAAGAAGAAGAGAAGAAGAAGAAGAAAGAAAGAAGAAGAAGAAGAAGAAAGAAGAAGAGAGAAGAAGAAAAGAGAAGAAGAAAGAAGAAGAAGAAAGAAAGAAGAAGAAGAAGAAAGAAGAAAGAGAAGAGAAGAAGAAGAGAAGAAGAAGAAAGAAAGAAGAAGAAAGAGAAGAAGAGAAGAAAGAAGAAGAAGAAAAGAAAGAAGAAAGAGAAAGAAGAGAAGAAGAAGAGAAGAAGAAGAAGAAGAAAGAGAAAGAAGAAGAGAAGAAGAAGAAAGAAGAAAGAGAAGAAGAAAGAAGAGAAGAAGAAGAAAGAAGAAGAAAGAAGAGAAGAAGAAAGAAGAAGAAAGAGAAGAAAGAAGAGAAGAAGAAGAGAAGAAAGAAAGAGAAAGAAGAAAGAAGAAGAAGAGAAAGAAGAAGAGAAGAAGAAGAAGAAAGAAGAAGAAAGAAGAAGAAAGAAGAAAGAGAAGAGAAGAGAAGAAAGAAGAAAGAAGAAGAAGAAGAGAAAGAAGAAGAAGAAGAAAGAAGAAAGAAGAAGAGAAAGAAGAAGAAGAAAGAAGAAGAAAGAAGAAAAGAAGAAGAGAAGAAGAAAGAAGAGAAAAGAAGAGAAGAAGAAGAAGAAGAAAGAAGAAGAAGAAAGAAGAAGAAGAAAAGAGAAGAAGAAGAAGAAAGAGAAAAGAAGAAGAAGAAGAAGAGAAAGAAGAAAGAGAAGAAGAAGAGAAAGAAGAAGAAGAAAGAAGAAGAAAGAAGAAGAGAAGAGAAAGAAGAAGAAGAAAGAAGAAGAAGAAAGAAAGAAAGAAGAAGAAGAAGAAAGAGAAGAAGAAGAAGAAGAAGAGAAGAAGAAAGAAAAGAGAAGAAGAAGAGAAGAAGAAAGAAGAAGAAGAAGAGAAGAAAGAAGAAGAAGAGAAGAAGAGAAAGAAGAAGAAGAAAGAGAAAGAAGAAGAAGAGAAGAAGAGAAGAGAAAAGAAGAAGAAGAAGAAAGAAAGAAGAAGAAGAGAAAGAAGAGAAGAAGAAGAAGAAGAAGAGAAGAAGAGAAGAAGAAGAAGAAAGAAGAAAAGAGAAAGAAGAAGAAAGAGAAGAGAAGAGAGAAAAGAAGAAGAAGAGAAGAAGAAGAAGAGAGAAGAGAAGAAGAAGAAGAAGAAGAAAAGAAGAAGAAGAAGAAGAGAAAGAAGAAGAAGAAGAAGAAAGAGAAGAAGAAGAAGAAAGAAGAAGAAAGAAGAGAAGAAGAAGAAAGAAGAAAGAAGAAGAAGAGAAGAAGAAGAGAAGAAGAGAAGAAGAGAAAGAAGAAGAGAGAAAGAAGAAGAAGAGAAGAAGAAGAAGAAAGAAGAAGAGAAGAAGAAGAGAAAGAAAGAAGAAAGAGAAGAAAGAAGAGAAAGAAGAAGAAAAGAAGAAGAGAGAAGAAGAAGAAAGAAGAGAGAAAGAAAGAAGAAGAAAAGAAGAAGAAGAAAGAAGAAGAAAGAAGGGAGAAGAGAAGAAGAAGAAAAGAAGAAGAAGAAGAAAGAAGAAGAAGAAAGAAGAAAGAGAAGAAGAGAAGAAGAAAGAAAGAAGAAGAAGAAAGAAGAAGAAGAAAGAAGAAAGAAGAAGAAAAGAGAAGAAGAAGAAAGAAGAAAAGAAGAAGAAGAGAAAGAGAAAAGAAAGAAGAAGAAGAAAGAAAGAAGAAGAAGAAGAGAAGAAAGAAAGAAGAAAGAAAGAAGAAGAAGAAAGAAAGAAGAAGAAGAAGAAGAAAGAAAGAGAAGAAAGAAGAAGAAAAGAAGAAGAGAAAGAAGAAGAGAAGAAGAAGAAGAAAGAGAAGAAGAGAAGAAAGAGAAGAAAGAAAGAAGAAGAAGAAGAAGAGAAAGAAGAGAAGAAGAAGAAAAGAAGAGAAGAGAAAGAAGAAGAAGAGAAGAAGAAAGAAAAGAAGAAGAAGAAGAAGAAAGAAGAAGAAGAAGAAAAGAAGAAGAAGAAGAAGAGAGAAGAAAGAAGAAGAAAGAAGAAGAAGAAGAAGAAGAAGAGAAGAAGAAGAAGAGAAAGAAGAAGAGAAGAAGAAAGAAGAAAGAGAAGAAAGAGAAGAAGAAGAGAAAGAAGAAGAAAGAAGAAGAAGAGAAAGAAGAAGAAAGAAGAAGAGAAAAGAAGAAGAAGAAGAAGAAGAAGAAAGAGAAGAAAGAAGAAAGAAGAAGAAAAGAAGAAGAGAAGAAGAAGAAGAGAAAAGAAGAAGAAAGAAGAAGAAGAGAGAAAGAAGAAGAAGAAAGAGAAGAAGAAGAAAAGAGAAGAAAGAAGAAGAAAAGAAGAAGAGAAGAAGAAGAAAGAAGAGAAGAAGAAGAAGAGAAGAAGAAAGAAAGAAAGAAGAAGAAGAGAAGAAGAAGAGAAGAAGAGAAAGAGAGAAGAAAGAGAAGAAGAAGAAGAAAGAAGAAGAAGAAGAGAAGAAAGAAAGAAGAAGAAGAAGAAAGAGAAAAGAGAAGAGAAAAGAAGAAAGAAGAAGAGAAGAAGAAGAAGAAGAAAGAAGAAGAAGAAGAAGAAGAAGAAAGAAGAAGAAGAGAAGAAAGAAGAGAAGAAAGAAGAGAAGAGAAGAAGAGAAGAAGAAAGAGAAAGAAGAAGAGAAGAGAAGAAGAAAAGAAGAAAGAAGAAGAAAGAGAAGAAGAAGAAGAAAAGAGAAGAAGAAAGAAAGAAAGAAGAAGAAGAGAAGAAGAAAGAGAAGAAAGAAGAAGAAGAGAAAGAAAGAAGAAAGAGAAGAAAGAAGAAGAGAAGAAAGAGAAGAAAGAAGAAAGAAGAGAAGAGAAAGAGAAAGAAGAAGAAAGAAGAGAAGAAAGAAGAAGAGAAGAGAAAGAAGAGAAGAAGAAAGAAGAAGAAAGAAGAGAAGAAGAGAAAGAGAAGAAGAAGAAGAAAAGAAGAAGAAGAAGAAGAAGAAGAAAGAGAGAAGAAAAGAAAGAAGAAGAAGAAGAGAAAGAAGAAGAAGAAAGAGAAGAAAGAAGGAAAGAAGAAAGAGAGAAGAAGAAGAAGAGAAGAGAAGAAAGAAAGAAGAAGAAGAAGAAGAGAAGAAAGAGAAAAGAAGAAAAGAAGAAAGAAGAGAAGAAAGAAAGAAGAAGAAGAAAAGAAGAAGAAGAAAGAGAAGAAGAAGAAGAAGAAAGAAGAGAAGAAGAGAAGAAGAAAGAAAGAGAAAGAAGAGAAGAGAAAGAAGAAAGAAGAAAGAAGAAGAAAGAAGAAGAAGAGAAAGAGAAAGAAGAAGAAGAAAGAAAAGAAGAAGAAGAAGAAAGAAGAGAAGAAGAAAGAAGAGAAAGAAGAAGAAGAAAGAGAAAAGAAGAGAAGAAGAAAAGAAAGAAGAGAAGAAAGAAGAAAAGAAGAAGAAAGAAGAAGAGAAGAAGAAAGAAGAAAGAAGAAGAAGAAGAAGAAAGAAAGAGAAGAGAAGAAAGAGAAAGAAGAGAAAAGAAGAGAAGAAGAGAGAAGAAGAGAAGAGAGAAGAAGAAAGAAAGAAGAAGAAGAAGAGAAGAGAAGAAGAAAGAAAAGAAGAAAAGAAGAGAAGAAGAAGAAGAGAAGAGAAGAAGAAGAAGAAGAGAAAGAAGAAGAAGAAAGAGAAGAAGAAGAAGAAGAAGAAGAGAAGAGAGAAGAAAGAGAAGAAGAAAGAAAGAAGAAGAAGAGAAAGAAGAAGAAAGAAAGAAGAAGAAAGAAGAAAGAAGAAGAAGAGAAGAAGAAGAGAAAGAAGAAAGAAAAGAGAGAAGAAAAGAAGAAGAAGAAGAGAGAAGAAGAGAAGAAAGAGAAAGAAGAAGAAGAAGAAGAAGAAAAGAAAGAAAGAAGAAAGAGAAGAGAAAGAAGAAAAGAGAAGAAGAAGAAGAAGAGAAAAGAAGAGAGAAGAAAGAAAAGAAGAAGAAGAAAGAAGAAGAAGAAAGAAGAAAGAGAAGAAGAGAAGAAAGAAGAAAGAAGAGAAAGAAGAAGAAGAAAAGAAGAAGAGAAGAAGAAGAAGAAGAAGAAGAAAGAAGAAGAAGAAGAAAGAAGAAGAAGAAAGAGAAGAAGAAGAAGAGAAAGAAAAGAAGAAGAAAGAAGAGAAGAGAAGAAGAAGAAGAAAGAAGAAAGAAAGAAGAAGAGAAGAGAAGAAGAGGAAGAAAGAAGAAGAGAAAGAAGAAGAGAAGAAAGAAGAAGAAGAAGAAGAGAAGAAGAAAAGAAAAGAAGAAAAGAAGAGAAGAAGAAGAAGAAAGAAGAAGAAGAGAAGAAGAAAGAAGAAGAGAAGAAGAGAAGAGAAGAAAAGAAGAAAGAAAGAAGAAGAGAAGAAAAGAAGAAGAAGAAGAGAAGAGAAAGAAGAAGAAGAAGAAGGAAAGAAAGAGAAGAAGAGAAGAAGAAAGAAAGAAAGAAGAAGAGAAAAGAAGAAGAAAGAAGAAGAGAAGAAGAAGAAAAGAAAGAAGAAGAAAAGAGAAGAGAAGAGAAAGAGAGAAAGAAGAAAGAGAAGAAAGAAAGAAAAGAAAGAAGAAGAAGAGAAGAAGAAAGAAGAAGAAGAAGAAGAAGAAAGAAAGAGAGAAGAGAAGAAGGAGAAGAAGAAGAAGGAAGAAGAAAAGAAGAAGAAGAAGAAGAGAAGAAGAAGGAAAAAGAAGAAAGAAGAAAGAGAGGAAAGAAGAGAAGAGAAGAAGAAGAGAAGAAGAAAAAGAGAAGGAAGAAGGAAGAAGGAGAGGAAAGAAGGAAGAAGAATGAAGAGAAGGAAAGAGAAGAAAGAGAGAAGAAGAAGAAGAGGAAAGAGAAGAAGGAAGAAGAAGAAGAAGAAGAAGAAGAAAGAAGAAAAGAAGAGAAGAAGAGAAGAAGAAAGAAGAGAAGAAAAGAAGAAGAAAAGAAGAAGAGAAAGAAAGAAAAGAAGAGAAGAAAAGAGAGAAGAAGAAGGAAGAAGGAAAGAAAGAAGAGAAGAGAAGAAAGAAGAAGAAGGAGAAGAAGAAGAAGAGAAGAAGAAGAGAAGAAAAAAGAAGAATAGAAACTCAAGTAACTAGTCGATTCTTGTACTCTTCAGGAACCAACAATCACAAATTTCTTCCAATCAATTTTAATCACTTGCATGGTTTCGGGAGAGCTTCGAAACATCAATTGCGACCCATTACTTGATATTAGTAATCTGACATTTGCCTCTAAATGGTTGTCGTTCCGTAGCTGCTCTTCCCCATCTCAACAGTAATCACTAGGCAAGTCAGGTATTAAATGACAGAATCCGCCCATGCAATCATTTGCATATATGTTGCGACCACATGTTTAATCCTCACTGCCGACGCAATACACATATTCATCTCAACCAACGAAGTACCCATACCGGCTCGAAACCGACACCCTGCATGCAAAACGTTTGCTGCAATGTTCCCATCATGTGTTGCAGCGGATGCGCCAGAAGATTCAAGGCGTGCTCCGTGGCAGGCTTGCGCCAACGGAAACCTCTCGGTGAAGTAGACAAAGGCAGCGTTATGCTACCTGAAACCACCCATGGACGTTTCGGTATCGAAAACCGGAAAAGAGGTTGAGAAAAGTGGCGCAAGAGTGGCGACGGAGGCGAGATAGCGTCACGGGGTTCGGTGCAGCCGGAGGAAGCTTCCTGCCAGTTCCTCCGGAAATAAATGATGGGAGACGGAGGCAGACGACTCATGCGTGACTAGAAATGCGATCGATGGAGCTCGATCGCAGTGTAATGTTAGATTAATGGGGTAGACCCAAATTTATTCTGTATTTAATTAGAATAAATCTTAAAGACCCATTCATGTATGGCCAAAGAGCTAGCGGTGTAGTCCCATGTTGCTAGTTGAAGTGGAGGCAGGATCACTTATAAGAAATGGTGCTCCCACACCTCCCCAAAGCAATGTGAGAGAGAGAAAGGAAAATACCACGCGCGTGCTCGCTCGCCCCGTCCCGCCCCGCGGGCGGGGCGAAGGGTGCGCACACACGACATGCGCTGAAATGGTTTGGCGAATTCGCGTCTGAATCGGATCCAGAACCGTGGCGGCTCGTTTATAAAAAACATTCGCTTTCCAGACGAAAACACAAGCCTACGCCGCCCGAAGTATTCTCCATCTCGTTCCTGGTGTGCCACGAGGGACGGGAGAGCAGGTTTGTTCGATCTGTTGCACTGCATCGATCTTTCACTGTATGCTTCTTTACATCTCGTAATACTCTTCTTCCGTAGATGGAATGATGATGATGTTGCTTGTGCCTGGTGTTGTTCTGTGATCTAGATATTTGCTGTGATGTAGTTCCTATACTATTGATGATGTCTAGATTAATTCATTGGTCTATTATCATATTATATCTTTGAATAAATTTTATTATATGCCTAATTATCCAACAGTTAATTTACGCATAGGCTCTTGCAGTCTCGCCGAGCCATTTGCTGTGCATGAAGAAAGTATGTATAATTTGTCACTGGTCACTGTGATAAGGAAACTGTTTGTATCCTGTTTGTGGACTATGATGCTGGAAAAGAAGTTTGGAATTAATAATTGGCAAAGTCAGCTTCCATTACCGAATTTAAGAAAAATGTCGCGTCCGGGACAGTGCTGGCTGCCGAAAAGAACGTCACGTCTCGGATGCAAAGCGTTTCGAGCGATGTGGCTCGTTGAGGCGAAGTATAGTTTAGCCAACATGAGCAAAAAGCCGCCTTTGGGCCTTGACGATGACATAGCACACGGGTATCATCAGGAGGACAAAACTGGCCATCCAGGCATAGGGTGGGCCAGGCCGACTACTCGGAGTCCGACTACAACACGGGTGTGCATATCGACTTGGGTTAAAAGACATGGACACGTACTGCCCGGAATCCGGGTGGTAGTTGTAACTGATAGGAAACAATCTGTGAAGCCGATTCGGACTCTTGTAACTCTATCCCGACCGCCTATATAAGGCCAGGTAGGATCCCTGGTAGGTAGATAAAAAAATAGAACTCTCAGATCATCTGATCATAGGCATAGAACATACCCTCACGCGGGATACAAGCAATACGACTCGTCAAACACAGGACGTAGGGTATTAACACTCTTCCGAGGAGCCCGAACTGTTAAACTCTGGTCCCGTGTGCACCATCTAGATCTGCTACTCGTACACCGCCCCATATTCAGTATTGCGGAATAATACTCCGACAGTTGGCGCGCCAGGTAGGGGCTGTGCGCGTAGATCTATATGAACAGATCAGATGTGTTCTTCAACAATGACGGTGACTTCGTTCCGGGCCTGGTCATGAGCTTCGACCCTCGGACCTCCGCCGCCAATCCAGGATAAGCTCTCCGATTCGGGAAAGCTCGACTCATCACGACTTGCTCGGCAGGCTCTACCTCGGCGACTCGGCTCTCAGCCATTGCCCGGGGGTCTATCGCCGACTTCAACACGACTTGCTCGGCAGGCTCTACCCGGCGAACTCGGCCTCCAGCCAGTTGCCCGGGGGCTTCATCGCCGACTTCAACGCCGACTTGCTCAACAGGCTTACCTCTGCGACTTGGCTTCGCAGTTGCCCAGGGGCTTTGTCGCCGACTTCATCGTCGACTTGCTCGGAAGCTCCACCTCGGCGGACTCGGCCTCCAGCCAGTTGACGGGGGCTTCATAGCCTTTAGTACTCGGAAACACTCATCCGAAGTTGACTACTTCGTGCGATCAACTCAACAACCTGATCACGCGCTCGAATCGGGATCTACGCTCGGGAACGGGTCTCAACCGTTGAATAGAGATCCCGACGGTTGGTACGATGAGTCCCTTCTACCCGTCCTCGACTACGACTCGGACGGCTTCAAGAGTTCGGGAAGCACAATCCTTCTAGGGAGGACTTCATGGTGGACTCGGATGCGCCGTACGTTGCCGCCTACTACGCCCGGGGCTTACCGACTGAAGGATAAAAACGGCAACCTCGTACCAACGCTTGGAACATTGAACAGCTAAGTGTTTCTATGCTAAACTTTGTATTTCCATATCTTAATATGAATAAGTGAATTGAATAAATAATTTCTTGCTCCATACGAGTAACTTTTGAGGTTCCCGACTGGCCCGCTATGCGCGCCCACAGTATCATAGCGGAAACTCGTGGGCTACACCAACTGGGTGCGCCTAAAACGCACTCAGGCTCCTCTCTTCAAAATTATTTAGTACTGTGTAAATACCGGCGTAAACTCTTGTCTCGATCGCCGGTCTACGCCACAACCCTACGCTACACGGGAAATAGCCCACGGCTAATCTCAACGCAATGGGGGATACGACGGGTCGGCAAAAGCACACACAAAGGGCTAACTTACAATGAACGTCTTTACGAAAAGAAGAGATTAATAAACATGAAACATGCAGAGTCACACTCGACTCCCGAGTACTTACCAGATTTGCAAACGGGTCCTATATTTATCCTACTTCCACAGGTTAGCAGCGGTCGGCGAAGCGTTTCGTTCCAGCATGACCCCCTCCTCTCCCATCAGCCTTGAGAAAATCATCAGGCCCTCCGCTCGGTCCACGAACGAGGGAGGCTCGGGGGCTACACCCACTGGGTGCACTGTTCACCCCCAGTGTGAAATCCACAAGACAAAAGGAATCTCCGTCCGACTGCCTTAGTGGACAACGAACAACTCGAGACCGAAAGCACTACAGCCTGTATTCTGGTTCTGATGCGGAATCTCCGAGGGTATTCCCCCATAGGGCACACTAGCTGGACCCGAGCTGCTCGGGAAACCAGATACCATCTGCCATTCAGTGGGATTAAGAGGTTCTAAAGTCCCTCACACTCTCTCTGCAAGTGACGACGAGGCCCGCTCAGGCGGATGTCACTCGGGAAGCCTGCCTAGGGGAAAGAAGGCAAAAGCATTCCGCGTAACCAAGACAAAAAATCAGCTACTAGGGAAAGGTCATTAAGGCCATCCACTCGGTTCTCGACAGAGTAGGGGCTCGGGGCTACCTCTGTGTGCACTGTCGTAAGCCCAGAGTGAAGTCACAGAAGCAGGCCTCTGCCGACTTAATCAGTCGGCCGAAAGGCTCGGGGGCTACTGACGAGGACATACACCACCCCCCCCCTAGGGTATCGTCAAAGAGGACAAAATGGCCATCCAGGCATAGGTGGGCCAGGCGAACTAATCGGAGTCGATACAACACGGGGGTGCATCATCGACTGGAGTACAAGACAGGACACGTACCTGCCCGGAATCCCGGGGTGTGGTAGTTGTAAATGATTAGGAACATATCTGTAAGACGATTCGGACTCTTGTAACTCTATCCCGACCGCTATATAAGGCGGGTAGGGATCCCTGGACAGGAGACAAAAAAATAGAGCTCTCAGATATATGACATTAGCATAGACACATACCTCACGCGGGATACCAAAGCAATAAGACTCGCCAAACAACAGGACGTAGGTATACATCCTTCTCGAGGCAGAACATGTTTAAACTCGTGTCCCGTGTGCACCCATCTAGATCTGCTACTCGTACACCGCCCATATAGTATTACCGGAATAATACTCCGACAGGCTCATCAGCTTTCAAAGGCTGTGGTGTGTGTATTAAGCCTTGGAAGGTTACCGGAGCGGAGGAAGAGAAGGGGCGAATGGCGAAGTGAAACTGCATGTCCAGTCGTGGTTGGTCGAGAGGATAAAAATCAAAATCGAATCAGATGAGATGGGATTGGATTTGAACGAAATACGAGGCCTGTGCAGCGCTGGCGCGTGCTTGCTTTGTTAAGTTTCATCGCGCTCCTTTCGCGTGGTTCTCGCTTCGGCTGTGGACTACCTCTCTACGTTGTTATATTTAGTGGAGATCTTGTTCTTCCAAAGGGCGCCGCAGCTATGCTTTCTCTTGTGGTCCCGGAAATGAGTTGATTTGATCATTAATCTCATGGCA